>BSBK01007519.1:5000-370000 GCA_027943335.1 Chamaecyparis obtusa
AGGCCATTCAAGGATAGCCTGTACCTTCTCTGGGTCTATTTTTAGACCTTCTGCTGAAACTACAAATCCCTAATATACTAACTCTTTCTTCACAAAACTGCACTTCTTCAAATTAATCAACAATTTCTCTTCTCTCAGCTTCTCAAATACCATACGAATATGCAGCATATGCTCATCCAATGTCTTAGTAAAGATCAAAATATCATCTAGGTGAACAATGACAAACTTACCCAGAAATTCTTTCAGAACCTCATTCATGAGCCGCATGAAAGTGCTCGGTGCATTGGTTAGCCCAAAAGGCATGACTAACCACTCATACAGTCCTTCTTTTGTCTTGAAGGCAGTCTTCCATTCATCTCCCTCCTTGATCCGAATCTGATGATATCCACTTTTCAGATCTATCTTTGAAAAATACACAGCTCCACTCAAACAGTCCATAATATCATCCATTCGTGGCAATGGAAACCTGTACTTGATTGTGATCTTGTTTATTGCTCTAGAATCTGTACACATCCTCCACTCTCCATTCTTCTTTGGTGCTAATACCACAGGGACTCAGACTCTCTCGAATCAATCCTTTCTGTAACAACTCATGTACTTGTCTGTTCAACTCCTCACTTTCTGCAGGTGTCATTCTGTGCGCTGCCTTATTCAGTAAACTCACTCCTGGGATCAAGTCCATCTGATGACTGATCTTCCTGCCTGGTGGTAATCCATCAGGCACGTTATCGGATACAATATCCTGAAACTCATTCAACAAATCTGCAACTTCTACAGGAACATCTTCTACTTCCTCTTTACCAGCTTTTGGAATTAAAGAAAAACATACATGCTCATGCCTCATACCATCTAGGAATTTCCTTCCATCAACAAATGTTATTCTTGCATTACCACATACCTTTTCTTCGGTCTCCTTCAATGGCTTTAGCTTATGTCGCACTCCATCCTTTGTCAGGAAATAGGTATTCGCACGACCATCATGTACAGCACATCTGTCAAACTGCCATGACACCCAACAACATATGACATTCATCCATAGATATGATATCACACAATACCTCATCTTGGTATCCGCCAATCTTGAACTTCACCAGGCATTGTTCATTGACCATGACCTTGTGGTCATCCTGTACCCAGGCAATCCAATATGGATGTGGGTGTTTCTGTCTCTTGAGCTTCAACTTTGTCACCATCTCTTCTGACACCAAATTGTCAGTGCTTCCACTATCAATAATCACATCACAACATTTACCTTCACACTTGCACCTGGTGCGAAACAGGCTCCTCCTTTGCTCAGGTTCATTCTCACCACTCAACAGGACTCTTCTGTTAATCAACGTTTCTCCTCTTTTAGCATCTTCAGAATTTGATGATCTGGCATCTTCATCTACATGTGCAACTCTGGCCTAGCCTTCATTTCTCCTGTCTGTTCTGCCTTGGCGCTGAGGACATTCAAATGCCCTATGACCTTCTTCTCCATAGTGAAAACATGTTCCACGGAAACCACCTCTTTCAGATCCTTGTCCTCTTCCTCTTCCTCTTTGATCTCTATTATTCTGATCTTGGAAGTGATTGGAATTATTTCCTTGCTGATTTTGACTGCTACTGGCCTCATCCTTCTTTTTCAGATCTTCATTTCGACCACCATATGATCGTCCACCGCAACCTCTTCCATTTTGTCTGCTCTCAAACTTCTTGTTTAGCTTTTCCTCTACTTTTAGGGCAAACTGGTATGCCTCTTCAATACTGTTCATTCGAACCAGATTCAGCTCCTCCTGAATGCTCGGCCTTAACCCATTAAGGTATCGGGCAACTTTCTCCTTATCAGCTTCTGCATGGCCCGTTCTGATGAGAAGTCGATAGAACTCCTCTGTATACTCCTGAACAGATCTTCCTGCTTGCTTCAAACTCTGCATTTTCTTCAGTAGGTCAAGCTCATAATCAATAGGAATGAACTGTCGCTTCAATTTATCCACCATCTGATCCCATCTCGTGATTTTCTCCTTTCCCCTTCTATTTCACTCCAACTAAATCTCTTGCCACCATATCTTCGCATGACCTTTCAGTCTGGCCTTCGCAAATTTGACCCTATCAAGATCCTCAACAACTTCATACTCAAAATATTCCTCACATTCATTGATCCAGTCGATCAATTCCTCTGGGTTAAGATTTCTAGAAAATGTAGGAACCTCAATCTTAGGTCTTTTCCCAATCTTGGAAATCGCCCAAAAAAGTCTTTCTTCCTCCTGGTTCACAATTTCAGCTTCTCCTTCTTGATATTCTTCTTCAGCTTCATCCTCACTTTCATCTCTGACATTAAGATTCATTCCTCTGCGAATCTCTTCTTGCAATGCTCACACTTGTCTCTGCAGCTCTCTAACCTCAGGTGTTACAACACCAGCTCTTCCGCCACGTTCCCTTCGTGGAGGCATTTTCGTGATGCGCGCTGAAACCCTAGCCACGGTCCTGGTGCAAACTACCTCACAGTCGGTGATCTGTTTACACACTCAAGAAATCCTGTTCTGATACCACTTGATGAAAGGTGCTCCCCTTAATACCACAAACACATAACAGAAATAGAGAAACAACAACAATATGCAAGAACAGAAAATTGGCTTCTTATTATCTCCACAAATGTGGAATTACAAACTTTCAGAATTACAATATGCAAAGCCACATGGGCATTCCCTTACAATATTCTGTAGGACAAAGCCTCGAGCTATTACCCAAATCTACTACCCAGAACTATTCTGAACTGCCTAAGACAATAACACAGCCTTCCTTATATAGGCAATTTTCCACCACCTAGGAAGGTTCCAAAATTTTTAGCCAATAAGGCCGACCAAACTTAGAATTATTTTATTTTACATTTTATTACATCATAGTCGGCTCAAGATAACCTTTGAAACCCGAACAGAAATTTTGAAGAAAATTATTTTTCGCCATTTCAGGTGGCCCAACTTTCGAAGACCATAAGTCATCACCCGTTGACCCGCTCGGCTATTATAACCCCATTTCAGAAATTCCACAAAGTGCTCTACAGGCTTGACCCACACAAGCACCTGTCACCCAAATATTTGACCTCATCCGGGGCCTCTAAAGCCTTCAAAACTGAGTTCAAAGTTTCTGTACCCTGCTGCCAATACCGAAAATCTTCAATATCTTCCAATATACACTTGATCTGGCAATGAAACTTTACTGGTAGACTTATATGACCAAAATGAACCTCCAAGAAAGAAATCAGATCATTCTGAGCACAAACAAAAATTACCAAAAATAGTAACTTTCCATAAATAGTAGCTCTGCACAAAATAGCCCTTATTGAATTCAAAAATAGAAATGTTTTTGGGTGATGCAAGATTGCTCTTACACCCAGGATGCTCCTGCATCAATTATTACATATTTATACTTATTATAGGATATAACACTTAGAATAAAATAACATTCTTCCAAATAAATCTAATTATCCAAAGTGATCATAACAATCAACTATGGAACACATAGAGATAACCACAAGGTCAAATGAGGTCAACCACAACCAATAAGGCAAGTCAAGTCAAAGTCCTAACCAAGAATGAAACCCTAAAACACAACATAGTAAAGATAAACTAAGAATCATCCCAAGAAGGAGACATAAATGAAATTAAAAAAATAAATCATACACCCAAATAAATGCAAGGGACCACAACACACTATCCACAACCATGCCTAATTGGATGAGGTGACTTTTGGTTTGTCACCCTAACCACTGACTAACCAAGTAGGAACCCCAGTATTCCCACATTAGATAATGGAAAGGAAAGACTTGAGAATGGCCTTGGTATTATCTCCACAACAACAACCATCAAGGATTTGAGGGCTTGCTCAAACCAGTGGAGCTAGGTGAAGTCGATGGTTGGTACCTACAAGCCTGCATCATAAAGCAAGTATACATGTGTGTATGTATATGTCTGTGTGTGTGTGTGTGTGTGGAAGACATTGTAAATAATGATAGGGGTTGAGACATCATGTGGACCTCACTAACTTAGTAACTAGGACTTTGGTCCTATCCATACAAATAGATCATGGATAAAAACACATATGTAAGCACACAACATACAAGAATCTATAAATCAAATACTAAGTAAGGGTTAGATCAGGTCCATAGTATAATCCATCATAATCTAAGTTAGTCCCTTAATCAAAATCAATAATTAAGTATATAATCATAATCATGCATGTAATCATAGCTGAACAAAAAATGTAAATTAGAAGCATAACATATAAATAACCTAATCGTTAAGGAGGTCTTGAAATTATATTAAATAAAATTCATATATCAATTATGAGATAAGCATCCAAGTATCATAATCAACTACTTTTATCATAATCATTGATAATCAGTTCCTCACATAGTAAACATATAGATCTACCAGGTGGCCACATAACATCAAGGTCCTAACATATCATGGACACATATAAAAGAGATGCATACTCATGAAGGAATATACCTGAAAGAACTTATCATTGTTGAAACTAGAATGTGAATTTATTATAATAGAATGAATTAGGAAAATACTTCAGACAAAATCATACTTTTATATACCACAACCATAGAATAAAAGTCCCTACAATGTTCCCAAACATCCAACAAGCATATCAAAACATGCTAGGGTTGGAGGAATATTGCAAATTCCAAGTAGCAATGATTTTATCTATGCATTCTGCTAACATATTTGTGTCAAAATCATCTAAAATAATGTCTACCTTTGATCTGATTACCTTATCTTCTTGTTCTTTCTATAATTGAAATGTTTCACATTCTCCTCGTCTATAATTTGACAAATCAAGTTTTTTTTAAAATCATTGAAACTAGAAAGAAGTTCTCTTCCCTTTCTCTTTATTCCTTTTGGTAACATTTAAAAATTATGAAGCTCCTTTACTAATGCATACATAGGATGTATCTCTTTAGACTTATCCCTATGAAAAATAGAAAGAATAACCATTGTCTTAAGATTATCAACCCTTCTTATCCATTTATCCATTATTGGTACAATGTTGGCTCTATCATTTTGTCATGCCTAAAAATTAGGTAAAAACACACAATTTTTTTAAAGCACAAAATGTCAACTAGGTTACACACTAAGGAACACTCAACTTGATAATGAAATGTGTCAACCAACACTTATCAACTCACAAGAGGTATCATGGCATGCACTGGCTTGGCAACATCCCTTGTTCATCAACTACATCAGTCAAATGAAACCCTAACTAGGTTTAAACATAAAATATTAAAAGGGATTAACCCAAGGTAATAATCCAAATTTAGAAAATAAGAAAAGTCAACAATTAGGTCAACAAACCCTAGGGGTCCAATTTGAAGAAGTACAATGCAACGAAATCAAATCATAACCCTAATGGATCCTAATGGATGTTGGGTTACCACGTAGGATCAAAATGCAAAATTTCAATAAGAGAATTAAAGATAAAATATAATAATGATAATAACCCAAATGCGACAAATAGGGTTAACAAACTATTTCAATTTAAAATATACTAATAATTGATTAAATTGTAATTAAATTAATATAACCTTTAATCAAGATATATATTTACCAAAGTCCAATAATCATTAATAATAATTCAATTAAGGGATTAAAATATTTAAAATTATAATTATTAAATTAAAATATTATTAATAATTGACCCAGGTCTCACCTAGGACTTATAAATTAAGTTCAAATAATAATTAAAGATATTAAATCAAAAATTTGGAGATCTCAAATCTCTAAAATAATAATAAAATATTATAAGGCCTATTAAATAATTTCTCAACATTTTAAAATTTAAAAATAAATTCAAATAGTCATTTAATGGCCAAAAATTAAAAAATCCAATAAAGTAAATCATAAGGAATCTTGGAAATAAAAAAGCTAAATAAAATAATATTTAAAAATTAAAATTTCAAAAGAGATGGGAAAAAGTCAACTAGCATTAATTACTGATAACCAGTATTTAATATGATAAACTAGAATTTAGTATAATTTCAAAATTTAAATTGAAAAATGACTTGGGCTCCAAAGGCCAATGCTAACCCTGATTTTGAAATTAGGGTTTGGCCCAAAAATAAAACATGGCCAAAACCCTAATTTTTCCATTTTTGATTTTGCAGGTTGGGCCTTGAGCATGTTTGAAGAAAATCAACAAGTATACACACAAGTATACAAGGGTGTTTATACACTCACAAGTTTATGTATATACACTCATATATACTTGTGTATATATGTCAAAGAAATACAACAATGGAGGATAATAACTAGTTTTCCCATAAGCTCACTTCATGGCTACATCAAAGCAACAAGGTAAAAATTTAGGTTAGATAAAACTTATGTTCAATACAAATTATTATCATACCAATGTCCATTAGTTTCAGATTTGCATTTGTTAAACAGAGTTATTCTCTGTTATATTATAGTTGTTTTAGTTGGTTGATATATTATTGTTATTGGTATGCATTCTTATTTACTTGCTACAGATAAAAATAGAATTCTTTTTATATTTTTAGCTAGCACTAACATTATTATTTATTTTATTTCATGCTACAGATATAAATCTCTTTTATGTAATAAAATCTCTGAGGTAGCAGTATATATATATATATATATATATATATATATATATATATTTTACGTGAATGACTGGGAAACCAAAGTCTTCATTTTTATTTTTTAATGAAAACTCTCGGCAAGAAGGGGGGCTATTGGCTGCGCGCACAGGCTGACACCTATTTCCACATTAATGGCATTGTGGGGGGTTGAGCCCTTCCACTCCTCAGTAGGGGTGGTAGAGGCTCCCCTATCCACCGCCCCCTAAGGAGATGGTGGCAGAGTTGTGCCACCGCACCCGTAGTGGGTGCGGGTGGGCGCATACCTCCCAATATGCCGAGAGGCTTTGGCCTTAGGATAAAGCGTGACCAATAAAGTTTTAATTAAAAAAAATTATTATTAAAAATAGTTTGCAATGTTTTTGATTAAGGTAACTGCAAGTTTTGAAGGGACCCTGAAACCCTTTAACAAAACTAAGACAAGTGATGAAGGGTGCTCCCCTTAATACCACAAACACATAACAGAAATAGAGAAACAATAACAATATGCAAGAACAGAAAATTGGCTTCTTATTATCTCCACAAATGTGGAATTACAAACTTTAAGAATTACAATATGCAAAGCCACATGGGCATTCCCTTACAATATTCTGTAGGACAAAGCCTCGAACTATTACCCAGATCTACTACCCAGAACTATTCTGAACTGCCTAAGACAATAATACAGCCTTCCTTATATAGACAATTTTCCACTGCCTGGGAAGGTTCCAGAATTTTTAGCCAATAAGGCCGACCAAACTTAGAATTATTTTATTTTACATTTTATTATATCATAGTCAGCTCAAGATAACCTTTGAAACCTGAACAGAAATTTTGAAGAAAATTATTTTTCGCCATTTCAGGTGGCCCAACTTTTGAAGACCATAAGTCATCACTCATTGACCCGCTCGGCTATTATAACCCCATTTCGGAAATGCCACGAAGTGCTCTACAGACTTGACCCGCGCAAGTGCCCGTCACCCAAATTTTCGACCTCATCCGGGGCCTCTAAAGCCTTCAAAACTGAGTTCAAAGTTTCTGTACCCTGCTGCCAATATCGAAAATCTTCAATATCTTCCAACATACACTTGATCTCGAAATGAAACTTTACTGGCAGACTTATATGACCAAAATGAACCTCCAAGAAAGAAATTAGATCATTCTGAGCACAGACAAAAATTACCAAAAATAGTAACTTTCCATAAATAGCAGCTCTGTACAGGATAGCCCTTATTGAATTCAAAAATAGAAATATTTTTGGGTGATGCAAGATTGCTCTTACACCCAGGATGCTCCTGTATCAGACACCCAGGGTAATTTGAGAAGTGGCCCTGTCACGACTCAGGTGTGCAGAGGAAAACCAAGATGGCTAACCTCCTCCTTTGTCAGCCATGATGAATCTTCAACAGGCCGTCCTTTCCACTTGACCAGATATTCTTCATATGTCTTGTTCCTTGTGCTTCTGCCAACATGACTGTCTAGTATATCTTCGATCTCCTTAGTGTCTGAACTAGTTGCTGGAATACTCCACTGTGCTGCTACAACCTCATCTTCAACACCTCCTTCATGATACTCTGTCAAATCTAAAATGTTAAACACTGGTGAAATATTCAGCTCACTAGGAAATTCTACCTCATATGCATTTCCTGAATCATGCTTCTTCAGTATCTTACATGGCCCAAACTTCTTCATTTTCAGCTTGTTATATGTACCAACTGGAAACCGCTCCTTCCGCAAATGAACCATGACTTCATCACCAACCTGAAATTCCTTATACCTCCTTTTCTCATCTGCCTTAGCCTTATACTGTGCATTCATCTTGGTAATATGCTTCCTCACCTCCTCATGGATGTTCTTCAAGTGTTCTGCAAAATCCTCAGCTTCAGCACTACTTATTTCTCCTTTATCTATCTTTCTCAATTCAGATGAATTTCTTGGACTACTTCCATATACAATCTGGAATGGTGATTTACCAGTGCTCCTATTGACAGAATTATTGTATGCAAATTCTACCTGTGGTAAAATCAAATCCCATCCTGTTGGCTTATCTCCAACCAAACATCTCAGCAAATTTCCCAAACTCCTATTCACCACCTCTGTCTGTCCATCAGTCTGTGGATGATGTGATGAACTGAACTTCAAATTTGTCTTCAACTTCTTCCACAATGTACGCTAGAAATACCCAACAAACTTAGTGTCCCGATCTGAAACTATGGTCTTTGGCAAACCATGAAGTCTCACTACTTCTCTGAAAAAAAATTCTACTATATGAACAGCATCATTAGTCTTCTTGCAGGGAATGAAATGTGCCATCTTTGAAAATCGGTCAACTACTACAAAAATTGAATCATGTCCCCGCTGTGTCCTCGATAAACTAAGAACAAAGTCCATATTGATATCCTCCCAAGGCTTCTCTGGTATAGGTAATGGTTGATACAACCCTGTATTCTGCTTCACTCCTTTCGCCATCTGACATACTCTGCAACTCTATACAAACTTCTTCACATCTTGCTGCAATTGTGGCCAATAATAATTCTCACCAACCAAAGCAATGGTTTTATCATGACCAAAATGTCCAGCCAATCCTCCACTATGCTTCTCCTTGATGAGATTCTCCCTCATAGAACTTCATGGAATGCACAACTGACTCCCTCTGAATAGCATATCATCCTGGATGATGAAATCCAACCATTTTGTCCTGTCTAGAGTAATAGGTTCTATACAAGCTTTCCAAGCTTCACCAAAATCGGGATCCTCTGGATACAAACTCTTGAGTTCCTTGAACCCAACCCCTTCAATCTGCATTTCTGTCAGCAATAGTTGCCTTCTGCTAAGAGCATCTGCAACCCTATTAGACTGTCCACTCCTGTGTTTCAAAACAAATGTATAACTCTGTAAAAACTCAACCCATTTCAAATGTCTTTGATTCAATTTTCCTTGACTATTCAAATATTGCAAAGCTTGATGATCAGTATACAAAACAAACTCCTTAGGAAGTAGCTAATGTCTCCACTTCTTTAATGCCTGAACTATAGCATAAAATTCTTGATCATAAATAGAATATTTCCTCTTGGCATCATTTAACTTCTCACTGAAATAAGCAACAGGTTTACCTTCTTGGCTCATAACAGCTCCTATTGTAGTACCACTAGCATCGTAATCTACTTGAAACACCTTATTAAAATCTAAAAGTGCTAAAACAGGTTGTTCTGTAACTTTTTGTTTCAACAATTGAAAACTCTTTTCTGCCCCATTAGTCCACTTAAACTCTTTTCTATCCCCTCTCATTGTTTCAGTCAAGGGTCCACAAATACTGCTAAAGTTTCTGATAAACTTTCTATAAAAGCTAGCTAGACCATGAAAAGATCTTACCTCAGTAGCATTCCTTGGAGTAGGCCATTCAAGAATAGCCTGTACCTTCTCTGGGTCCATTTTTAGACCTTCTCCTGAAACTACAAACCCTAAATACACCAACTCTTTCTTCACAAAACTGCACTTCTTCAAATTAATCAACAATTTCTCTTCTCTCAACTTCTCAAATACCATACGAATATGCATCATATGCTCATCCAATGTCTTACTAAAGATCAAAATATCATCTAGGTAAACAATGACAAACTTACCCAAAAATTCTTTCAGAACCTCGTTCATGAGCCGCATGAAAGTGCTCGGTGCATTGGTTAGCCCAAAAGCCATGACTAACCACTCATATAGTCCCTCCTTTGTCTCGAAGGCAGTCTTCCATTCATCTCCTTCTCTGATCCGAATCTGATGATATCCACTTTTCAGATCTATCTTTGAAAAATACACAGCTCCACTCAAACAGTCCATAATATCATCCATTCGTGGCAATGGAAACCTGTACTTGATTGTGATCTTGTTTATTGCCCTAGAATCTGTACACATCCTCCATTCTCCATTCTTCTTTGGTGCTAATACCACTGGTATAGCATAGGGACTTAGACTCTCACGGATCAATCCTTTCTGTAACAACTCATGTACTTGTCTGTTCAACTCCTCACTTTCTGCAGGTGTCATTCTGTGTGCTGCCTTGTTCGGAAAACTCACTCCTGGGATCAAGTCCATCTGATGACTGATCTTCCTGCCTGGTGGTAATCCATCAGGCACGTTATCAGATACAATCTCCTGAAACTCATTCAACAAATCTGCAACTTCTACAGGAACATCTTCTACTTTCTCTTTACCAGCTTTTGGAATTAAAGCAAAACATACATGCTCATGCCTCATACCATCTAGGAAATTTCTTCCATCAACAAAAGTTATCCTTGCATTACCACATACCTTTTCTTCAGTCTCCTTCAATGGTTTTAGCTTATGCCACACTCCATCCTTTGTCAGGGAATAGGTATTCGCACGACCATCATGTACAGCACATCTATCAAACTACCATGGTCTACTCAACAACATATGACATGCATCCATAGATATGATATCACACAATACCTCATCTTGGTATCTGCCAATCTTGAACTTCACTAGGCATTGTTCATTGACCATGACCTTGTGGTCATCCTGTACCCAAGCAATCCGATATGGATGTGGGTGTTTCTATCTCTTGAGCTTCAACTTTGTCACCATCTCTTCTGACACCAAATTGTCAGTGCTTCCACTATCAATAATCACATCACAACATTTACCTTCACACTTGCACCTGGTGCAAAATAGGCTCCTCCTTTGCTCAGGTTCATTCTCACCACTCAACAAGACTCTTCTGTTAATCAACATTTCTCCTCTTTCAGCATCTTCAGAATTTGATGATCTGGCATCTTCATCTACATGTGCAACTCTGGCCTGGCCTTCATTTCTCCTGTCTGTTCTACCTTGGCGCTGAGGACATTCAAATGCCCTATGACCTTCTTCCCCACAGTGAAAACATGTTCCACAGAAGCCACCTCTTCCAGATCCTTGTCCCCTTCCTCTTCCTCTCTGATCTCTATTATTCTGATCGTGGAAGCAATTGGAATTATTTCCTCGCTGATTCTGACTGCTACTGGCCTCATCCTTCTTTTTCAGATCTTCATTTCGGCCACCGTATGACCGTCCACCAGATCATCCACCGCAACCTCTTCCATTTTGTCTACTCTCAAACTTCTTGTTTAGCTTTTCCTCTACTTTTAGGGCAAACTGGTATGCCTCTTCAATACTATTCATTCGAACCAGATTCAGCTCCTCCTGAATGCTTGGCCTTAACCCATTAAGGTATCGGGCAACTTTCTCCTTATCAGCTTCTGCATGGCCTGTTCTGATGAGAAGTCGATAGAACTCTTCTGTATACTCCTGAACAGATCTTCCTGCTTGCTTCAAACTCTGCATTTTCTTTAGTAGGTCAAGCTCATAATCAACAGGAATGAACTGTCGCTTCAATTTATCCACCATCTGATCCCATCTTGTGATTTTATCTTTCCCTCTTCTATTTCACTCCAACTAAATTTCTTTCCACCAGATCTTCACATGACCTTTCAATCTGGCCTTCGCAAATTTGACCCTATCAGGATCATCAACATCTTCATACTCAAAATATTCCTCACATTCATTGATCCAGTCGATCAATTCCTCTGGGTTAAGATTTCCAGAAAATGTAGGAACCTCAATCTTAGGTCTTTTCCCAATCTTGGAAATGGCCCGAAAAAGTCTTTCTTCCTCCTGGTTCACAATTTCGGCTTCTCCTTCTTGATATTCTTCTTCGGCTTCATCCTCGCTTTCGTCTCTGACATTGAGATTCATTCCTCTACGAATCTCTTCTTGCAATGCTCGCACTTGTCTCTGCAGCTCTCTAACCTCAGGTGTCACAGCACCAACTCTTCCGCCATGTTCTCATCGTGGAGGCATTTTCGTGATGCGCGCTAAAACCCTAGCCACGGTCCTGGTGCAAACTACCTCACAGTCGGCGATCTATTTACACACTCAAGAACTCCTGCTCTGATACCACTTAATGAAGGGTGCTCCCCTTAATACCACAAACACATAACAGAAATAGAGAAACAACAACAATATGCAAGAACAGAAAATTGGCTTCTTATTATCTCCACAAATGTGGAATTACAAACTTTCAGAATTACAATATGCAAAGCCACATGGGCATTCCCTTACAATATTCTGTAGGACAATGCCTTGAACTATTACCCAGATCTACTACCCAGAACTATTCTGAACTGCCTAAGACAATAATACAGCCTTCCTTATATAGGCAATTTTCCACCGCCTGGGAAGGTTCCAGAATTTTTAGCCAATAAGGCCGACCAAACTTAGAATTATTTTATTTTACATTTTATTACATCATAGTCGGCTCAAGATAACCTTTGAAACCCGAACAGAAATTTTGAAGAAAATTAGTTTTCACCATTTCAGGTGGCCCAACTTCTGAAGACCATAAGTCATCACCCGTTGACCCGCTCGGCTATTATAACCCCATTTCAGAAATGCCACGAAGTGCTCTACAGGCTTGATTTGTGCAAGCACCCGTCACTCAAATTTTTGACCTCATCCGGGGCCTCTAAAGCCTTCAAAACTGAGTTCAAAGTTTCTGTACCCTGCTACCAATACCGAAAATCTTCAATATCTTCCAACATACACTTGATCTGGAAATGAAACTTTACTGGCAGACTTATATGACCAAAATGAACCTCCAAGAAAGAAATTAGATCATTCTGAGCACAGAAAAAAATTACCAAAAATAGTAACTTTCCATAAATAGCAGCTCTGCACAGGATAGCCCTTATTGAATTCAAAAACAGAAATATTTTTTTGGTGATGCAAGATTGCTCTTACATCCAGGATGCTCCTGCATCAAAAAGATAACCATAGAAACACTTAGAAACAATGATCTATCCTAGATAAGGATAAAAACCAAGAGGGACAAATCCCAAATGTAGTGCAATAAGCTCTATCACCAAAAAGAAGAAAAAACCAAGATAAAATCTCCTAGCGACACCGAACAGAAAAGCAACCAGCAAATGGATTACTTCATCATTTTGAGGAGATCCTCATATTCCTCCATCTGATTCTGCATGTTTCTGATGACTCCTTTAGATTGGAAATGTTTATATCTTGAGCCATAGTCTTCTTTCTGGTCTTGGATCTGGTTTTGGTGCCCAAACCTAGCTGCTAACGATCCTCTTTCCCCTATTCTTTATCTTTTTTGTTGACAATTTGATTTCCTTAGACCACATCACAAAGAGCTTTGAGATTGTCCACAGTTGTTTTCATTCACATATTGGATAAGGTAATCAATTTCTTTAGAATTGTTTCATTATTATTGATTTGATCCTTGATCAAGCTTATCACCATTTTCATAACCTTGTTAATATTATCCTCCAGCATAGTGGTATCAACAGAAAACTCTCCAAAAACATCCTTACCTTTTTTGTACATATCAGCATCATTCCTCATTTTATCAATGACTTCCTCCAGCAAATCATTCCTTTTTATATATAAAAGTTTATTTGTATTAACATTAAGGTATGAAGTTTGGTTATTATATTATATGGTATATAAAATATAACATATATTGTATATTAATATATATAGTATTATATATATATATTAATATATTGAAAATATATTAATATATATATACATATTTATATAAGAAATTTAAGGAGATAAAAATCAAGAACCTCCATTCTAAATATTCACAAGATATACATAGTGTATATACACATGTATGTATATATGTCAATGTATATATAAATTCACATTTTAATATGTTTGTGTATATATACTAATACATATACATGTGTATATATACTTGCTAGGATGTATATACATCCTTGGGTAGATATATATATTTTTCTTTAACATAGGAAAATAGGAATTTATTTCTTTCAACATAACAACATAGAGATAATAGTCTAACCTTATATACATCTATGTATATATATAAAAGTATATATATACATGGATGTATATACATGATATTTTTTTTGAATCAATACATTCAATGAAAGGATATCTTTTCTTCTTAAAGAAATAAACAAATATACTACACTTTTCTTTTCTTTTCATTCTCACTTGAAATGGAATTGAACACAAAATAGGAAGATTTGACATACTTAAGAAAATAGATTTTTTCATATTTGTAGGAAAACAAACCAGCAACTTAACTTTTCATTTTCAAGCATAAAGAATGCACTAACATTACATTTTTCTTTCTTTAATATTCAAAGAGATAATAGTAGAAATATTATGCAATAAAATTCAAGATGTTTACAAGCATAACACATGCTATAGGTATTTACATAGCCTTTTGTCCAAATTTTTACACAAGGCATTATAGTCCTCTTTTTAACTCAAAATAACAAGTAGGAACAAGACAAATCTCCAAGTTTTCCATTAAAACCAACAAGCTATCCCTTTGAAAAAATTGCAAAAAGAAGCCAAAAGACCATGGAGGCTCACCTCCCAACCTAGGCCATTACATGGCCACCCCCGAGCTTTGTGAAACAAAGATGGATGAGGGTTACAACCACACTTAAACACACATACACATAAAAACCAATAAGTATACAAACACATAAAATTTCCATCCCAAGGATATTCACACAATGGGTCACCTTGGACCCATAAAGGGGTGAAGGTGGAAAGTAGCCAAATAGGAGAAGCCATTCAAAATTAAAAACCATGCCTTTAACAAGGCCAAGAATCTATAACCATTTACTTCACAAGGCCATAGCAAAAAGTACCAACCCTTCCATTTCATTCCACAAAATACAACCCTTATGACCCCCAAAATAGAATGCAACAAGAATGACAACATAGAGCCCATACATCCATGCCTCATCCCCTTCCTCCTTGACAAAGGACTCTACACTTGATGGGAATTCCAAAATTAATCCATTCACACATCAAGGATATCTTCCCTCCCATGGGTGAGTTTGACCTTGCACACCCTAATAAAACAAAACACTAAAATAAAAACTAGCAAATAGACATAACAAGGAAGCCATGAAAATAAGTTTGAAGCTTCAAAAAATCTTCACAATAACATAACAAAGAAATCTTCTTATTACATTCAAAAAAGAAATATTCTTCCATGAAAAGACCACAAACCTTACTCCAAGCTATGGAAAAAGAGGGTTGAGAAGAGATCCCTTTCCTACAATCCTTCCTTCCTTGATAAGTCCACCAAAACTTACTAAGTCCACTAGAAGTCTCCAAAATTAGAGAGTGGGAAATCAACCTGCCAAATTTCTCTCCATCCCACTAAAAATAAAAACCCTACCTAACCTCAAAGATGATCAGGCACACTCACCTAGGGTTCTCTCTCAATAAGAGAGAAATTCAAAATTGAAAAGAGCAGAAGATTTGTCACACTTCCCAAATTCGTCACCTTTCAAAAAGACATCTTTTGAAGAGGCAAAAATGGTAAAAAATCATCCTATTGGTCAAAATTTGACCCCCAACCCAAAGTACACCTATGGGGACATCTTATTCTAACCCTAACTAACCATTTAGGTTAACTTTTTCCTCTCAAAAGTCCACTAAGAGTTGACTCACAAAAATTTAATAAAGATTCCCCCTCAAGGCTCAACAACCAAGATACCTAACCTAGGGATTCTACAAGATGACTCAAAGGTGGAAGACAAATAATATACAATGCACTTGGCCATGCCAACTCATAACACATGTGTCAATTGACACCACAAAAAGTTACAACACATCACTATACACATGGCATGACAAGTAGACATTAATTTTCAAAATAAAAATAAACACAATTAAATAATACAATCAAGTATTACTTTACAACATTATCCATCAAAATGAAGTTATTTATCCCCTTGGATATAACCTTGGCTTCACAATATTTTCACATGAATCCATATTTAATTTCCCCTTATTTAATCCATGGTCATTTCCTACACACTTGACAAAATACCAGTAGCTCATGAAAGATCAACTAACATATACATATAAAATACATCACAATAATCTCACTCAAATACATCATATAATTCCAATTGCATCCACACTTAATCACAAGATAATCACATAATTTTCAATAATTCATTTCTTAAATTCAAAGCAAGTTAATCTAAGAAAACAATGGTATATCAATTAACCTAACATACTAACCATGATTATTTTCATAAGCATAAAATTAAAGCATAATATTCTAAATTAATGATTCATCAAATACCATAAATCAAGACCTATAAAATAAAGCATGAAATTAAGTTCTAAATCATCATCCACGTAATCATAGTCATCGCATAATCTCAAAAAAATAAAGTATTTGTCCAAATAGTCCAACATGATAAAATAATGTATCAACATGATAGTCAAAAGATGCAAATAGATTGCTATGAGAAGATGGTACGAGGTGAGGCCTCACACATTTTCAAAAATATTGACTCCAATGATCAATAAAGAATATAATTCATAAACTTGAACCAACATATCCTCAACTTTATGGTATAGAAGATCTAATACAATGGATACCAACTCCCTTTGTTTTTCAAATGATTCATGCTTGGTATCCCTTAATCTTTTCTCCAATTCATCAATTTTTTCAAGGCATTGTGCCTTGGTTGGGTCCACATAGTATGTTGGCTCAATAATCACTAGTTGAGGCTAGAAAATTGGAGGACTATAATGTTAGGAATCAATGTTGGATGTTGGTAGTCATTCTATAGCAATTATTGTTGCATTCATGACTATGATTGTCATTGATGTCAACACAGTGATCTTTTGGAGACTAGCAGAGAAGCAGATAGTGTTTTGATTAGCGCATGTGGGATATTGTAGTTGGAGCTATGTGATGTTTATGTTATACTCTTTGATATGTTATTTTTCTATGGTTAAGAGTGCAAATAGTAATTCATTGATTCATGAAAGTTATGAGTATTTTGGTAAAAGCAATATTCAGGCAGTGTTCCTGAGTAGCGGTTTGTGGAAATCGGATGATATCTCCTAATCAGGATGGAATTTGGTTTTGTGTAGTTAAATGGAAGTTTGAGACACATTGATGGTGACATGGTTCATAGCACAAACTTTGAGGTCACACGAGTGAAGAGTTATTGCATTTGGAAGCTGACAGTTTTGTGTAATTCTGATGTAGCGTATGGAAACTTTTATTTTGTATTTGTGTGCTGACTCATTTGTAATTATTTGAGTGTGGTATAAAGGAAGGAATGTTTTTCCTTATTGTATGTAATTGAAATATGAAAGAAGTGTGAACATGGTTTGGTTGCATGTGAATGTAAGCATGAAGTGAAGAAAAGAGCTTAAGAGGTTGTGAAAGCGAAATTGTGAAGGAAGACATGCAAAGTACATAGATCTGGAATTGAGATCTAGTGTAGCAATGAGTGTGGTTTGGCATAGTAAGAAGGTAACATATTTCATATTATTCTACTGAATAATATTAAGGTTATTTGGATAGTGAGTTTAGTGATCTTACCCTAAAGTTGTTTGGGCAGTGGGTCCTTCTATCTTCCATAACTCTTAACAGGGTTAGAATCTTTTAACAGAGATTCAAAATCTCCTAACAGGGATTTATATGTACTAAATGTATTTCATAAGACTCATAAAAAATTCCATCCTCTCACAAGGAATATTCATATTAGTGCATCTTTTGTGGGCATCATTCCCACCGAGGTTTACTCTTTGATCAAGAGGTTCCCTAGTCAACATATTTTGTGTTATTGTGTCATTGTGTATGAATATCTTTGTATGGTTAGTAATTGCATTACTTACATGGTTAAATGCTATTGAAGATGTTAAAAGTTATAACAATTTGATAACTGATTCACCCCCCCCCCCCCCCCCCCTCTCAGTTATCTTGGTGGACTTTACTTTCTAACATATAAATAATTATTTACTGACTAGATGCAGTAGGAATAAGAGAAATTTCCCTAGAAATGGATGGATTTGCTGTGGAAGTAGAAGCACCAGACTCTAGATCTTTCAATTTTTTCTCCAACATCTGGTATGAAGCCTGCAATTCAAAAAAGGAATGATGTATTTTCCCATATTTACCAAAAAATTATTCATATTTTCCCTTATATTCTATTTGTTTTCTTCTTCTCTCTTTGTTGTCTCCTCAAATAACATGGAAACATTCATAGTAATACTTGCAACTTCCACATTTGATCTTTCTAAATCTCTTTTAATAGTTAGGCCACCTCTCAAATTAGGGCCACCTCCAATGGTCCCTGACCTTCTTCCTCCCTATAATAAGGGCTATATAGCTAAAGTTGCATAATCATAACTCTAAGATGATCCTCTCAATTCCTTCCTTTCCTCCTCTTTGAGCTTATACAAAGGTTACTTTGATTTTCTTATAACATCTAGGACCACTACATCAACAATGTCCCAATCAGGGAGAAACAATACACTAGCATCTTGTACAAGTGTCCTTCATTCTTCTAGTGTTAAAGCCTTAAAATCCACCATCATTTTAGCCTTGATTTATTCTTCAAATTCATGTGAAGGCCTATTTGGACATGCATAAATTATGTCCTCACATATCCTCTTGTAATCTAGTGTCCTAGTTTTTTGAATCCATTATAAGAAGGCCTTACTTCTCACAAAAAAATCATCATCCATGAAATCATCACAAGCCTCCTTTCTTGCATCTATGTATACCACACCTTGAGTATCTAATGTAGTCAAATCAAACTCTAGAGCTATAGGCTTAGTAGGCATACCCATATGAATTTATTTATCTTTTATTGTAACCATACTACTCCAACACTCCCACTAGCTTCACAAGCACTCTTTTCTTTCTTCCTTGGTGGTGATTGAGGTATATGTGATGGAGAATCATCATACTCAACAATCCTCATTCATCCTAAAGACCAAATAGGTTGTACAACTATAGGAGCATCATCTATAGAAATTTATTTTCCTTTTCTTCTTGACTCATCAATTTCCTCCTCTCCTGAGGAGCTGCGCACATCAATAATGTATGCATCATTAGAAGATTTAGAATCTTCTTCAATTATTCTATATATAGTTTCAGGTGCTAATTAAAATGTAGATCTACCCTCCTTCTCAACTACCTTTGGCCTAAGAGGTACATATGGAATAACTAAAGTCTCACCCTTGGATTCACCCTTTGCAACTAGAGAAGTAAGTTTTGAAACCCTAGTTGTAGGAATATCTCTATAAATTTTCTCTAATAGGGCCCTTTTATCCCTAACTAGCTCCATAATCTCCTCATAATTATGCATCAAACCTTAGCTTATTTGAGAAAAGGGTAAACCCTACCAAAGGATTATAAGAGACATCCATCCCTCTAACTACAAAAAAACACTTCTTGTAAGGTATCCATTTCTCCTTATACTCTTCCTGTAGTTTCAAATAAAATTGATTTGCAATAACATCCATAGGATAATAAAAATTATGCTCTTTTTGAGGCATTCTAATTCTCAATTTAAACATGTTGAAAAAAATTTCCCAGTCATTGTATCTTTCAATACTAGTGCCCATATGATTGGGTTTGAACAATTTATTAAAGTGTACCCAACCACCTCTTGTTATAAAAAAGTAAGGGATGACTTTATTATCAGGGAAGAAAGTACCTTTTTTCTTTCCAACCAATTTTGCCTCTTCAATCTTGCTAATCTACTATATCACCTATGCAAACCCTAACCTCAAAGACACCTAAAAATACAACACATGGGATGTCCCCTTAAATCCATATACTCTTAGGACTATGCGAACAGGGCATGGTATCACATTGTGTGTGTGAATTTTGTACCTATTCTGTAGACACAACACTTCAATAAAACATTAGAGGTTAGTAAAAATAAAATCATGTAAGTAATTGAAAGCTAAACTAACCAGGCAATTTACTACCTTCTAATAGGTGCGAGTATGATGTTCTCAGATTGTATCGAGATCAGTGACCTTGACGACACCTAAATGAAGGATTTGAATGCAAAACTGATGTGAAATATGAATGCAATTAATCTATTTTTTTATTTATTTTCTATGCAATGATATGATGAAAACTGATATGAATCTAGAATCTAATATGAAATTGATGCAATGAATTGATCCAAGATGAATTCTAAATGATATGCAATACTCAAAAACAAGAATGATCTCACAATAGCTTGGATTTTCAAAGATGATTCTTCAATCTCTAATTTGACAGCGTGAGGATGCAAAAATATGAGATGATTTAAGATGAGATAAAGCCTTAATTTATAGAAATCCAGGGCTTTGGATGTGCATGGAAAAAGCCATAAATCACTCAAATAACTCAGGTTGATTTTTGAGTTATTTTTAAATAAAGGATAATTAACTCACAAAAACATGCAAAAGCAGAGTTTAACTCAAAATAGAGTTTAGCTTTAATTGATAATTGATAGTTGTCTGCTTTTCTTGATTGTGCATGTTTTATTTATGAATTAATTTAATAATAAAGTGATTTATTTCCAACTTAATTGATTTTGAAAAATAAAACAATTGATTTATGGGTTAATCAATTATTTTTCAAACTTTTATTCAAAAACAATATTATTAAAATTTGACAACTTGCTTTAATTAATTAAATAAGAATTTAATCAATTATAAATAGGATTTTGGATTTGTTGTCAAAATTAAATAATACAATTTAGGAATAAATAGAATTAACTTCAATTAAACAATTAAGTGGTAGAATTAAATCTAATTAATTAAATATTGAGAATAATCAATTAATCAAACTTTAGGATAAATAGGATTTATCGCCAAATAATTATTAAATCAAAGATAATTATGATAATTAGGAATATTAGTAGGAATATTCTCTGATGTAGAATTTGAGATAATCAATTAGGATTCGATGATGTGCCGATGTGCCTTAGGTTAGGACTTTGATGTCAATTTCATTCGATGTGTCGATGTAGGAGGTTAATGAACCTATAGCCCATTTTTGGGGTATTATATTTTGCCCCTCTTTGAATTACTGTGCGAAGTGCAGTGGTTCAAAGACAGTCTATGTATGATGTTGAAACTGATGTTTGATATTGAAATTGATATGAGACAGAAGCTGATTGAAAGATTTGATATGAAGATAATAGGTCTTGAATGACCAAAGATAATGTTAACTATAACAACAAATGAACTGATGAAACAAAAGTGTCAAAACGCTTGATTCTGAACCTTATGATTGCGAAGAAGTGAGTGACTGATTCCAGACTTGATTTTCCTTAGAAGAATCATGTAGGTATCACATCTGAACCCTTCAGTTACCGAAGAACCAAGGAAATAACACTAATGAACCGATGGTTACAAAAAATTAATACAGTTTACAAGATTAGGAGAATATTAGATTGATATGGATCTTGATGAATCTGATATGCCCCAAGTGATGATCGATTTGCTGCAAGTGATGAGGTCTTTTTGATGAATCAACAACTAGACATGGTTGTTGTCTTGATTACTAAGGAAAGATATGATTTTAGCTTTAGATTACAGACTTTGAATGATGTGCAATACCATGCCCCCTTCAGGATTAAAATTGAAATCTGACAAGAAAAGTCAGTGTTGATAGTTTAGAAGCATGTTAATTGATTTGAGAAGTGGTTATACACATTCGAGAACACATTCTACATCATTTGGAGGTCCTGGAGAACAAGTTTAACTAGGTGAAACCATGAGTTGACCATAGTTGACCAAGTTGAAATTTCAATAGTTTGATGTAAGATAATCAGTTAAGTTGAATACTAGATTTCTATGATGATAGAAGGTTGATTATGCAATTAGTAGACTGTCTTGGGCCCAAAATTTTAAATCATGATTTTGACATAATAAATGATCTCAAATTTTAATTTTGATTCCGAAAATGGATTTAAAACATCGAAAATAGCCAGGGGTGCAATTTTCATGGAAAACAGAGCACTTTTGAAAATTAGGTCAAAAGCTATATAAGGGCCGGAAGGGTCATTTTCAAATCATTTCAACCATTTGACTTTGGAGATCTTGTGGAGCCCTCTGAGTGAGAAAATGATAGAATAGAGAGAACCGAAGGTACCTATGAGTTTGCATCGATTTGAGTGCAGCTGGAGACATCAGAGACCTCTACAGTATGGACATCTAGTATGTGGACCTCTGTGCCTCTCTAAAATTTCAAAATTTTCATGTTTTATAGCATTTTGAGAATTTTTCATACGCGTTTTTCTTTTCAATTTCTACATGGATGAAAACTCATAGGAGTCCTCCCCCAGACTCGTATGACATTTGAATTGCATTTCCTTTATCATTTGATGACCTACCCAGTGTCGTATGAGAGGGACCCATGAGTCGTATGACATTTCATCGGGTCCCTCGAAACTTGTATGATGAAGTGTCCAGTGTCGTATGACTATGGTTTGTCATTTGGTCTGTTGTGGAAATTCGTACAACTTTTCATGCCAGTCTGGACTGTCATATGAAAAATAGTGAGTTCAAAACTCCATCTTAGGTCAAAAATTTTTCTTTTCTGATTGCTCTGCCTGATTGCTGACTCTTTGACCTACCTTCTAAAATACCAAACTATTCAATTTCTACACTATGAGACTCTTGTTGAACCTAATTTCTAATATAATTTCCTATTTCTATATAATATAGGTCACATATCTAGATGTACATGTCTGTCATTCATATCTAGCGACACAGAGACTATGTGTTTCACTTCCTGACCCTATGAGGGTACATCTTGCTGCCTATGGATTTGAGAACTTGATCCATTTACCCAATATTAGGGTAAATCATGGCCTACTGACTATGTTGATCGAGAGGTTCCACTCAGAGACATAGACTTTTCATTTACCAACTGGAGAGATCACTGTGACCCCAGAGGATGTATATAGGATATTACACATTTCTTTCCATAGTAGTCGGCGTCCTAAGTATGTGAGTACCAGATAGATAGGTCTGCATGCTTTTAGGCATCTATTTGGTGATGATACACAATTGACTGGGTCCATTTCATGGGAGAGCCTTGTATAGAGATATGGTCAGACACACTGCTTAGAGTGCATTATTGCTGGGATGATTGGTGAGCTCATCATGCCGAGCTGTCAGAAGAATAGTTTCTTGATGGGATGGGCCCTGATGGTAGCCCTTCTTATGGTGACTCCCACTGAGCTTGCTTGGGGTCAGTGTCTTTTGGCACATATGTTTTTAGAGATGCATGAGGTTGTGTATCAGGATTGCAAGAGCTTCACTTCTGGAGCTCTTGTGTTACAGATATGGGTCTGGGAGCATATCCTAGTTTTGAGACCAATTTTTCAGACACAGCGTCAGCCATAGGAGCCAGTGATATACACATATGCTGGTTATGTCACACAAGTCCGCATGGGCCATACTGAGTATTTTAGATGATGCTTGGATTATATGACTTTTGTGCATTGGAGACCATACTCGCAAATAGAGGCCTGGCCCATTGCAAGGGAGAAGTACAACTTTCTATTCCAGAGTCATGTACTTATTGGTCAATCTTCCACCATTTTGGAGAGATTTTTGATTACTAGAGTCTGGCATCAATATGGATGGAGATAGGATGCCCCACAGGAGTATACTACTTATGCTCACATTTTTTGTGAGATTGGGCTCAGATGGACACATAGGTTCACTTATTCTTTATGTTTAGATGAGTACAGTAGGATCATAGGTAGAGACTGGGACTACCATCCATAGGTTGTTGATGCAGGGGTCATAGATGGATACATCTCTTGGCTTACAGATCACCCTATCCATAGATTCTTAGATCCCACTAAGTTGATACCCTCCATGGAGGAGGTGATGGATGTGATAGGAGCTCCTATGAGACTAGGTCCGAGACCATAGGTAGTACATCCTACACCACCCAGACTGAGAGTGATGGCTCCACTATAGAGATCAGTAGGACATATGAGGCCTCCTCATCCTTCTACTTCTATAGCAGGTACATCCATAGGTTCATAGAGATGGACTAGGGGTGAGAGTGGCACTTTGGGTGGTGTTGGTTCTATAGATGATGTATTAGTAGCTAAGAAGGTTGTAGGTGCTGGTATAGATATGGTTAAAGATGATCCCTTTGATCTAGGGGTTGAGATTAGACACTATAAGGTGCATAGAGCAAGTTCCACAGAGTAGGTAGAGTAGCTAGCACAGCCAGCATAGGACACAGATATGCCAGTAGTAGAGGATGAGCCTACTGTACCTCTTACTTCATCAGAGATTACTAGACGTCTCAAAGCTCAGGTCTGGGACCTGAAGGTACAGAGTGCTAGGTGGGAGGAGAGGTATCTAGAGGTAGATAGGCATCACACAGAGCTTTGTTTAGAGTTTTGTTCAGAGGTTTGGAGATTATAGATAGAGGTAACCCATCAGATATCATGGGCTCTGTATTACATGTCTGCATATTATGCTACTATCCCTACTGCGCAGAGAGTACCTGTGTATTCAGATTATATAGTAGCCTCAGAGGGAGCTAGGGCCCTGAGAGTAGAGGCTATACCTGATGCACCATGCCCTCCTCCACTAGATGCTAAGGAGCATGCTGATAGTTGATTCATGTTATTATGTTTTGATATACGTTGTTCTTTTTATCACTAATATACTATTCTAACTCTGATAGCTCTCAGGAGCTCATTCTTTTGTCTATTATGCTAGTAGTGCACCCCTGACTAGCTCAAGATTTTTTTGATATATATGAGATTGATATGTTGGTTGTGACTTCATATGTACCTGTCATGTTGCAATTTATGATGATATCATGTGATGTTTATGCTATGAGTAGTGTAGAATTTATGTATGGATCAATGCAATGCAATGATTTCTTTCATATGTATGGATGTTATGAAAATGTAATGGATGTAATGTAATGCAACAAATGGTAATGATATGGGATGTAAATGCAGTGATACACATGATATGTTTTTGTAGGTTGATGAAGACAAGTACTCAGTCTTATGTCAAAAGGGTGTTTAACCCAAGAGGGTTACTACTTACGGTTTAGTGAAGAGACCTTCAAGTGAGACTTAGCTCTCGTTAGATGTGAAGAATTGATATGAAGAATTGTTTAAGCTTTGAAGTGTTTCCAAATATTTTTGAGATCATGCAGACATGCAAAATGCAAAGAAACATGCAAAATCAAATGCAATCTAGGACCTAGGACCTACGCACTGATCATATGTCAATTTGTTATCATCATTGAACTTTTAGGTAACCAGATAAATCAATACAATGCCCACTAGTTATGAAAGCATAGACATATGAATATTGATTTGTATGCACAAGAATCAATACAACACCCACTGATTAGGAAACCATAGATATATGAATGTTGATTTTGTTTTTGGAATGTCGGATTAGATATAAGCATCAAAGCACAAGCACCAGGATGACCTGAATATCATGTCCATTTTGATATAGCAATTTGTATAAGCATCAAAATATAAATGTCATGATGACTTGAATACGCCTTGCGTACAAACACATCAAATAGTCAAGAGATCATTCAAAATCCAATGTGAATTACCCGTAGTGACCCTTTATCATTCACATCTTAGGTAAGATCATATTTCACAATAGGAGAAAGAACTCACTCAAAAAAGATAATAGTTAGATCAAACTTCCTTGAAATTTTTGGGTATCAATGGTCAAGGTACGTATGGCCATCCAATTCAAGATAAAGGCTCTTATAGTCGGACACCATTTCAATCTAGAATTTCCAAAGTTGTTAGATTTTCACATACAAGAAAAAGACAAAGAAAAGATTATGCCCCCAGTCATCACTCTCTAAATCCTATAAAGGACATCATCGAAGAGCTCAAAGGGACACAATATGCAAGAAATCTCAATGTGAATCAGTAAGCATACAAGGAGATAAAAGCATGTAAAGCACAAATTGTTTTTAGTTTGTGTTTGATGTTTGATTGTGTTGTTGTAGATGCAAAATCCTTTCTGGAGATGAGATTGACTGATTGACTCAAATGAAGCTTCAAAGGACTCTAACTAGATATTACACGTCTCAGATACATGGGAGACCATAGGATATGACATTGATTGCCCCCAAGTTTTAAGCATTGATAGGATACAGACGCTTGAATAGATTGGTGTACAGACTAACTTATTGAAAACAAACTGGGAGATATGTACAAACTAAAGCAATACTGAAAGCTAGGAAAGACCAAGATTGCACCGATAGATGGAGCATTTTGAAACAAGTGGCACCCATTTGCCAAGTTTTCACCATCTTGGTAGAGATTCTATTTTTGCTACCAAGGTGACTATTTCCAAGTTTTCACCAATGCACTTTTTCTTTTTCTCATTTTTTTGTATTTTCCATTTTTTTCAATTTTTTTGTGAATAATCAAGGCGCCTATTGCTAGGTTTTCACCAAGATGTTCATTTTTTCAAGACTTTTTCATATTTTTATGATTTTTTAAGACATTTTACCATAGACTAAATGCCTTAGGCATATAATTTCTTCAGATGGAGAACGTTGATTGGTTCTCAGAGCTGTTCTCCTTTAGTTGTTGAGAGTTGATAGGCACTAGAGCCAAAAGTAGCAATGATTACAAAGGGACCCAACCAGTTGGGTTCAAACTTCCCCTTGCATTCTCGATGTGATTGATTTTTAGGATTTTCTCTCAAGACTAGATCACCAACCTAAAATTCTCTGTGTCTGACTTTCTTGTTATAGCCTCTAGACATTCTCTTCTAATATACTCTAAGATAATCATATGCTACTTTTCTATGCTCATCTAGTAGTTCAAGTTCTTGCAACCTAGACACTTTGTAATCATCATCAGTTACTAGACCATGCATTCTGATTCTTAGTGATGGGATTTCAACCTCAATAGGTAGTACCACTTTAGACCCATTAACTAAAGTGAAAGGTGTAGCCCTAGTGGGCATTCTGATACTTGTTATGTAGGCCCAAAAAGCTGGATTGATCATGAGATGCCAATCTCTTCCTGTTTTATTAACAGTACAATGCAAGATTTTTAATAGATTCTTGTTAGAAGCCTCTGCTTGTCCATTCCCTTGAGGATAGTAGATGGAAGACCAATGTTGTGTGATCTTGAATTTGGCACATAGATCATCTAGGTCTTTGTTCTTGAATTTTCCACCATTATCTATGATTATGGAATGAGGTATCCCATATTTGCATATGATATAGTTCAATATGAACATAGATATTTTCTTTCTAGTTGCTTGTGTCAAAGGGACTGCTTCTACCCATTTTGTAAAATAATCTATAGCTATGATTATATGGGTGTGTCCATTAGAAGAATGAGGATGTATAGCTCCTATAAGATCAAACGCCCATTGGTGAAAAGGCCATTGTGTAGTAAAGGGAATTAGATCTTTCCCTAGAGAATGAATTAAGTTGCCATGCACTTGGCACTTTTGACAATTCTTAGCAAACTTGATAGACTCTTTCTCCATTTTAGGCCAATAGTACCCAGCCCTAATAAGTTTTTGAGCTAGTGTTAAACCATTTGAGTGTGACCCACAAATACCATCATGGAATTCCTCTAATGCACATTGAGACTCTTCCCATTCTAAACATCTAAGTAGCGTACCATCTAGACCTTGTTTGTACAGATCGTGACCAATGATGACATATCGAGAGGCATTATGGATAAGGTATCTCTTTTCATGGTAGTTGAAGGTATTGGGAATGATTTGTTCTTGGAGATAGGAAAATAGGTTTTTGTATCTAGATGAACCATGACCTACAATGGTGCAAATCATGCGGGTTTCAGGGGAGTCATATGTAGGATAAGATAGTGCTTCCACTAGGAACTCGTAGTGTAGCTCATGTTCAGGCTACTGTAATAAAGTAGATAGTGTTGCCATTGCATCGAAAACCTTGTTCTCCATTCTAGGAATTTGTTCAAATGTGATAGATATGAAATAATTCTTTAAATCATCTACCATTCTCTTGTAAGGAATGAGCTTTTCATCTTTAGTTTGGTACAAATCATTGACTTGATGAATAACAAGTTGAGAGTCTCCATGAATGTGTAGCTCTGTTACTCTCTATTCAATTGCTATTTTCATACCATTCAAAAGGGCTTCATATTCTACAATATTGTTTGTGCAAGGGAACTTTAACCTGAATGCTTTTAGAATTGAGTATCCTTGAGCAGTTATGAACAATATGCCTGTAGACACGGAAAATTGGCCAAAGGCTTAAATCAATCAAAAGGTGCATCAAATCATCAAAATAGCACGAAAAATTGATAAATGGAACAAAGGCAATTTGAAAAGGAGAAAAACACTATGAAATTGATTAAATTCAATTAATGACATAGTTGTTGAAAGCAAAAATCAAAATGAACCTCTTACCCTTCATGGCTAAATTTAATTACTTTAATTAATTAATAAATACTAATTTCCCTCAACAAAGCAAAAAAAAGGAGACAAAATGGACACAAATCACTCACTTTTATTGAAATGGTCCAGCCTTTTGAAACCATTTAAATGTTTGTCCCCCAATTTATGGACAAAGCAAAGCCAATTGACCTTACCCAAGCATAACCATGGTTATCTCACTCTACCCCCTACCCTTGGGAAAATCTTATAAATAGAAGGCATTTTGAGGCATTATTCATCCACTCCATATCTTTGAATTACAGCAAAGCTCTGTCAATTTGCATCCATATCACTCACTTATCATTTGTCATTGCTAATTAGCTTAAATTGCTTTGATCATAGTAGATTGTTCATCAAATAGAGCTATAATTTGATAGAATAGATCTAAATTTGCATATCATATAGCTTAATTCTCATCTTTAGAGTGTCACTAGTGAGGATCATAGCTGAGAGCCTCATTTACCACTTTATTTTAGAGATCCATGAGATGTTGATAGATTAATTGTGCATTTGTTAGATTATTTTGCTCTAATTCTTGTTGTTCTTAGTTAATCTTGTTATTTCATGAAGGTGTAAATCACTCACACACAAATGGCGCCCACCACGGGGCTCTAGGCCTCAAATTCATCATAATTTCCATGTTATTTGCAAAATTTATGCTAGAATTGCATGAATTTGCTCACTGTTTTCAGGTTACAGAAAAGAAATCACGCCTGTCGGTAAAGAAATCATGCCTAAAGTAAAGAGATGTCACGAGTGAAAATTAAAATATCGCCTCGAGTCTAAATGATTACGCTTTTTAGCCTGCAGAATCACGCTTCTCGCAAAAGAAATTACGCCTGCAGAAATTAAACTCTCGCGTCATGGACAAGCAGTTGATGCCTTTGGTCATTTAAATGTCACGTCAATAGAATTAAAAGCCGTGGCCAAGGAATCATTTTATGCCTGGTGTAAAGGGAGTATTCTGCCTTATTCATTTAATTTCTCGCTTTGATGATTTGAAATGTCGCCTTTGATTAATGAAATGTCACCTTTCTGAATTAATTTGTCACTTATAATAAAGATTTCACGCATTGTCATAATTTGATATCGCACTTGATTATTTTAATCTCACTTGAGCCCCTTATGGTGACGCTCGCGGTTAAAGTAATCACATCTTTATTAAATTAGATCTCGCATTCAGCATAGACAATGTCACCTGATTGAGCATTTATATTGTATCAGAGTAATTACTGTTGTCTCATCTGGTAAAGATTTCATGCTTAGCTAAAATTTGATATTGCACTTAGTTATTTTAATCTCGCTTGAGCCCCTTTTGGTGACGCTCACGGTTAAAGTAGTCACGTCTTTATTAAATTTTATCTCGCCTATAGTCTGGATAATGTCGCGCTGTTGTATTTTCTATGTTTTATCAAATTGTTAAAATGATGACTGAATTTTAACTCTATGTCCATTTTTCTGTCTTAGGTACAGGCTCTGTCGCAGAAAAGTGCTCAAAAAATTTATTTTTTTTCTTTTTTGCATGCAAAAAAGAAACAAAAAAGGACGTCCTATTAGAGTATACCTTGCACCTTTTGGATTTAATTTGCAAATATTTGAGTTCAAAATAAATCAAGAGCATAATCAATTTGATCATTTTAAGCTTTTTGATTTTGATTTTCCCTCACTTTGTATGAATTTGTGCTGACTAACTTGTTGGTGGAGGGAACGTTTTGCTAAGGTAAGAGAAGGATTTGGAGAGAAAATGAAAAATCTACTGCTTAAAAATGTGCCTAGCCTTTGCTAGCATCGTTTGAGGTATTTTTCTCATCAAGCTTGCACATTCCCTTAGCTTGTGGCATTTCAAAGTTCAAAACATAGTTTAATCATTAAGAGAAAAAAATAAACACTTCAATTCTAAGAATCCCTTTGTCACGGGGTTGAAAAAGAACCAAATTGATTGTGAGTGTTTTGGATAAGGGAAAAGCAATAGGGATATGCTCTTCACTCTTTGAGTGAATCAAATTCCCAAACTTGCTCTACCAAATCCACTTTTCATGCTTTCAAATGAACATGTTTAAAACTTAGTGGGCTCGCCTCCCGAGATTGCCTTAAAAGGGCCAGTGAGAGGGACAACCCAAAGTGGGATACACTTTCTTTTTCCATGAGAATCTGACCCACTATAAAATGAAATGTGTGTATCCTTAATGGGGTGCACGACAAAAAGGATTTTAGCTCTTTCGAACTTCCTCTAGTAGTCTTAACAGATTGCGCAAAATTGTGCTTCGGTGCATGTGGGAAGCCCCTTAACATACTTGGGTGGATGAAAGGCTAAGATCTATTTTGAATGAAAAACTTACTACAAAACAGTAAAGATAGCAAAAACTACCTAATAGAGCCATTTAAAAGCCAAATTTGTGCTAGGTAGCTTGCTTGGAAGTCTTTCTTGTGATCAAACGCGTGGAAACATTTGAGAATATACACATTAGAGTGATCTAGGGATATGGTGAACTATTGATGTGTGTGTTGAGATTGTCTTCAACTTTTCAAACAAGAAGTTCCAAAGTACTTGATCAAAATACAATTAAATTTTTAAATCTTAAAAATTGATCAAGACTTGTGACATGTTCCAAACCAACCCAATTAGATTGAAATTAAAGAAGGAAGGATTGATCCATAATGAGGAGCCTATTTGAGAAACAAATCAATCCTGTTATGGAGCATAATTATCGAAGTCAAGATCAAGATCTCTATAGGAATCAAAGTGATGAGGTGTCTGAAGATGATGTTGTTGAAGCATCCCAAAGTCCCAGGTTTTTGGAAATAATGGAATTACTTTTGAAGTGGGATAAAGACACATATTTTCTAGCTTTAGCTCAAGCAGGAGCTAAACTTCCTTATAATTATGACACATCAACCTTGAGAAAGAATGAGGAAAACCAAAGAGATACATCATATAAAATGCCCTTATTAATATCAAGCTATTCTTTTCAAAGTGAGGAGGCGTCTAAAGATGATGTTGTGAGAGCATCCCAAGATCCTGTGTTTATAGAAATAATGGAATGAATTTTGGACTGGGATAAAGAAGCATATTTCCTAACTTTAGCTCAATCAGGAGCTAAGCTTCCACATAATTATGACACATCAACTTTAAGAAAGGATGAAGAAAAGCAAAAAGATACTTTATCTAAAGAGCCATCATTAAGATCAATTTTTCCTTTCCTCTATGATGATGGGTCATCCATATCTTCATCCTCCTCACAAAAGGAATTATTTAAGAGTGATAAACTTATCTCAGATCAAAAGAAATTGCATAATCAACCTATTTGTGATCAAGATAATAAAGAGTATGGAGTGAAAAATACTGCTCTCAAGCAAGATCTAATTCAAAAACCTCCATATAGCAAGAGTAATCCATTCATCCTTTGTCCATCTCCTAACAAGGTTTCTCCCTGGATGACTTGTACACCTTTCACCCTTCATCCATCTCCCGAACCTCTATCTAGCAAAGACCCTCCCATAGCTAGCATTCCTTTCATATTTTCTTCATCTCCCAAAGCTCCACAATTATCCAACATTCCTCCATCAAAGAATGAGCCTAATGATGACACTTTTCCCATTAACTATGTCTACCCTCAAGGGCTACCTCTAAAAGAAACCCAAGCTAACTCACATCTTGCTGCAAATTGTTTCCATGCTTCAAAGATCTTAGAACCCAAAGCTTCATGTGCCTCAATGCCTATTATACCTATTCAAGAGGATCCTACACCATTCTTCCAAACATCCACCATACATATCCAAGCAACTACCTTGTCCTTAGAAGTGGCTCCATGTCAAGAGGATAATCTAAAGAGAAAAGAAACAAATATTGATAAAGATCAAGATCAAGATTATATACAAACCCCTCCAATATTTGATGAAGGTCCCATATCCCTTGAACCTTGTGATGATCCCCTTGCATCCTTTCATGTCTTTCAAGATGATATCCTTCCGTTCCAAGAACAAAGTACCCTTCCAAGTTCCATATTTTTTCCACTTCCCAAGCAAGATCAAGATATCCCTTCCATAACTTCCAATGAGCATATTGAAAATCAAGAGCAAAATACCTTCGCTACACAATTCAAAGATCCTTGTCAAGATCAAAGCATCCCATCATTTCCTTGTCATATTCCTCCATGTTCACCTCAAGAAAACATCATTCTTCCAAATCCCTTGCAAGATAATAAATCCCTTCAAGCTACAGTTGATCCTATCAAATGTGTTCCTATCAAAGCTACTCATGAGCCTATTGGTATAAAGATAAATCCTAAAGATAAGAATCTTGGAGATGTAGTTCCTTCCAAAGATATTGATACCCCTTTCACACCTTATATTCCTCCATTCAAATACAACCACATACCTCCACTATCCTCCAAATCCATTTTGGGTGCCTATGTCCCAAAACAAAAGTCTTCATTCCTTCCATCCATATTAGGTCCATATATTCCTCCATCATCTATTCCTATCATCCCTAGCTATCCATTCACTTACCCTACCATGTATCAAGATCAACAAAGACACACATACTTGAAGAATGTCCAAACACCAATCCATATGAACCATCCATATTATTCCTATTCATCCATAATTCCTAAGTCTTTTGGAAGCAATGTTGATGTGCAACATAAAAATCATAAATCCAAGAATCCATATGTGCATAAAAATCACAATGTCCCATCTAATCGACATGTGAATGAAAAGAAAAATGAAATATCCAAAAGGCCGTAAAGGTCCATCAAGCAAAAAGAAAAAAATAAAATGTGGGTTCCTAAATCCGTCATTGAAGAAATGCATTCAAAAGCATTCCAAAAGGAAGAAAAATCAAAGAATATGTGGATTCCCAAGTCATTGTTGAAAGACTTGCACACAAAAGAAGAATCAAAATTGACATTCAAGCTTCCAAAGGCTTCCATTCCATCTCCTTCCAAACATCCTTCATCTCCTTACATCCCAAAATCCACTACCTCAAAAAGATCCTTACCTCCGTCATCTATCATTCCTCCATCATTCCACCACTCTTCAAAGTGTGTGTCAAAGTTGATCTTTCCAACATTTCCATCTTCAACATACCTTATTCTTATCCTCACATTCATTTTCCAATGCATACTTTCTATACTTCCATCCCTCTTATCAATATCTTTGAGTGTCCTAGTCATACCCATGGTTTATTATAGCATATCTTTCAAAGGAGCATTGTCCAAAGATTATAATGTTGGGAAAATATTGAAAAATACAAAAAAAGAAAAAAATAAAGAAAAAAAGAAAAAAATGAAAAAAGAGAAAAAGTGCCTTGGTGAAAACCTAGCAATAGGCACCTTGGTAGAAAAAATAAAAAGAAATAAATCTAGGGTGAAAACCACTTCTTGTGGCACCTTAGACAAGTACCATGATGAAAACTTGGCAAACAGGCATCATGCGTAATTCTTCCTTCTTGCACTCTACACTTGGGGGCAAAGTTTCATCCATTCTATCTTCCATCTTCCTATCATTTACCTCACTTTCATCCATATTTCCTCTATCACCTTCGTCTTGACAAGGTTGAACACATCCATGAGCATTGAGTATCTTAACATCTGTTATCCTTTCCATCAACTTATGTACTTGTTGCATCCATGTCACCCTATCATGATCTTGCTTATCCCAAATTCACCTTCATTATTCTTTGATAGCTTTTTCATAATCCCAAAACATCCCTTCATAGCCTCCATCACTCCTTTATCTTGATTGTGTTATCTTATCCACATCTCACCCAAATTGACCCTTGGTCTTGATCAAGATGAACTTTTAAAAAAAAAATCATTATCAAAAACTTCTTGACATGTCCACTCTTTTGGATCACTCCTTTTCATGGCAGCAGATCGTTATCCTATACACTATCTAGCCCTGCACAATTGGCTTTCATGGCTTATCCAAAAACATGCTTCACATTGCTATATCATTTTTTCCTTAGCTTGGGTACTCTTGAGGAGATAGTCCTATGGGTCACATTCGCATACTTCTTCCATCATAGCCTTTCCATCTCTAATCCATCAGCTTGCAAATCCATTGTTCGTGTCCTATATCTTGCTAGACATTGGGGGAAAACCAATGTGATCTTGTTTGAGAGCTGGTAAAAAGGACAGCATGAAGTGCTTTTGAGCTGCATCTTGCATAAATCGAGCTTCAGTAATATTTTGGAAGTTTGTCCAAGTCCAACATTTTTTCTATCCAACTGGGGCATTTGATCTTAATCAGTGGATTTCAACAACATGCATGAATTCACATGAAGCAAGGCATTAACTTCAAAAGGATTCAATAGTACAACATTCAGTCACATCAAAGAGGGAATTATCAGAGCTTTAGAAGAGAGAAGAAGATTTTCATGAACCTTTGATGGATATCATTGTTCACTAACCAAGAATTCAATTACCACAACTTGATCCATGAGCCTTCATTGACTTTATTATTCGGGATTAAAAATTGACAAAACACTTTAAAGATCAGAATACTTGGAAATACTTTTTGAAAATCATGAAACAATGCAAAACACTTGAAGCTTTCTTTTGATGATCTTTACTTACATTGATTTTATCACATCTTTTTAGCTAATCGATGATGTTTCGACTAAATTGGCGATGATGGAGACATGATATTTTTCTTGTCTTTGAGTGACTATCTTGAGGGATATCCAACAACTTATGTGAATTCATCTAACGACATGGTCATCAAAGAACCATCGAGGACTTTCATATAGGGTGGAAGGTTGACCTTTTGCTTGTTTATGCAACATTGAATTCATTGAAACTGGTATTCATACTCTCATAGTTGGTTTATTCGACTAGTGTGGGTTGTACTAGTTCAAAAAGGAGGTTACCAAATGTGATAAAAAGTGGTATTCATATCATCATGTCAGTGGGCAGTGGTGATTGTACTTGCTTTCCGGTCCCAAAATGCTCAATGATGAAAATTTATCCTCAAGGCATTTATTTGCTAAAAGCTAGTGACACTTAGCTGCATTGCATTGCATTATCATGGAAGGTTAATTGCATTATCATGTTAGATTAATTGCATGTGTATTTGTTTGCAGTTTTTTTCCAAGGGAAAAGGGGGTTCATTCAATTGAAATCTCGATCAATCATAAAATGGGTCATTCAATCAAGAATCAAAGAAAGTCCATAAATCAAATAAGTGTCCATAATATCAAAGATCCATGAACTTTGTCTAATCAAAGATACAATGTCATCAAAGTGATACATCAAAGTCCTGATCAATAACTAAAATATCATGATACAATATCAACAAACTGAAAGAGCTCCATAATCAATCATCTCAATAACATGTACTCTAGCTAGGTCAAACTCATGACTTAAGTCCAAATATCAAAGAAGCTAAGGTCCGTATATATATATATCATTTACGGAAATGTGCCTGTTTCACAAATCAAGGGAATCATATCAATATTTTATATCAGTGAATTATCTCACGTCAATCAATCCTATCAAAGTATCAAGCAATCACACCCTATACCATTTGTTCATGTCTCTATGTCCTGAGAACGAAGCAGCAGTATCAAATCATATCGGTTTTCACACTGGTTGATTTATCCTATCAGAACTATCCTATCAGATTGAAAAATCACATTCATTGGTACCATTATCCTGTTATTATAATCACTTATTTTTCTTAACTACAACAGACCTATCTATCTTGGATATGAAAATTTGTGAGTCATGGCATTGATGGAATATGGATGAAGTGACTGAGAGGGGGGGGGGGTGAATCAGTCAACCATAAAAACACTTCACAATTAATTCTTTGCAGATCCTTTAAGATATCTTAACAATGTTGTCTGTTTTAGTACTCAGTAAATAGATTTCAGTAACTTTGAAGATGCAGAAAGTATTAGCAATAATATCTTTAGATATTCATCAGTGCATGTAAATGATTGAGGAAGCAATTAAGAACACAAGAGACACAAGATTTAACGTGGAAACCCAATATGGGAAAAACCACCAATGTATCTAGATACTAATTTTCACTTTTCTGAAGTGATGCCCGGTTAGAAGCCAACCCGGTAAAAGGTTACAAAACACACTGTTAGGTGTGACCTTGTTAGAGGATTTAAAACACCCTGCTAGGAGTGGCCTGGTAAGAGGTCTTGAAAACAATTCAATGGAATTGTCACCTTGTTAGAGGATTTATATTATGGCTGTTAAACCAACTCGGTTAAGAGATTTAGAATTCACTGTTACAATGATAAGAAGGTAACAATGAAAAAGTGACCTGTATAATAATGCAACTATCTTGCTGATTATAGATCTCTGTTCTGCATAAGTCTGATCCTCTCTGATCGAATAAATCTCTGCTGCTCCTCAAGGATATCTGAACATCCTTTACAAATTCGCATATACCTTTTCTTCTTTTCTTCTGTAAATCTTCTGCTATTTTCTCTCTTTATTTTTCACATTTGACCTTTTATTTATATGATTTTGGATTAGTCAAATCGACATTATTTAGTATAACAGTCAGCTGAATTAAGTAAACTCTATTTGCAAAAATCCTTCAAGGGCCGACAGTGCTCGGTGACCATATCTTTTTATGATTTTTCGGAGACCGAGGGAACTCGGTAAACACCAACAATCCTTTACCTTTGATAACCGACTGAACTCGGTAAACACTAAACTTTCTTCGGCAACCGAGTGAACTCGGTAAGCACTAAACTTCCTTCAGCAACCGAGTGAACTCGGTAAGTACTAAACTTTCTTCGGCAACCGAGTGAACTCGGTAAACACTGTTTTTCATCGATAACCGAGTGGACTCGGTAAGCACTAATATCCCTGTCTGGCAGACCGACTGAGCTCGGTAGAAGCAGATTGCTGTGAACTATGACATAGTGTGACATCAAAGACAATACATAATTGAGTAGCAATTTCCTTCAGACAATTGTTTCCAACAATCTCCCTCTTTGGCATTGATGGCAACACAATATGTCATAGCATAAGAAATTTGAAAGAGTTAGCTCAGTTTGGATTCAAATCTCCCTCTGTCAACAAACTTCCTGTATCCTGAAAATTCTTCCTTCTTACTATTGAAAATTTCTTGAAAGCAATAGTAAAGACATAGCAAACACTCCCTCTTTGACAACACATGCCAAAGATAATTCACATATTACCGGTGAAAATTAATGTACCTCAAGTACTGATTCATATGCAATGATTCCTTTAATAAGCTGCATCAACAAGTTGATTTTCAATCATGTTCTGGTTGATGCATCACTAAAAATGTATTTAGTGAGCCTCGGATAGGGGAATGACCCCTAACTTACCTCTTAGATACATAAATGCATCCTTAGGTAATGGTTTGGTAAAAATGTCTACAATCTGTTCTTTTGTATGAATATATTCTAATCTGATTTCCTTGTCCTGCACCAATTCTCTGACAAAGTGATATTTAATAGCAATGTGCTTGGTTTTGGAATGCATCACTGGATTTTTAGAAATGTTTATTGCACTGGTATTGTCACAAAATATAACAACTGGTTCTTTGATTTCAACCTTCATACCTTCTAATAGCTGTTTAAACCAAACAATATTTGAACAGTTTACTGCAGCAGCAACATATTCTGCTTCAGCTGTGGATTGGGATGTGCAATTCTGCTTTTTACTAGTCCAGGATACCAGTCTTTTTCCAAGAAAAAATGCTCCACCACTTGTGCTTTTTCTGTCATCAATGTTTCCTGCCCAATCAGCATCAGTAAACACTTTCAAGTCTAGATTGCCTCCAAATTTATACCACAAACCATACTCTTCAGTTCCTCTTAAGTATCTTAATATTCTTTTGATTGCCATCATGTGATTTTCCTTAGGTTTTGCTGAGAATCTAGCTACTATACCGACTGCTAAGGCAATATCAGGTCTTGTATGTACTACATACTGCAATTTTCCAATCATAGATCGGTATAGGGTCTGATCAACTTCTTTTGAATCATCATTTTTGGTAAGTTTCACTCCAGTGCACATGGGTGTACCAACTGGTTTTGAATCTTCCATTCCAAACTTCTTAAGTATCTCCTTAATGTATTTGGATTGAGTAATGTATATACCATTCTTGCTTTGCTGAATTTGAAGACCAAAAAAGAATTTTATTAAACCAAACATAGACATTTCAAATTCTCTGTTCATTTGTTCTGAAAATTCTTTGCACTGAACCTCATTCCCTGTAAATATAGTATCATCCACAAATATTTCTGCCAATACAATTTTGTCATCCGGTCCTTCTTTGATATACAAATTGCTGTTATCATTAGCTCTTTTGAAATTAATCTGGATCAAATAGTTATGGAGTCTTTCATACCATGCTCTAGGAGCTTGTTTTAAACCATACAATGCTTTGTGTAACCTGCAGACCATGTCCCTTTTGTCTGGATCAACAAAACCTTCAGGTTGTTCAATGTAGACTTCTTCATCAAGAATTCCATTGAGAAATGCAGATTTTATATCCATCTGATATACCTTAAATCCTTTGTGTGCTGCATAAGCAAGTAGAGTTCTTACACCTTCTAATCTTGCAACAGGAGCAAAAGTTTCTCCATAATCTATACCTTCTTCTTGAGAATAACCTTTACATACCAGTCTAGCTTTGTTTCTAGATACTTGACCATCTTCATTCAGCTTATTCCTGAATACCCATTTTGTTCCAATTACATTCTTATCTTTAGGTCTAGGTACAAGAGTCCAAGTTTTGTTCTTTTGTATTTGTTCTAATTCTTCATTCATTGCTTCAATCCAACTTTCATTCTCTAATGCATCTTTGATATTTCTAGGTTCAAAATCAGTAAGTAGACATGTACCTTTTAGCTTGCTTCTTGTCATAGTACCATCTGATTTGTTTCCAATGATTTGATCTGGTGTATGATGTCTTCTGACATATTTGGCTAGTATAGGTTCCTTGCCTTTTGAATGATTCATGCTGTTGTCTTCTAGGATCTCTTCTTCAGATTGCTTGGGCTCGGTAGATATTTGCTCGGTAGCTTCAGGCTGAGACTCAATCTGAATTTCTTCCTGTGACTCAGTTTGAACTTCTTCCTGTGACTCGGTAACTGTGCTCGGCTCGGTAGATATAGCTTCTTTATTGATAGTTGTGTCTGTCAATGTTTCAGGTTCAATGTAAACGAATCTTCTGTAGTTTTCAGGTTCCCTTTTGCTTTCTTCCTCAGTCTTTTCTGCAAACTCATCAAATTTCACATGTATACTTTCTATGACTTTGTGAGTAGATAAGTTCAGACATTTGTATGCCTTGCTTTTGCTAGAATATCCTAGGAATATTCCTTCATCACTCTTCACATCAAATTTATTTCTTCTGGATTCTTTTAAGATATAACACTTGCTACCAAATATTTTCATATAACTTACATTAGGTTTATAGCCATACCATAATTCATAAGGAGTTTTGAATGTGTCTTTCTTCAGTTGTACTCGGTTCAAGGTATGAACTGCAGTGCTGATAGCTTCCTTCCAGTACTTTATAGCAATGTTCTTTTCTATCATTAGAGTCCTTGCACAATCCATAATAGATCTATTTCTTCTTTCTGCTATTCCATTCTGCTCAGGAGTTCTCGGAGCTGATACCTGTCTTTTGATTCCTCTTTCAATGCAGAAGTTGTTAAAATCATGAGAGATGAATTCACCACCTCTGTCTGATCTTAAGCATTTCAATCTTTTCCCTGTTTCTTTTTCTACTCTTGCTAAGTACCATTTGAACTTTTCAAATGCCTCTGATTTTTCTCTTAAATACATAATAGTCATCATTCTAGAATAATCATCAACGAAAAGAATAAAGAATTTATCTCCAGTATAGCTTTGTATTCCAATAGGTCCACATAAATCAGTATGCACAATTTCCAAAATTTCTTTAGACTGATAGTTCTTACTTTTGAAACTAGTTTTACTCATTTTGCCAATCTGACAATTCTTACATAGACCAGTGTCAGGTTTCTTCAAAGTAGGAATGCCTCTAACCTTCTTGAATTTGCTTATTTTTATCATGTTATCAAAATTCACATGACATAACCTTTTGTGCCATAGCCAACTTTCTTCTATTTGAGCAATAAGGCATGAATATTCATTGAGATCAAGATAAAATAAGTTACCTTTTGTTTGTTTGCCTGATCCAATGAGTTTTCCTTTTCCATCCAGCAGTCTTGCTTGACCATTCATGAATTCAACCTTGAAACCAGTGTTGATTAGATGTGCTACACTTAGAAGATTATGTTTTAGTCCTTCAACCCAGTAAGCATTATCACATATGAGTTCTTTGGTTAATGAGATTCTTCCTTTTCCTTTTATACAACAAGGTTCATTGTTTCCAAATCTTACATTACCATTGTCACAGTCTTCTAGATATTCAAATTTTGTCTTGTCACCAGTCATGTGGTGTGAACATCCGCTGTCTATTATCCATATATCATCTTTGCTTATATGAGAAATAAGTGCTATCTTATCTTCATCATCATCAGATTCATCTTTTATAGCAATAAAGACAATTTCTTCTTCACTATCATCAGAATCTTTAGCCATAAAACATGATTTCTTACCTTTATCCTTGTATGATTTGAAATTCTTTTTGCCATAGTACTTGTGACTTTTCTTTTCTTCCTTGACTTGCTTGTTTGGGCACCTAGCTGCAATATGTCCAATTTCTTCACATGAAAAATAGATTAAAGGATTTTTACCTTTATATTTACCTTTCCCTCTAGAGTACTTCTTTGCAAGTAATGCTTCTACAATTTCAAGATCACTATCAGAACTTTCTTCTGATTCCTCTTCACTGTCTGTCTGAACTTCTTTAATTTTCTTGTTCTTCTTTAGTGAAACCTTGGCCTCAAATGCTGATTCAATATTTTTGGAACTAGGAACATAGTTGTCATAGTTGTCTAATTCAAAAGCTGTCAATCTTCCAACTAGAGCATCCAAGGTTATACTGTGGTTTGCTTCACATCTTCTTTCTTGAATAGCTGATACTCTTATTGCATAGATAGGGAGTAGTGTTCTGAGTACCTTACTTATAACAGTCTCATCTGAGATTGTTCCTCCAGAAGCTCTGATTGCACTTACACTTGCTTTGATTCTTTCAACATATTTTGCAATGTTTTCATCTTCCTTCATATTCATCTTGTCAAACTGTCCTCTTAGGCTTTCTACTTTGGCTCTCTTCACATTTGCATCACCACCATATATTTTCTTCAGTGCCACCCACATTTCATATGCAGTAGTGCAATCTTTAATATCATCAAATTCTTCATAGCTAAGAGCAGATGCAATGTCTATCATCATGGTGTTGTGAGTCTTTTTATCTGCAATGTCTTCAACAGTTAATGCGCCATTAGGAATTGTATACTCTTCATCAATGTATTTGCATCCTGAATCACCAATGGAAGCCAGATGAAGTCGCATGAGACCTTGCCATGCTGAAAAGTTATCTCTGTTAAGCTTTGGAATTTCCCTCTTGTAAGACATCCTGATCTTTAGCTTAGGTCTTTGAAACCTTTCCTGCAAGCACCAAAAGCTCTAATACCAATTGATGGAATATGGATGAAGTGACTAAGAGGGGGGGGGGGGGTGAATCAGTCACCATAAAAACACTTCACAATTAATTCTTTGCAGATCCTTTAAGATATCTTAACAATGTTGTCTGTTTTAGTACTCGATAAATAGATTTCAGTAACTTTGAAGATGCAGAAAGTATTAGCAATAATATCTTTAGATATTCATCAGTGCATGTAAATGATTGAGGAAGCAATTAAGAACACAAGAGACACAAGATTTAACGTGGAAACCCAATATGGGAAAAACCACCAATGTATCTAGATACTGATTTTCACTTTTCTGAAGTGATGCCCGGTTAGAAGCCAACCCGGTAAAAGGTTACAAAACACACTGTTAGGTGTGACCTTGTTAGAGGATTTAAAACACCCTGCTAGGAGTGGCCTGGTAAGAGGTCTTGAAAACAATTCAATGGAATTGTCACCTTGTTAGAGGATTTATATTATGGCTGTTAAACCAACTCGGTTAAGAGATTTAGAATTCACTGTTAAAATGATAAGAAGGTAACAATGAAAAAGTGACCTGTATAATAATGCAACTCTCTTGCTGATTACAGATCTCTGTTCTGCATAAGTCTGATCCTCTCTGATCGAATAAATCTCTGCTGCTCCTCAAGGATATCTGAACATCCTTTACAAATTCGCATATACCTTTTCTTCTTTTCTTCTGTAAATCTTTTGCTATTTTCTCTCTTTATTTTTCACATTTGACCTTTTATTTATATGATTTTGGATTAGTCAAATCGACATTATTTAGTATAACAGTCGGCTGAATTAAGTAAACTCTATTTGCAAAAATCCTTCAAGGGCCGACAGTGCTCGGTGACCATATCTTTTTATGATTTTTCGGAGACCGAGGGAACTCGGTAAACACCAACAATCCTTTACCTTTGATAACCGACTGAACTCGGTAAACACTAAACTTTCTTCGGCAACCGAGTGAACTCGGTAAGCACTAAACTTCCTTCAGCAACCGAGTGAACTCGGTAAGTACTAAACTTTCTTCGGCAACCGAGTGAACTCGGTAAACACTGCTTTTCATCGATAACCGAGTGGACTCAGTAAGCACTAATATCCCTATCTGGCAGACCGACTGAGCTCGGTAGAAGCAGATTGCTGCGAACTATGACATAGTGTGACATCAAAGACAATACATAATTGAGTAGCAATTTCCTTCAGACAATTGTTTCCAACAGGCATATCATTAATATTTTTTTCAGAAATGAAAACATATTGGACCAATCAATTAAAATCTTTCAAATCAAGGAATCAATATGTTTTATTTCTGAGGGGGCATCAGAGTATCAAATTGGCATCACATCAAAAACATTTATCAGTGGGGCATATCATATCAAGTATCATATCATATCAGTATCATATCAGGAGGCAAATCAGTATCAAATCAGTTTACCATATCATATCAAACCTATCAACATATCAGCAATCAATCAACCCAGGACCTTTATCAATCAATCTAGGACCTTTATCAGTGAACCCAAGACCTATCATCAAACTAGGACCCATATCATATCAGAGGCATCAAAATCATATCAGGAAGTACATCAATCAGAACTATCAGAGGAATCAAGGAATCACAGAACCAGAACAAAATTAGATCATCATACTAAGGGAATCTTTGAATTGGTGTTCTTCGCCCATCGACTCAAAGAGGGGCATTTGTAGACACAAAAAATTGGCCAAAGGCTTAAATCAATCAAAAGGTGCATCAAATCATCAAAATAGCATGAAAAATTGATAAATGGAACAAAGGCAATTCAAATCAAAGAAAAATTTAATTAAATGATTAAATGATTAAATAAAGCTTGAAAAGGGGAAAAACACTACGAAATTGATTAAATTCAATTAATGACATAGTTGTTGAAAGCAAAAATCAAAATGAACCTCTTACCCTTCATGGCTAAATTTAATTACTTTAATTAATTAATAAATACTAATTTCCCTCAACATAGCAAAAAAAAGGAGACAAAATGGACACAAATCACTCACTTTTATTGAAATGGTCTAGCCTTTTGAAACCATTTAAATGTTTGTCCCCCAATTTATGGACAAAGAAAAGCCAATTGACCTTACCCAAGCATAACCATGGTTATCTCACTCTACCCCCTACCCTTGGGAAAATCTTATAAATAGAAGGCATTTTGAGGCATTATTCATCCACTCCATATCTTTGAATTGCAACAAAGCTCTGTCAATTTGCATCCATATCACTCACTTATCATTTGTCATTGCTAATTAGCTTAAATTCCTTTGATCATAGTAGATTGTTCATCAAATAGAGCTAGAATTTGATAGAATAGATCTAAATTTGCATATCATATAGCTTAATTCTCATCTTTAGAGTGTCACTAGTGAGGATCATAGTTGAGAGCCTCATTTACCACTTTATTTTAGAGATCCATGAGATGTTGGTAGATTAATTGTGCATTTGTTAGATTATTTTGCTCTAATTCTTGTTGTTCTTAGTTAATCTTGTTATTTCATGAAGGTGTAAATCACTCACACACAATGCCTGCTCGAGATCCATTCTGTGTATAGGAGTCATCAAAGAATAACTACCATTCTCTAGAAGAAAGAGTCATGATAGAGGAATCTAGAAATTCCATTTGCATTGGCGTATCATCAATCATAGGTGCATCTACTAATTGATCAGTAATAACCTATCCTTTGATAGCCTTTCTTTCCACATATTCAATGTCAAATTCACTTAAGAGCATAACCCATTTAGCTAATCTACCTGTGAGGTCAGCTTTGCTTAGTAGGTACTTGAGCGGAACAATTTTAGCTACCAATTGTGTGGTATGAGCTAACATGTAGTGTCTCAATTTCTGTGATGCAAAGATCACAGCTAGACAAGCTTTCTCAATCATTGAATAGTTCTTCTCATATGTAACCAATGTTCTACTGATATAGTATATAGCTCGTTCCTTTTTGTTCTCATCATGCTATGCTAGCAATGCCCCCAGTGATGTATCTATAGCGAAGACATATAAGATCAATGGCTTTCCATGAATAGGAGGCATCAAGATAGGTGAATTTGATAGATACTTCTTGATATGGTTAAATTTGTTCTCACATTCTTCATTCCATGCAAAGGTCACACCTTTATGTAATGTTTTTGTAAAAGGTTGTGATATATTAGCAAGTTGTGATATGAATCTTCTGATAGATTGTACTCTCCCTTGTAAGGTTCTCATTTGACTGATATTCTTGGGAGGTTGCATCTCTATTATAGCCTTGACTTTATCTAGATCAACTTCAATTCCCTTCTTTGAAACTATGTATCCTAAGAGCTTTCCAGAAGTGACACCAAAAGCACACTTCTTAGGATTTAGTCAGAGACTAAACTTTTCCATTCTATCTAGGATCATACTCAAGTCCTTTAGATGTTCAGTTCTAATCATAGATTTTGCTAAAGTGTCATCAATGTAATATTCCATAGTTTGATGCATCATGTCATGGAAAATAGATGCCATTTCTCTTTGATATGTAGCACTAGCATTTTTAAGCCCAAATGGCATGACATTCCAATTGAAGGTACCCCATGCACATGTGAAAGCAGTTTTCTCTTAATCCTCTGGAGCAATGTTTATTTGGTTATATCTAGAGAAACCATCCATTAAGGAATACATCTTGAAACCCATAGTCATGTCCACTATCATATCAATGTTAGGTAGTGGAAAGTCATCCTTAGGGCATGCTCTATACACATCTCTAAAGTATGTGCACACTTTGATTGAACCATCTAGTTTAGAAATAGGTACAATATTGGAGATCCACTTTGCATAGTCAATAACTCAGATGAATCTAGCTTTTAGGAGCTTCTCTAATTCAGCTTTTACCAAGAGTGCAACATGAGGATGCATCTTTCTCAACTTTTGCTTAACAGGTTTGACATTTAGAGCTATGGATAAATGATGCATTATAAGATTAGGATCCAATCCTGGCATATCAAATATTTCCATGCAAAGTTGATCTTCTTCTCTGTGAGGAATGCTGTAAATTTTTGCTTCTCTTCTTCTGATAAAGATTGTGCTACATGAATCAACTGTGGTTCTTCTATTGTACCCAAATTGATAGATTGAGTGGGCTCAATTAGAACTGGAGATCTATCCTATAAATGACTTAGAAGGACATTGAATATCTCATCCTTAGGCACCTCAGAGAGGTTTTCACCTTCAGATACATCTTTTATTTTTACTTTTTGTAGGTTCTGAGACTGCCACAAAGTGGTTTTCACCCTTAGAACTGTTTTTCTTTTTCTTTTTATTCTTATTTCTCTAACTAAGATATTTGATATTTGACTACATCATGCTAACACTTAGTTCACTGATGGAAGTACTCATAGGCTCAACTACATTGAGGTAGCAAGCAAGGGCATAGTCATTCGGGAAGGTATAAATACCATGGTTCGGATTTGTGGAGGTTTGATCAATAAGTTCTGGATATTGGATAGTCAAAGTGGGGAAAGATTGGGAGATGGTGTTTACGGATATGGATCTGTCATCATTGGTCCTAACCTGATGCTCAAGTTAAAAGGTGATATTACAACTTAAGACATTCAATTCATGAATAGGCTCAATGTCATCGTGGGAGTCCAATTCAGCCATAGGTGGATCAGACTTGATAGGTTCATCATTTTTCTCTAGACTTATGTTGAGATTAGGTGAATATTGGTGAATAACATCAACATGTTTCTCTATAATAAGCTCATCTTCCTCTAGTTCTGGAATGGCTCCCCATTCATAGTCATTTGATCAGCTTCTAATTCAGGATCTCTAGGAAATCTTAGAACATGAGTAAAGTCAAGGTGAATACCCCAAGAAGGGTTACCCTTAGTTTCTGATTTGAATTCATACTCATGGGAATCTATCTCAGAATCACTACCACCTTCTTCTTGATCCTCTTGATTAGTTTTGAGCTTAGCTAGTTCTTGCGTGGCAACTATCTCTTGATTGATAGTAGGTTCTTGTGTTTCTACTACATTAATTCTTTTGATTGGATCATCTTTATCACCAAGAAGGTCTTTGATCTCTTTAGGCAATTTTTCATAGGGGATGAGTTCTGAGCAATCTGAATCACTATTTGATGGTTATGTTTCTTCTTTCTTAAGAAGGGCTTCTCCTGGTATGATCTTCTCTATGACATGGGAATAATTACCTTTGAGGTGGAAGGGTTTTTTTTAAATCCTAAGCCAACTTTGTCTTTATTTGCTCTACCAGTATGTGGGAGAGGTCCCTCGAGACCTTTTCCTCTGACTCGTAGAGGTCCTTTACCTGAATATCCCATCTTAGCTATTAATTTATCTCCTGGGCCATATGACTTAGAAGAATCTTTGGATACTGTAGAATCACAAGTTTGGACAGCTGGGGATTCGGGTTCATCTTTGTATAGCCATGATAGCATAGCTTCATCCTCTTCAAACTCTTGCTTGGATACTTGTTCTGCTACAAAATTATTTTTATATGCTTCAAGAGGTTCCTTAGGTTCAGGCTTGGATTGTTTCAAAGATTGTCCATAAGACTTAGGTGAGATAGGGAGAGATGTCAAAGATAAGACTGGCTCCATAGTATATTCTCCCATACTATTTTCTTTGATATTAACCTCTTTTGCAAGATCTTCCATTTTAGATGTGGATGCCTCTTTAGTTGATTCAATGGAAGATTCTCTATTATTAGGCACAAGCTTATCTGCACTTTCCTTCAATGTATTGCAAATTGTATTCAGATATGCGGGGATAGCAACCTCTACTCCTTCATAAGGAAACCTCAAACATTGATGGTATGTAGAAGGAATAGCTTGCATTTCATGTATCCATGGTCTCCCTAGGAGGATGTTGTAAGCCAAAGGTAGATCAAGAACTTGACATATAGTATCTCTGATAACTAGACTTACTTTGATAGGTAAGACAATGGTGCCTTTAGAAGATCTTTCTTGTTCATCATAGGCTTTTATAGTTATTTTCTTTCTAGGATCAATAGCCAATTCTAAAAATCCCAATTGTGTGATCAAGCTGTAAGAACAAATGTTTAGGCCAACATCTCCATCTATCAACACACATTTGACTCTATGGTTCTAGATCAAGACTTCTATATGCAAAGGCTGATTATGTGGGTGACTCAAGGAATTGTCATCTTCCTCTAAAAAGGAGATATATTTTGGAGATGTAAGATGTCCAACCATAGTATGGAACCTCTCTAAATCAAGGTCATCAGGAACATTGTAATTGAGCAAAGTTTTGTCTAGTATAGCTCTATGAGCTGGAGAGATCTAAAGTAACTCAAACATGGAGATTTTTGCATTAGTATTTTGGAGTTGTTGGACAATGCTATAAGATGTTGGCCTTGTATCTTTAGAATTGGAAGATTTAGAAATAGCCTTCTATTTGGAAGTGGAAGAAAGATTGAAGGGCATCTTAGGGACATTAGATGAATCTAGGATTTGTCCGTTCAAATGTGCCTGAGCTTGTGATCAAGTAACTGCATTAGCTAAGGAATGATCTCTTTCTCTTCCTACAATTGTGATGACATTGCAACTTTCAGAGAGACATGGTTCAACCATATTGATGATAGCATTATTTCTAGGGTAGGCATAGTTGACTTTTGCCCCCATATTAGGTTGAGAAGTTGAAACTCCTTGACCATGTTCTGGGAATGGTTCTGTAAATGATGTATGATCATTATTTCTCTTAGGATTTTCAACTGTGATGTCTCCACTATCGATTAGATCTTGAATGGTGTGTTTCAACCATAAGCAGTTATTAGTTTTGTGACCTTTACCTTGATGGAAATCACATAATTCATTTTCTTTCCACCAATGTGGCTTAGGGTCTAGATCAGATTGTCAAATTTTTGGCAAAGAGATGATTTTATCAGCTAGTAGAGTTCTCATAGCTGATTCTAAAGATTCTCCAAGAGGAGTGAACTTTTGCTTTTTATCCCAAGATTTGTATTCTGGCTTCTTTTGGAATGGTTTGGATGACTTTTGTTCTGAAGCTTTAATGGCTTAGGAACCAAGAGTTAGGTTGTAGGTTGGTGCCTTTGATGGGGCACAGATAGTGTCAACAATGCCATCTATGACGATGCCTTTGTTCTTGTTCCAATTTTTGTTCTTATCTTTGGAACTAGATCCAAATTTGTAGTTATCCTTTTGAAGCATGATATCTCCTTTCTTGACCAGTACTTTCTCAATCTTGATTGCATTATCTACCATTTTGTCAAAAGATGTATGATCTTGCATTTGTAATGGGTAGTTGATCTCTGGGACAAGGTTATTGATAAAGATTTTGAGTTTCTCCATTTCGGGAATTGGTCTAGCATATAGAGAGAACTTCTTTCACCACCTCTTGATGAATGTTAGGAATGGTTCTCCTGGATATTGCTTAAGGTTATAGATATCAATCATGGTGACTAGGTGTTGAATATTGTAGGAGTATTGTTGATAAAATAGTTTAATCAACTCCTCAAAATTTTTAATCATAGGAGGCAATCTAGAAAACCAATGAATGGATGCTCCACCCAGAGATCTAGGAAAGAGGCACATCAGATAGATTGGTTCATGCATGAAATCCATGGATTGTGTATAGAACTCTTTGACATGATCTTGAGGATCAGAGTGTCTATCATATTTATCATACTTCGGCATCTCCACTCTTTTTGGAAATGGTGGCATGTACAAGTCTTTGTCAAATGGAAAAGGACATAGAGCCTCCATGGAGAACTCCTTGGGTTCCTTCTCTTTTTTGAGTTTATTCAATTTGAATTGTAAAGCATGCATCTATTTCATCATGGCTATTATCAGAGTTTCTTCCTCATGTGTGATGATATCTTTGACATTAAAATTAGGAGGAAGCTTAGCTCCTTGATGAGCTAACTCCAAAAAGTATGTTTCTCTATTTTCTTTCAAGAAATGCCTCATCATTTTCTTGAATTCATCATCACATTGGTATTGGGAAATTTCTTTAGGTGTGGGTTCCCAATCTACACCATGTTGGGAATGAGCTCCTTGAGAGCCATGATTCATCCCTGCTTGAGACATGGTAGGCATTCTGGGACTCCTTGAGATAGATCGAGGAGTTTGTTGATTATCTCCGTGGGTTGATGGAGGAGGTATGTAACCAGTTATCAATCGAAAGTTGCCAAGACCTTCATCCTCGTAAAGACCAAAATTGATGAGTTGCTCAAGAGTTGGACCCTAGATATTAGTCAAAGGTAAGGTCTGAGACATCTCTCCTAATTTCTTGTGAGAGGAAGCTCTAGTTTCCACCATTAACCTTGGGTGAAGAAAAAGAATAGGATGAAGACAACTGAAGAATGATTTGATGCAAGAAAATCAAATGACGCAACCTTGTAAAGATTATGATTGTTTTGAAGATTTTATTAGATGTGGGTGAAGGATACTATGCCCTAGATGTATGGGTAGATTTCCCAAAAGATAGCAGACAAGATATCACAACACTTAGTCATTTTTGAAGATTGATTGAAGATTGATAGTTATGACAAGGTTTTGACACAAGATGATAAAGAATCAAATCAATTAAATAGAAGGTTGGATCAAATTCAAAAGGCCACTTTGGGATAATGATAGGATTCTCAATAGCTACTGCTCTATTCCTGACATAGTGATTTGTTTGACAGATTCTGGAAATAGGCTGAAAAAGCTAAGTATCTGGCAATTCTGACAATTTTCTAACAACTCTTTAAAATTTTCCCAAACAACACTTTGCAGACTCATACGACAGTGGGTATGCTATGAAAAAATAGTTGAAAAACTCATATGACAGTTGCAAAACTCGCACGATAGTTGCTAGCAAGATTTGACTTTTTGAATTTGGCTAGCAGAAAGACTTGTATGACATTGGGTTCTTTACCATATGACAGTTGGGCAGTAATGAAATGACATTTGATAGAAACTCATATGACTTTCTGACCTCCTGAGATGACTTTTGACCCCAGAAAGGAATTTCACTTCAAATTTTGCAAATTTAGGGTTTTCAGTTTTAGATTGTTTGCAAATTTCAATGTCCAGATTTGAGGATTGTAATAGATTTGTTCATTTTCAGTAACCAGATAGATAAGAAAGCACACAAAACAACAAGAAAGTGATTTCAAGCATGTCTGAAAACAATGAACAAGGGAAAAAACAACCTTGCGCATGAACAATCAAGTGACTTATTTATGCTAATCCTTAGAAGTGCTAATTGTGTATGTTCCAAAAAGTTTTGCAATAATGCACATATTCCTGAAAATGAAAATTTGGCCTCGCTATGGTTTTTAGTAATGGTCTGACTCTACAAATTTTATGATCCAAGAGGGCGAACTCCAATCTAGGTGCACCGGGGTTTTGACACAGTCCGAGAACTTAATCTTCAGGATCTGCTAGGGAGATCTGACAACCCAACAAAAGACCACACCTATGGAGATTTCTTCCAATAGGACATTTATATAGTGGTTGTCACTACCATGGAAAAAATGGTTATTACCGCTTGAGATTCCATCAACGTGGTTGACCTAATTAAGGGAATGTCCACTGTGGTTAATGCTCTCTAAAGGTGACACAAAATATACCACATGGAGACTGGTTCCAGATTCAAGGATTTTGGTTTCTGGTACTATCCAAAAAGGAAGTAGAGCATAATCCCCTAGCCTTTTCACTTTTAACCCAAACAAAGTAGATAGATTAATCTAACATGCTAAGACCAAGATTTTCTCATAGAGATCTATGACATCAACCCCTTATGATCTATCAACCTCTCTGGAGAGAGAATGCCTCAATCAAAAGTTGAAGACACATGGATCTAGTGGAACATGAGACTCCCTTAGTATCCTCCCCACCTACAAGGGATCCTTTATTGAGAAGAGTTTTGCTAGAAACCCACTCTCTCAAGATCCACAAATAGTGTTCATGGGGCCTAATTACTATGTGTAACAAAGATGCTAAAAGAAAACTATGTTCATTTTTATAGCCCAAATGAAGTTTGTGATAGGAAAGTAATAAAAGTCACTCAAGCTAGACACATGAGATGTTCATTTTAGATCCAAAATCAAAGTCTTATCAGATGAAAAGATTACCTGAATTCCTCGTAATGCACTTAGTAGATTTTTACCTATTCTTTTTAGCAATTCTTGCACTTTTTCCAATCAAAACCAGTAGGAGTCAATAAAAAATAGAGAATTTCAATTGTTAAGATTAGCTATTAGTCAAAATCTAAAAACCAAATATGACCAACTACCCTAAAAAATGAAATGAAAATGAAAACTTGGTGCCAAAACTTGTACGACACCGAGTCTGCTTCCAGATGATAGTCCAGAAACTCATACGACACTAGGTGTATGATGATATGACAGTTGAACTTCCAAATGACAATTTGTATAGTCTAGCATGATTCTTGATCCAATAGACTATTGTACGATAGTGGGTATAGTCTGAGATGACTTTTGTCAGAAACTCATACAAAAATTGTACGGACAAAATTTAAAAATCATAGTTTTGGCTCAAAAATCAAGAAGAAAAGATAGAAATTGATAGAATTGAATTGGAAACCCATATCAGGGCTCCACAGTGGGTGCCAAAAATGTGTGTGTGAATTTTGTACCTATTCTGTAGACACAACACTTCAGTAAAACATTAGAGGTTAGTAAAAATGAAATCATGCAAGTAATTGAAAGCTAAACTAACTAGGTGATTTACTGCCTTCTAATAGGTGCGAGTATGATGTTCTTAGATTGTATCAAGATCAGTGACCTTGATGACACCTAAATGAAGGATTTGAATGCAAAACTTATGTGAAATATGAATGTAATTAGTCTTTTTTTTTTTTATATGCAATGATATGATGAAAACTGATATGAATCTAGAATCTAAGATGAAATTGATATGCAATGAATTGATCTAAGATGAATTCTAAATGATATACAATACTCAAAAATAAGAATGATCTCACAATAGCTTGGATTCGCAAAGATGATTCTTCAATCTCTAATTCGATAGCGTGAGGATGCAAAAATATGAGATGATTTGAGATGAGCTAAAGCCTTAATTTATAGAAATCCAGGGCTTTGGATGTGCATGGAAAAAGCCATAAATCACTCAAATAACTCAGGTTGATTTTTGAGTTATTTTTAAATAAAGGATAATTAACTCACAAAAACATGTAAAAATAGAGTTTAACTCAAAATAGAGTTTAGCTTTAATTGATAATTGATAGTTGTCCGCTTTTCTTGATTATGCATGTTTTATTTATGAATTAATTTAATAATAAAGTGATTTATTTCCAACTTAACTGATTTTGAAAAATAAAACAATTGATTTATGGGTTAATCAATTATTTTTCAAACTTTTATTCAAAAATAATATTATTAAAAATTGACAACTTGCTTTAATTAATTAAAAAAGAATTTAATCAATTATTCATAGGATTTTGGATTTATTGTCAAAATTAAATAATACAATTTAGGAATAAATAGAATTAACTTCAATTAAATAATTAAGTGGCAGAATTAAATCTAATTAATTAATTATTGAGAATATTCAATTAATCAAACTTTAGGATAAATAGGATTTATTGCCAAATAATTATTAAATCAAAGATAATTATGATAATTAAGAATATTAGTAGGAATATTCCCTGATGTAGAATTTGAGATAATCAATTAGGATTCGATGATGTGTCGATGTGCCTTAGGTTAGGAATTTAATGTCAATTCCGTTCGATGTGTCGATGTAGGAGTTTAATGAACCTATAGCCCATTTTTGGGGTATTACACACATCACCCCAATTGTGTGAGATGTTCATTTCTACCCTCTTTTCTTTAGGTCTTAAAAAAGGAATGGAGTTCTACAGGAATCCTAGTTGCATTTACCATCAATATAGACCTAATCCTAGATGCAAAAACATTGTCAAACCTTACAAATGAAGCCTCATCTCTATCCCATGACAAATCCATTGTCAAAATTAGAACTGGTATCTCTTCTCCAATAATTGTTCTCATGAATTTCAGGCTCTGAGAAAAGAGATTTTCTTACTTACACAAAATCATATGCATTAACAATGAATAGTGGTAGAAAAAAAATGTCCCTTCTCCTTCTTCACCAATTGTAACCTTGCATGTATCTTATCTACTAAATAGGGTGCAAAATCATACACATTGGTAAAATTTGGATGTTGTATCTAAATGACCATGTGCATGAATCCCGGTGGCATTACATTGCTAGTATGTTTACTTGTTACTTGACATAATGAGTATAAGGTTTCCTTGGCATGTAAGGAGAACGCATCTCTAGGAAAAGGTTTTAAGGAACTTAGCCCAATATAATACTTTGAATCCCTAAGATTTTCAAGATGATGTGAAAATAGAGTTCCTCTCACATAATTTCTCATATTTTTGTAATCCTCGATGATGGATTCGATATCAATAAGTTATAACTGTATTGATGGTTTACTTAACCCAAAAACTTCCCTCACCTCATCACAGGTTATCCTTATCATACTTGTCTATAATAGCCCTTAGTAAATATACATCCATGAACACTCTGGGGACCACAACCCTACCTAGGTCAAATTTCCATGCATTAGACCATGGTTTTCCTAATTTTATTTATCCTACCCATATTATGAATAGGTCTAAGCCCAACATTGGAATCCTAGCATCTAAAATCATGTATGCTTTATCTACTAATCCTTCACCTAAGGTTTTTCTATCTAACAACTATTTCCCTTTCTATCTATCACATGCTTCAATTGATCTAAGTTATCATAAATATTCCTTCTTTGATACTCTATTTGTCCTAAGTGCTTTCTCAAATGATCCATCTCAAAATTTATACAAATTTGATAATACAGAAACTAGGGCATGAAAATAAACTTAAGAATTCTTCTTAATTCTACTCAATTAATTTTTAGTTTTATGGCACCTTATTTCTACAACTCTCCAAAAATCAAAACCCCATAATTACATAGAAAATTAACCAACATTCACTTTTAAAGCAACTGGGATAGAAGGAATATGAACTTACAACTTTTCTACTTGAAACCCTAATCAATTTCACTAAAACCACTGTGAATTGCTTCCTTAGATTGCCAGGGTATCAAAAATCACTCACATTTTCTTTTGAGAATTAAAATGAAAGTTAATTCTTCTTTAAATCACTAAAAATGCAAAAAAAAAATCCTTTCCACCATTAATTCTTCACTTGCCTGAGAAAATAGTCTAATTTGATTTGAAATTAATTTGAATAATAACCATTAATTTTTCTGATTAGATGGTGAAATTTTTTCATTTTGACATTAATTGTTGAGATGTCCTACACCTCACCATACCCATAATCAATTTTTTTTCCCACCAACTATAGGCTCATTGCACTCCCTTGGACATGTGGCACCATCTCATGGATTCACGATCATTAAAATTCCCAACAAATTTCATCCTAAATCAATGAAAATCATTGATCTTGGTTGATCTTCATCTAATAATCAACACTACAACCTTTACCTTTGACTTAAATCTTTAGAAAATTCATCATTTGAAATTTAAAATCACATCTCAAATCTACATGTGCTAAAAAAAGGACCTTTTAGTAGTGTGTACAGAGAAAACCTAACCTCTTCAGAATAGGTGTAGACATTCAAACATTAGTTATTCAAAGACTAACAACATATTCCTAACATATAGAAAATTAATATTCACAAGGACATTCAGATAGAGCTGAAATAGGAGCACCCTATCACCATTTGATTTTCCCTCACTTTAGGGATGTGGGTGTGCTCTCGAATCACATGGAGCATATCCCTAATGATGATTGGGGGGGATTGTGATCATTCAAGGACCATGTATACTCTATATTGGCACAGGATCAGGTATAGAAGACTTGATTTTCCCCTAGAGCCCAAGGAACCAAAATGAAGCTAAGATGCAGATTAAGCTACATGATGCTTATGCTAGGATTGTTTTTAACCAAATAGAGATGTGATATAATGATATATTCTATGAAAAACAATGAAATAAAATATGTTTAATCCATTATGCTAAGCTAAGATGTGTTATGAAAGCTTGATAGATGAATGAAATCTAATAATTAGGATTGATTATGCTAAGTCTAGAAGTAAATGAGCATGATATCAATGCATTGAAGATAAAAAATAAGATAATTATTTTCTCTTGGAAGGAGGAGTTTTTATAGGATTTTCCTAAGGGCTTAGGTTAGGAAGGAGAGTTAGAGTTAGAGTAATGGTTTGGGGTAGAGTCTGAGGTAAGGTTTGGGGTATGGTAAGGTTTGACCTTGGGTTAAATTTTCTCACATGTGTGTGTGCAACACTAGGGAAGTATGTAAGGGGAACAAGAGTGGAAGAAGAGACACGGGTCTCTTTATGAGGCTATTAATAAGTTTTTAAGGCTCATTAATGGAAGGGTTTGACCAAAAGTCAAGGAGACTTGGATTAGGCTAAGAAATGTAGGAATCACCTCCTAAATAGGTTTAGGGAAGGCTTAGGAAAGTTTAGGAAAGATTGGAAAGGTTTAGGAATGTCTAGAAGATTCTAGGGTTTTGAGGCTTTAACTAAATATTAAATTTATTTAGGGAATGCGACATCATTTACCAAATATTGATTCAATAAATGGGGGAAAATCACTCAATTTTGATTTGAATGGTTTGGGGAGGGATTCTTTAATTAAATGTGTTTAATTAAAATAGGAGGAATTAATGGCATAAAAATAAATAAATTAATTAATTAAATAATTAAATGATGTCATCAGGTGTTTTTAGAAAATAAAAATACTTTTATTTTATAAATAATTTTTAGGTGTCTATATTTTTCCCCTCTTTGATGCAATGTCACAAGTGGCGTGGCATCAAAGAAAAGAAAATAAGATGCCCCAGGCTAGAATTTAGAGGAATAAGAGGTTGTGCCCCCTCGAGAAAACAACACAAAGAGGAAACATTGTGGAATTTTTTAGAAATGAAATATAAAGGAAGGGGAAGGAAGGAAGGAAGAAGAGAGGATAAATAGCCATACTTATAAGAGAAAAGATGGAGGAATGCAAGATGAGATGGAATGCAGAATGCAAGATGCAGTTATATTCAAAGATGCAAGATGCAAGATGCAAGATTCAAGATTAATATATATGATGCAGGATGGGGGATTTAGGGAGCTCCATGCATTAGATAAATTTGAAAGCACAACCTAGTTTGATATAGCAACATTAGAGACCTGCCAAGGATACTAGGATCACAAGGCCTTGTCACCAACATTACATAGGAATGACGTGAAAAAGAAACACAAGGTTACCCTAGCATCACACATGAAACCTAAAGGATGCATGGTGGAAAAAATGATGGAGAAACCACAAACACATGACTGACTCATAGGCAGAAGAAAAAAATCAAAAGACCTTGCCCTAGATTGTCCTCATTCACAGCACAACATGATATAAAATATTGTGGTGACTTTGAGTAGAGGACAATGAGAAGTTGTAAAAGATAAACAAGACCTAAAGGACAAAATCCAAGCTCAAAATGATAACTCCAAAAGAAATCCTTTTCCAAGGAAATAGTTTGATGGGTTGATGGATGGGGGGAGATTTGGCATGAACGTGAAGAAGGATACATCGACATGGACCCAGATTGATTGATGGAAGATTAGGTCAGATAGGAGGAAGGATACATCCTCAAGGACCCATTTTTATTGCTTAGGTTAGACAGTATAGAAGGATACATCTATACAGACCCGTGATTAGGCTTAGGCCAAACAATACAGAAGCATACATCTGTGCAGACCCATATTGATGGGGAGAATGCTGTGTTGTTGATTGCAAAATGATGAGGTTCAAATATAGTCACGGTGATCAAGGATAGGCGACAAATGATGTTGCTAAAGTGTAAGGCTGGGTGGGAAAAGATATTTGATCAAATTTTATTGTAGGACTAACAAGGATATGTACAATAGGACACGATGGGAATATATTTACAAAGGATGGGGAGATAGCTTCAAGGATGATTGATTGGACTAATGGTGGGAAGAGTTGGTCTGAATGTGAGGAAGGATACATTGTCATGGACTTGGTGTGATTGGCGGAAGATGGTGAAGTTTTGGGTATGAGTTGCTTCTTCCTAATGTAGGATCAAAGGATAGGATTGGATTTTCAACCTTAGATAGACTGATGATCTTTGGAAGATGAGATTCTTGCCAATGCATGCCAATCTCTTGCTTGAGATGATGAGGCCTACAAAGACAAGTACAAGATTCCCTAGACAAATGCACTATCAAAGGGTAGTGTTGGGATTATTTTTTATTTAGGATAAGGATTGAGAAACTCAAAGAATTTGTGATATGAAGTAGATGGTGGATGACTAGATAAGGATTCCTATGACAAGAGATAGGTAGGATACTCAAACCTCAAAAGGACTAGGGGATGATTGCTGAAGTGCTTAGCTAGATAGGTCATGACGACTCAAGGGATGATTGACATAGAGAATGGGACCTAAAGACACATATGTATGAATGAGCTTAGGTGAAGACATGACTGATGCTAGGGTACAAGAATTAGGATAGGATGTAGAGGGAATCTAGGGATGAAGCTAAAGCTCCAAAGATATGCAAGATGATGCCCCAGTTGGGTTGGAAATCCAAGATGGACTGATGGTGGATAGGTTGGTGACGGATGATGTGTCCTTAGATGACACCAATTTGGGAAGGATAGATCCCAATGATGATGATTGGATTGAGATCAAGACTTGCAACAAGACTAAGGATGTATGATGCAGGAGCATCCTGGGTGTAAGAGCAATCTTGCATCACCTAAAAATATTTCTATTTTTATTTTCAATAAGGGCTATTTTGTGCAGAGCTGCTATTTATGGAAAGTTACTATTTTTGGTCATTTTCGTATGTGCTCAGAATGATCTAATTTCTTTCTTGGAGGTTCATTTTGGTAATATAAGTCTGCCAGTAAAGTTTCATTGCCAGATCAAGTGTATATTGGAAGATATTGAAGATTTTCGGTATTGGCAGAAGGGTACAAAAACTTTGAACTCAGTTTTGAAGGCTTTAGAGGTCCCGGATGAGGTCAAAAATTTGGGTGACAAGCGCTTGCGCCAGTCAAGCCTGTCGAGCGCTTCGTGGCATTTCCGAAATGGGGTTATAATAGCCGATCGGGTCAACTGGTGATGACTTATGGTCTTCGAAAGTTGGGCCACCTGAAATGGCAGAAAATAATTTTCTTCAAAATTTCTGTTCAGGTTTCAAAGGTTATCTTGAGCCGACTATGATGTAATGAAATGTAAAATAAAATAATTCTAAGTTTGGTCAGCCTTATTGGTTAAAATTCTGGAACCTTCCCAGGCGGTGGGGAATTGCCTATATAAGGAAGGCTGTATTATTGTCTTAGGGAGTTCAGAATAGTTCTGGGTAGTAGACTTGGGTAATAGTTTGAGGCTTTGTTCTACAGAATATTGTAAGGGAATGCCCATGTGGCTTTTCATGTTGTAATTATAAAAATTTGTAATTCCACATTTGTGGAGATAATAAGAAGCCAATTTTCTATTCTTGCATATTATTGTTGTTGTTTCTCTATGTCTGTTATGTGTTTGTGGTATTAAGGGGAGCACCCTTCATCAAGTGGTATCAGAGCAGGTTTTCTTGAGTGTGTAAATAGATCACCGACTGTGAGGCAGTTTGCACCAGGACCGTGGTTAGGGTTTCAGCGCGCATCACAAAAATACCTCCATGAAGAGAACGTGGTGGAAGAGCTGGTGCTGTGACACCTGAGGTTAGAAAGTTGCAGAGACAAGTGCGAGCATTGCAAGAAGAGATTCGTAGAGGAATGAATCTTAATGTCAGAGACCAAAGTGAGGATGAAGCCGAAGAAGAATATCAAGAAGGAGAAGTTGAAATTGTGAACCAAGAGGAAGAAAGACTTTTTCAGGCGATTTCCAAGATTGGGAAAAGACCTAAGATTGAGGTTCCTACATTTTCTGGAAATCTTAACCCAGAGGAATTGATTGACTGGATCAATAAATGTGAAGAATATTTTGAGTATGAAGATGTCGAGGATCCTGATAGGGTCAAATTTGCGAAGGCCAGACTGAAAGGTCATGCGAAGATATGGTGGCAAGAGATTTAGTTGGAGTGAAATAGAAGGGGAAAGGAGAAAATCACGAGAAGAGATCGGATGGTAGATAAATTGAAGCGACAGTTCATTCCTGTTGATTATGAGCTTGACCTACTGAAGAAAATACAGAGTTTGAAGCAAGCAGTAAGATCTGTTCAGGAGTATACAGAGGAGTTCTATCGACTTCTCATCAGAACAGGCCATGCAGAAGCTGATAAGGAGAAAGTTGCCCGATACCTTAATGGGTTAAGGCCAAGCATTCAGGAGGAGCTAAATCTGGTTCGAATAAATAGTATTGAAGAGGCATACCAATTTTCCCTAAAAGTAGAGGAAAAGCTGAACAAGAAGTTTGAGAGCAGCCAAAATGGAAGAGGTCGCGATGGATGGTAATATGGTGGCCGAAATGAAGATCCAAAAAAGAAGGATGAGGCCAGTAGCAGTCAGAATCAGAGAGGAAACAATTCTAATTGCTTCCAAGATTAGAATAATAGAGATCAAAGAGGAAGGGGAAGAGGACAAGGATTTGGAAGAGGTGGCTTCCGTGGAACATGTTTTCACTGTGGAGAAGGTCACAGGAAATTTGAATGTCCTCAGTGCCAAGCAGAACAGACAGGAGAAATGAAGGCCAGGCCAGAGTTGCACATGTAGATGAAGATGCTAGATCATCAAATTCTGAAGATGCTAAAAGAGGAGAAACGTTGATTAACAGAAGAGTCCTGTTGAGTGGTGAGAATGAACCTGAGCAAAGGAGGAGCTTGTTTCGCACCAGGTGCAAGTGTGAAGGTAAATGTTGTGATGTGATTATCGATAGTTGAAGCACTGACAATTTGGTGTCAGAAGAGATGGTGACAAAGTTGAAGCTCAAGAGATAGAAACACCCACATCCATATCATATTGCCTGGGTACAGGATGACCACAAGGTCATGGTCAATGAACAATGCCTGGTGAAGTTCAAGATTGGCAGATACCAAGATGAGGTACTATGTGATATCATATCTATGGATGCATGTCATATGTTGTTGGGTAGACCATGGCAGTTTGACAGATGTGCTGTACATGATGGTCATGTGAATACCTATTCCCTAACAAAGGATGGAGTGGGACATAAGCTAAAACCATTGAAGGAGACTAAAGAAAAGGTATGTGGTAATGCAGGGATAACTTTTGTTGATGGAAGAAATTTTTTAGATGGTATGAGACATGAGCATGTATGTTTTGCTTTAATTCTAAAAGCTGGTAAAGAGAAAGTAGAAGATGTTCTTGTAGAAGTTGTAGATTTGTTGAATGAGTTTCAAGATATTGTATCCGATAACATGCCTGATAGATTACCACCAGTCAGGAAGATCAGTCATCAGATGGACTTGATCCCAGGAGTGAGTTTTCCGAATAAGGCAGCACATAGAATGACACCTGCAGAAAGTGAGGAGTTGAACAGATAGGTACATGAACTATTACAGAAGGGGTTGATTCAAGAGAGTCTGAGTCCCTGTGCTGTACTAGCGGTATTAGCACCAAAGAAGAATGGAGAGTGGAGGATGTGTACAGATTCTAGGGCAATAAACAAGATCACAATCAAGTACAGGTTTCCATTGCCATGAATGGATGATATTATGGACTGTTTGAGTGGAGCTGTGTATTTTTCAAAGATAGATCTAAAAAGTGGATATCATCAGATTCAGATCAGAGAAGGAGATGAATGGAAGACTACCTTCAAGACAAAGAAGGACTGTATGAGTGGTTAGTCATGCCTTTTGGGCTAACCAATGCACCGAGCACTTTCATGCGGCTCATGAATGAGGTTCTGAAAGAATTTATGGGTAAGTTTGTCATTGTTTACCTAGATGATATTTTGATCTTTAGTAAGACATTGGAGGAGTATATGATGCATATTCGTATGGTATTTGAGAAGCTGAGAGAAGAGAAATTGTTGATTAGTCTGAAGAAGTGCAGTTTTGTGAAGAAAGAGTTAGTGTATTTGGGATTTGTAGTTTCAGCAAAAGGTTTAAAAATGGACCCAGAAAAAGTACAGGCTATCCTTGAATGGCCTACTCCAAGGAGTGCTACTGAGGTAAGATCTTTTCATGGTTTGGCTAGCTTTTACAGAAAGTTTATCAAAAATTTTAGTAGTATTTGTGGTCCCTTGATTGAAACAATGAGAGGGGATAGAAAAGAGTTTAACTGGACTAATGGGGCAGAAAAGAGTTTTCAATTGTTGAAACAAAAAGTTACAGAATAAGCTATTTTAGCACTTCCAGATTTTAATAAGGTGTTTCAAGTAGATTGTGATGCTAGTGGTACTGCAATAGGAGATGTTATGAGCCAAGAAGGTAAACCTGTTGCTTATTTCAGTGAGAAGTTAAATGATGCCAAGAGAAAATATTCTGTTTATGATCAAGAATTTTATGCTATAGTTCATGCATTAAAGAAGTGGAGACATTATCTGCTTCCTAAAGAGTTTTTTTTGTATACTGATCACCAAGCTTTGCAATATTTGAATAGTCAAGGAAAGTTGAATCAGAGGCATTTGAAATGGGTTGAGCTTTTGCAAAGTTATACATTTGTTTTGAAACACAGGAGTGGAAAGTCTAATAGGGTTGCAGATGCTCTTAGCAGAAGGCAACTATTGCTGACAGAAATGTAGATTGAAGTGGTTAGGTTCAAGGAACTCAAGAATTTGTACCCAGAGGATCTTGATTTTGGTGAAGCTTGGAAAGCTTGTACAGAACATGTTACTCTAGACAGGACGAAATGGTTGGATTTCATCATCCAGGATGATATGCTATTCAGAGGGAGTTAGTTGTGCATTCCACAAAATTCTATGAGGGAGAATCTCATCAAATAGAAGCATAGTGGAGGATTGGCTGGACATTTTGGTCGTGATAAAACCTTTGGTTTGGTTAGTGAGAATTATTATTGGCCACAGTTGCAGCAAGATGTGAAGAAGTTTGTACAGAGTTGTAGAGTATGTCAGATGGTGAAAGGAGTGAAGCAGAATACAGGATTGTATCAGCCATTACCCGTACCAGAGAAGCCTTGGGAGGATATCAGCATGGACTTTGTTCTTGGTTTACTAAGGACTCAGCGGGGACATGATTCAATTTTTGTAGTGGTTGAAAGATTTTCAAAGATGACACATTTCATTCCCTGCAAGAAGACTAATGATGCTATTCATGTAGCAGAATTGTTTTTCAGAGAAGTAGTGAGACTTCATGGTTTGCCAAAGACCATAGTTTCAGATCGGGACACTAAGTTTGTTGGATATTTCTGGCGTACATTGTGGAAGAAGTTGAAGATAGATTTGAAGTTTAGTTCATCACATCATCCACAGACTGATGGACAGACAGAGGTGGTGAATAGGAGTTTGAGAAATTTGCTGAGATGTTTGGTTGGAGATAAGCCAACAGGATGGGATTTGATTTTACCACAGACAGAATTTGCATACAATAATTCTGTCAATAGGAGCACTCGTAAATCACCGTTCCAGATTGTATATGGAAGTAGTCCAAGAAATGCATCTGAATTGAGGAAGATAGATAAAGGAGAAATAAGTAGTGCTGAAGCTGAGGATTTTGCAGAACACTTGAAGAACATCCATGGGGAGGTGAGGAAGCATATTACCAAGATGAACGCATAGTATAAGGCTAAGGCAGATGAGAAAAGGAGGTATAAGGAATTTCAAGTTGGTGATGAAGTCATGGTTCATTTGCGGAAGGAGAGGTTTCCAGTTGGTACATATAACAAGCTGAAAATGAAGAAGTTTGGACCATGTAGGATACTGAAGAAACATGATTCAGGAAACGCATATGGGTAGATTTGCCTACTGAGCTAAATATTTCACCAGTGTTTAACATTTCAAATCTGACAGAGTATCATGAAGGAGGTGTTGAAGATGAGATCATAGCAGCACAGTGGAGTATTACAGCAACTAGTTCAAACACTAAGGAGATCGAAGATATACTGGACAGTCGTGTTGGCAGAAGCACAAAGAATAAGACATATAAAAAATATCTGGTCAAGTGGAAAGGATGACCTATTGAAGATTCATCATGGGTGACAAAGGAGGAGGTTAGCTATCTTGCTTTTCCTCTGCACACCTGAGTCGTGACAGGGTCACTTCTCAAATTACCCCGGGTGTCTGATGTAGGAGCATCCTGGGTGTAAGAGCAATCTTGCATCACCCAAAAATATTTCTATTTTTATTTTCAATAAGGGTTATTTTGTGCAGAGCTGCTATTTATAGAAAGTTACTATTTTTGTACATTTTCGTATGTGCTCAGAATGATCTGATTTCTCTCTTGGAGGTTCATTTTGGTCATATAAGTGTGCCAGTAAAGTTTCATTGCTAGATCAAGTGTATATTGGAAGATATTGAAGATTTTTGGTATTGGCAGCAGGGTACAGAAACTTTGAACTCAGTTTTGAAGGCTTTAGAGGCCTCGGAGGAGGTCAAAAATTTGGGTGAGGGGTGCTTACGTCGGTCAAGCCTGTAGAGAACTTCGTGGTGTTTCTGAAATGGGGTTATAATAGCCGATCAGGTCAACTGGTGATGACTTATGGTTTTCAAAAGTTGGGCCACCTGAAATGGCAGAAAATAATTTTCTTCAAAATTTTTGTTCGAATTTCAAAGGTTATCTTGAGCCAACTATGATGTAATGAAATGTAAAATAAAATAATTCTAAGTTTGGTCGGCCTTATTGGCTAAAATTCTGGAACCTTCCCAGGCGGTGGGGAATTGCCTATATAAGGAAGGCTGTATTATTATCTTAGGGAGTTTAGAATAGTTTTGGGTAGTAGACCTGGGTAATAGTTTGAGGCTTTGTCCTACAGAATATTGTAAGGGAATGCCCATGTGGCTTTGCATGTTGTAATTCTAAAAATTTGTAATTCCACATTTGTGGAGATAATAAGAAGCCAATTTTCTGTTCTTGCATATTATTGTTGTTGTTACTCTATATCTATTATGTGTTTGTGGTATTAAGGGGAGCACCCTTCATCAAGTGGTATCAGAGCAGGTTTTCTTGAGTGTGTAAATAGATCGCCGACTATGAGGCAGTTTGCACCAGGACCGTGGTTAGGGTTTCAGTGTGCATCCCAAAAATGCCTCCACGAAGAGAACGTGGCGGAAGAGCTGGTGCTGTGACACCTGAGGTTAGAGAGCTGCAGAGAAAAGTGTGAGCATTGCAAGAAGAGATTCATAGAGGAATGAATCTTAATGTCAGAGACGAAAGCGAGGATGAAGCCGAAGAAGAATATCAAGAAGGAGAAGTTGAAATTGTGAACCAGGAGGAAGAAAGACTTTTTCGGGCGATTTCCAAGATTGGAAAAAGACCTAAGATTGAGGTTCCTACATTTTCAAAAAATCTTAACCCAGAGGAATTGATCGACTGGATCAATAAATGTGAAGAATGTTTTGAGTATGAAGATGTCGAGGATCCTGATAGGGTCAAATTTGCGAAGGCCAGACTAAAAGGTCATGCGAAGATATGGTGGCAAGAGATTCAGTTAGAGCGAAATAGAAGGGGAAAGGAGAAAATCATGAGATGGGATCGGATGGTGGATAAATTGAAGTGACAGTTCATTCCTGTTGATTATGAGCTTGACCTACTGAAGAAAATGCAGAGTTTGAAGCAAGCAGGAAGATCTGTTTAGGAGTATACAGAGGAGTTCTATCGACTTCTCATCAGAACAGGCCATGCAAAAGCTGATAAGGAGAAAGTTGCCAGATACCTTAATGGGTTAAGGCCAAGCATTCAGGAGGAGCTAAATCTGGTTCGAATGAACAGTATTGAAGAGGCATACTAGTTTGCCCTAAAAGTAGAGGAAAAGCTGAACAAGAAGTTTGAGAGCAGACAAAATGGAAGAGGTCACGGTGGACGGTCATATGGTGGCCGAAATGAAGATCCGAAAAAGAAGGATGAGGCCAGTAGTAGTAAGAATCAAAGAGGAAACAATTCCAATCACTTCCAGGATCAGAATAATAGAGATCAAAGAGGAAGGGGAAGAGGACAAGGATTTGGAAGAGGTGGCTTCCGTGGAACATGTTTTCACTGTGGAGAAGAAGGCATAGGGCATTTGAATGTCTTCAGCGCCAAGGCAGAATAGATAGGAGAGATGAAGGCCAGGCCAGAGTTGCACATGTAGATGAAGATGCCAGATCATCAAATTCTGAAGATGCTGAAAGAGGAGAAACGTTGATTAACAGAAGAGTCCTGTTGAGTGGTGAGAATGAGCCTGAGCAAAGGAGGAGCTTGTTTCACACCAGGTGCAAGTGTGAAGGTAAATGTTGTGATGTGTTTATCGATAGTGGAAGCACTGAAAATTTGGTGTCAAAAGAGATGGTGACAAAGTTGAAACTCAAGAGACAGAAACACCCACATCCATATCGGATTGCCTGGGTACAGGATGACCACAAGGTCATGGTCAATAAACAATGCCTGATGAAGTTCAAGATTGGCGGATACCAAGATGAGGTACTGTGTGATATCATATCTATGGATGCATGTCATATGTTTTTGGGTAGACCATGGTAGTTTGACAGATATGCTGTACATGATGGTCGTGCGAATACCTATTCCCTGACAAAAGATGGAGTGCGACATAAGCTAAAACCATTGAAGGAGACTGAAGAAAAGGTATGTGGTAATGCAAGGATAACTTTTGTTGATGGAAAAAATTTCTTAGATGGTATGAGACATGAGCATGTATGTTTTACTTTAATTCCAAAAGCTGGTAAAGAGAAAGTAGAAGATGTTCCTGTAGAAGTTGCAGATTTGTTGAATGAGTTTTAGGATATTGTATCCGATAACGTGCCTGATGGATTACCACCAGTCAGGAAGATTAGTCATCAGATGGACTTGATCCTAAGAGTGAGTTTTCCGAATAAGGCAGCACATAGAATGACACCTGCATAAAGTGAGGAGTTGATGTAATACCTCTCCTACAGTGATACTATGATTTGATACTTTTTATTATGATGGTTAGAACTATGCACTCATGTTTATGTTTTCATGGAGGATTATACGTTCATCAGATGATATTTATATGCTCAGTTATAGTTGCTTTGATTATATGTTTATGAGATCCTAGAAGAATGTATTAGTTTTACATGTTTTATCTCATGAATGGTATACTAACCCTTATCTTAATTGGTTTATGGATACATGTGTTTTTCATGACTCAGGACGAAGTCGTAGTTACTCACTCGGTGAGGTCCACACGATGTATCGATCCTAGTCATCTGCTTGCATATATCTGATGTGTATATCTATATGTATATGTATCTCTTCTTGGTGATGCAGGATTTGCAGGTACCGGGTATCGTCTCCACCTGGCTCCACAGGTCTGAGCGATCCCTTAAAAAATCCTCAATCGTTGTTGTTTTCATGGAGATATCATCAAGTTTCACAAAAGAAAACCTTTATCCTTGATCTTTCACCTTAGGTGGGAAGCGCCGGGTCAGTTCCTGGTAGGGAGGTATTATGTGGTTTATCAGTTATTAGGATTTGGATCTTGCTCTTGCGGTTAGGGTATACTCAACTTTGTCAGTAGGTTATCTATGTGAGTCCTTGTTGGTTGATTTCTATTTCAGTGACTTATCCTTGTTAGACTATCATGTTAGTATTAGGGTCAAGCTGTTATTTGTACCTTGCATCTCCTGGTTATATAGTTTTAATGATAGTGATGCGTATAATAAGTTAATTGTACTATATGTGTCATAAACATATGGGTGCACACATATGCTTATGAACACATATATGTATATTAAGGTATATATATATATATATATATATATATATATATATATATATATATATATATATATATATATATATATATATATATATATATATATATATATATATATATATATATATTTATTTATATTTATAAATATAAATAAATATATGCTTAATAAAATTAATAGGATTAGCAAAATAGCACTAGCTTTATAATTAAAAGTATATTAAGAAATACATAAAATAAAATAATAAAATAAAAATAAATTGCCTTCGGTAATAAAACTAGCTAGCTAGGAGGGAGTTGAACTCGAGACCTCCTAGAAGTTAGGCTAGTTAGTTACCAATTGGGCTATGTGAATTCCTTGTGAGGTAAATAATTAAATTTGTTATTAAACCTTGTTTTGGATGATATTTTTAATTAAAATTATCAAAACTTTATTATGTTATGGGAGAGATTAGTTTCTCCTCCAACCGACTATGGAAGTTGGAGAAGTTTCTTCCCGTATAGAAACTTCTCCAACCAAATAGTTGGAGAGGAGATTATATTTATGATGATTGGTTTAGAAGAGGGGGCTGAAAAGAGGATTCTGGAAAAAGTACAGGATTGAACGAGTGACTAGTTGGAGAAAAGGGCTGGAACGGAGAAACTTTGGATAATCAGGAGGAATTTGGGAGCGGAAGGATTCTGCAGGAAGGGCTTCATCAACCAGGCGACTATTGACCAGGTTGGAACTTTCCCGAACGTTCCCTGTGAGATGAAAGAATTGTGTTGTGTCTGTGCATTAGTGTTCTGTGATAAATGTGTATAAAATTTTGAGCAAAGTTCAATAGTTAATATCCTATTTACGCTAATATTTTACTGGAAGAAATGTAAGTCTTAAAGTGTTAAATAAATGAATGTGCAAAGAAGTAAATAAACAAAATAGTAATTTATAAATTTATATTTCCTTATTTTCATATTTCATATGTCAAAGAAAAATGTATATATATTAATTAACTTACCTTTAATATTATAAAACAACATTTTGTCTCAGGAATATTATTTATTTTGAAACATGTTATAATGTTCCTTTTATATATTTAATTTCTGAAAATAAAATTTTTTAAAAAATAATAAAAAAATAAAAATTTTGAATGCATTAAGGAGGAGGCCGTGGCCGCGGCGAGACCTGCGGTACTGGACAGCAGCGTTCGCTGTCGGCGGCACCTTCGGGTGTCATGCGGCAGCGACCGCTGCTGGCGGTACCCGGGGATACCGCGCAGGAGCGGGCCCCCCCCCCCCCACTTTTCCATGTGGGGATTAAGATTCGCGTAGGGTTTTTTTTTGGTTTTTGGCATTTAATTATTATATATATATATATATATAATATATGATTTATATATTATATATATAATATAACATATGTTTTTCGATAATAATTTTGGTGAAATATGTTATATTATATATATAATATGTAAAATATTATATATATAATACAATTTGAATTTTTATGTTGTTATTAAATAATTAAAGTTAGAATTATATTATACATATAATATATGAAATATTATATGTATAATATGATATTAGTAATTGAAACATGGGTTAAATAATTTAATACATATGATATTGATAATTAGACTTATATATATATATATATATATATATATAATATAATGTTAAAATTGAAGAAATATGCCAAAATTGTTTATGTTAAGGTGTTTTCTTTTTTAAGATATATTATTTTGATGGTTTAGTTTTATATTATGTATATATGTAATAAATTTGTTATATATATATAATATAATAATATTATTTAAAGAACTTGTCGGGCGAAGTGACATTAAATAAAATCTTATATGTGTAAGTTATGTATATTATATTTGTTAGATGAGCTAAATGTTTGGACTAGAGGCATATTTATTCAATGTTTTAACCGTATAAATGTTTTTAAGTTGTAAATAGATTATTGATTTCTTAGTTCCATGCTTAGACAAATGTTAGGATGGGGGCTAGAAAACTGAAAACAAAACTCTTGCTTTCAATCTTATCAACAATCAAACTAGTCAAACTTTAGGACCCCTAAGCGTCCTAGGGTAGATCTGTTATAATGTTGAGCATGTTAGCGGTTTGCTAGGAAAACCTAACGGGAATAGGTTAGGGTTAGGAAACCTAGGAACCCCTAAGTGAGTGGCTCTCAGTGCGGGGCCGGGGCCCTAAAGTGGCTAGACCAGGATAACCGACTGATGAGTTAGTTAACCAAGTGATAACCTAATAAAATTTAAGGGATGGGTTCAAAACATTAAAAAGATTAAATTGTGCCTCGCCCATGCCATTAGCGCTAGGACAGGCTATGGATGGGAGTGGGAGAAGGTACCTATGCGTAGGTACAAATCGAATGGTGCTTATCTGTATGAAAGACATTCAATTTTTGCATGTGCCTACTTGGGGGCCGGGGCCCAGTGTGGCTAGTACCAGGACAACCCAAGGGGTGAGGGCTATGCGATGACACTCACTTAGGTTGTTGCTTAGGATTTCCTACCCAAACCTTAGAATCTCTTGTGAAATGACTTTACTTGTGTGAAATGTTATCCAACCCTTTTGGTAAAACCTAGTAAGTTCCTTCTTTGTGAGCTTGGTGTCTATCTCCTAGCACGGGGGGTGAAACTTTACCAGTTTCACATAGTTGGGTGGAAAAATCTTTCTATCAAGGTATCTTGTGCAGATGTAAATAACTGAAGATTCATATTTGTCTGTGCACCTGTTGAAGAATGAAGACTTGTACTTATTCATGTTGTTGTAAACTTATGTATTCTCCTATGAGGAGTTTAAATGTAATGTAATTTTCAAATGATGTAATAATGGGTAGACGTAGGAAAAGGGTTATATGGGATGTTTATTTAATGGAAAGATGTAATCTTGTTATGTATCAAGTTATGTAAAATGTTGATGAATCATTTGTACTATTGCAATATGTTAGTTAGATGAAATGAAATTATAGTAATTGATCTTTAGATAGAAATTAACTATGAATGTGTTTAAGTATTTTCCAATAAAGAACTTGAAATGGAATTTGTATGGTTAGTAAATGTTGTTAATAGTTTTTCAGTTTTTAATAATTTATACATTTACATTTAAGGGAACCTTGGAAAGAAGTTAGAATATGTTTTATTTATTTGCAAACTTTAAAAGTTCAAAATTTTTCGTAAAAATCTACTTAGGTTTTCTTTTACAAAGTAAACCTTTGTGCATTTCCTTGGTTCCCTTGCGGGGCATGACATATTTGGTATCAGAGCACTAAGTTGCTACACTGGGACCTAAAGAAATTGGGTCCATATACCTTAAACTTACACTACATCTTAGGAAAACTCAAAATGAAAATCAAAACAATAAGGGCTATTTTGTGCAGAGCTGCTATTTATGGAAAGTTACTATTTTTGGTCATTTTTGTATGTGCTTAGAATGATCTAATTTCTTTTTTGGAGGTTCATTTTGGTCATATAAGTCTGCCAGTCCAGTTTCATTGCCAGATCAAGTGTATATTGGAAGATATTGAAGATTTTCAGTATTGGCAGCAGGGTACAGAAACTTTGAACTCAGTTTTGAAGGCTTTAGAGGCTCCGGCTGAGGTTGACAATTTGGGTGACGTGTGCTTGCATTGCTCAAGCCTGTAGAGCGCTTCGTGGCATTTCTGAAATGGGGTTATAATAGCCGATCGGGTCAACTGGTGATGACTTATGGTCTTCGGAAGTTGGGCCACCTGAAATGGCAGAAAATAATTTTCTTCAAAATTTTTGTTCGAGTTTCAAAGGTTATCTTGAGCCGACTATGATGTAATGAAATGTAAAATAAAATAATTCTAAGTTTGGTCGGCCTTATTGGCTAAAATTCTGGAACCTTCCCAGGTGGTGGGGAATTGCCTATATAAGGAAGGCTGTATTATTGTCTTAAGGAGTTCAGAATAGTTCTGGGTAGTAGACCTGGGTAATAGTTCGAGGCTTTGTCCTACAGAATATTGTAAGGGAATGCCCATGTGGCTTTGCATGTTGTAATTCTGAAAATTTATAATTCCACATTTGTGGAGATAATAAGAAGCCAATTTTCTATTCTTGCATATTATTGTTGTTGTTTCTCTATGTCTGTTATGTGTTTGTGGTATTAAGGGGAGCACCCTTCATCAAGTGGTATCAGAGCAGGTTTTCTTGAGTGTGTAAATAGATCACCGACTGTGAGGCAGTTTGCACCAGGACCGTGGTTAGAGTTTCAGCGCGCATCGTGAAAATGCCTCCACGAAGACAACGTGGCGGAAGAGCTGGTGCTGTGACACCTGAGGTTGGAGAGCTGCAGAGACAAGTGTGAGCATTGCAAGAAGAGATTCGTAGAGGAATGAATCTTAATGTCAAAAATGAAAGCGAGGATGAAGCCGAAGAAGAATATCAAGAAGGAGAAGTTGAAATTGTGAACCAGGAGGAAGAAAGAATTTTTCGGGCGATTTCTAAGATTGGGAAAAGACCTAAGATTGACGTTCCTACATTTTTTAGAAATCTTAACCTAGAGAAATTAATCGACTGGATCAATTAATGTGAAGAATATTTTGAGTATGAAGATGTCAAGGATCCTAATAGGGTCAAATTTGCGAAGGCCAGACTGAAAGGTCATGTGAAGATATGGTGGCAAGAGATTCAGTTGGAGTGAAATAGAAGGGGAAAGAAGAAAATCACGAGATAGGATCGGATGGTGGATAAATTGAAGTGATAGTTCATTCCTGTTGATTATGAGCTTGACCTACTGAAAAAAATGCAGAGTTTGAAGCAAGCAGGAAGATCTGTTCAGGAGTATACAGAGGAGTTCTATCGACTTCTCATCAGAACAGGCCATGCAGAAGCTGATAAGGAGAAAGTTGCCTGATACTTTAATGGGTTAAGGCCAAGCATTCAGGAGGAGCTAAATCTGGTTCGAATGAACAGTATTGAAGAGGCATACCAGTTTGCCCTAAAAGTAGAGGAAAAGCTGAACAAGAAGTTTGAGAGCAGACAAAATGGAAGAGGTCATGGTGGACGGTCATATGGTGGCCGAAATAAAGATCTGAAAAAGAAGGATGAGGCCAGTAGCAGTCAGAATCAGATTCCAATCACTTCCAGGATCAAAATAATAGAGATCAAAGAGGAAGGGGAAGAGGACAAGGATTTGGAAGAGGTGGCTTCCATGGAATATGTTTTCACTATGGAGAAGAAGGTCATAGGGCATTTGAATGTCCTCAGCGCCAAGGTAGAACAGACAGGAGAAATGAGGGCCAGGCCAGAGTTGCACATGTAGATGAAGATGCCAGATCATCAAATTTTGAAGATGCTGAAGGAGGAGAAATGTTGATTAACAGAGGAGTCCTGTTGAGTGGTGAGAATGAACCTAAGCAAAAAAGGAGCTTGTTTCGCACTAGGTGCAAGTGTGAAGGTAAATGTTGTGATGTGATTATCGATAGTGGAAGCACTGACAATTTGGTATCAGAAGAGATGGTGACAAAGTTGAAGCTCAAGAGATAGAAACACCCACATCCATATCGGATTGCCTGGGTATAGGATGACCACAAGGTCATGGTCAATGAACAATGCTTGGTGAAGTTCAAGATTGGTGGATACCAAGATGAGGTACTATGTGATATCATATCTATGGATGCATGTCATATGTTGTTGGGTAGACCATGACAGTTTGACAGATGTGTTGTACATGATGGTCGTGCGAATACCTATTCTCTGACAAAGGATGGAGTGTGACATAAGCTAAAACCATTGAAGGAGACTGAAGAAAAGGTATGTGGTAATGCAAGGATAAATTTTGTTGATGGAAGAAATTTCTTAGATGGTATGAGACATGAGCATGTATGTTTTGCTTTAATTCTAAAAGCTGTTAAAGAGGAAGTAGAAGATGTTTCTGTAGAAGCTACAGATTTGTTGAATGAGTTTCCAGATATTGTATTCGATAACATGCCTGATGGATTACCACCAGTCAGGAAGATCAGTCATCAGATGGACTTGATCCCATGAGCAAGTTTTCTGAATAAGGCAGCACACAGAATGACACATGCAGAAAGTGAGGAGTTGAACAGACAAGTACATGAACTGTTACAGAAGGGGTTGATTCGAGACAGTCTGAGTCCCTGTGCTGTACTAGTGGTATTAGCACCAAATAAGAAAGGAGAGTGGAGGATGTGTACAGATTCTAGGGGAATAAACAAGATCATAATCAAGTATAGGTTTCCATTGCCATGAATGAATGATATTATGGACTGTTTGAGTGGAGCTGTGTATTTTTCAAAGATAGATCTGAAAAGTGGATATCATCAGATTCGGATCAGAGAAGGAGATTGAATGGAAGACTACCTTCAAGACAAAGGAAGGACTGTATGAGTGGTTAGTCATGCCTTTTGGGCTAACCAATGCACCGAGCACTTTCATGCGGCTCATGAACGAGGTTCTGAAAGAATTTTTGGGTAAGTTTGTCATTATTTACCTAAATGATATTTTGATCTTTAGTAAGACATTGAAGGAGCATATGATGCATATTCGTATGGTATTTGAGAAGTTGAGAGAAGAGAAATTGTTGATTAATTTGAAGAAGTACAGTTTTGTGAAGAAAGGGTTAGTGTATTTGAGATTTGTAGTTTCAGCAGAAGGTCTAAAAATGGACCCAAAAAAAGTACAGGTTATCCTTGAATGGCCTACTCCAAGGAGTGCTACTGAGGTAAGATCTTTTCATGGTTTGGCTAGCTTTTACAGAAAGTTTATCAAAAATTTTAGCAGTATTTGTGGTCCCTTGACTAAAACAATGAGAGGGGATAAAAAAGAGTTTAAGTGGACTAATGGGGCAGAAAAGAGTTTTCAATTGTTGAAACAAAAAGTTACAGAACAACCTGTTTTAGCACTTCCAGATTTTAATAAGGTGTTTCAAGTAGATTGTGATGCTAGTGGTACTACAATAGGAGCTGTTATGAGCCAAGAAGGTAAACCTGTTGCTTATTTCAGTGAGAAGTTAAATGATGCCAATAGGAAATATTCTGTTTATGATCAAGAATTTTATATTATAGTTCAGGCATTAAAGAAGTGGAGACATTATCTGCTTCCTAAAGAGTTTGTTTTGTATACTGATCACCAAGCTTTGCAATATTTGAATAGTCAAGGAAAGTTGAATCAGAGGCATTTTAAATGGGTTGAGTTTTTGCAAAGTTATACATTTGTTTTGAAACACAGGAGTGGAAAGTCTAATAGGGTTGCAGATGCTCTTAGCAGAAGGTAACTATTGCTGACAGAAATGCAGATTGAAGTGGTTGGGTTCAAGAAACTTAAGAATTTATACCCAGAGGATCCTGATTTTGGTGAAGCTTGGAAAGCTTGTATAGAACCTGTTACTCTTGACAGGACGAAATGGTTAGATTTCATCATCCAGGATGATATGCTATTCAGAGGGAGTCATTTGTGCATTCCACGAAGTTCTATGAGGGAGAATCTCATCAAGGAGAAGCATAGTGGAGGATTGGCTGAACATTTTGGTCATGATAAAACCCTTGGTTTGGTTAGTGAGAATTATTATTGGCCATAGTTGCAGCAAGATGTGAAGAAGTTTGTACAAAGTTGCAGAGTATATCAGATGGTGAAAGGAGTGAAGCAGAATACAGGATTGTATCAGCCATTACCCGTACCAGATAAGCCTTGGGAGGATATCAGCATGGACTTTGTTCTTGGTTTACCGAGGACTTAGTAGGGACATGATTCAATTTTTGTAGTGGTTGACAGATTTTCAAAGATGGCACAGTTCATTCCCTGCAAGAAGACTAATGATGCTATTCATGTAGCAGAATTGTTTTTCAGAGAAGTAGTGAGATTTCATGGTTTGCCAAAGACCATAGTTTTAGATCGAGACACTAAGTTTGTTAGATATTTCTGGCATACATTGTGGAAGAAGTTGAAGACAGATTTGAAGTTCAGTTATCACATCATCCACAAACTGATGGACAGACAGAGGTGGTGAATAGGAGTTTGAGAAATTTGCTGAGATGTTTGGTTGTAGATAAGCCAACAGGATGGGATTTGATTTTACCACAGGCAGAATTTGCATACAATAATTCTATCAACAAGAGCACTCGTAAATCACCATTCCAGATTGTATATGGAAGTACTCCAAGAAATGCATCTGACTTGAGCAAGATAGATAAAGGAGAAATAAGTAGTGCTAAAGTTGAGAATTTTGCAGAATACTTGAAGAACATCCATGGGGAGGTGAGGAAGCATATTACCAAGATGAACGCACAGTATAAGACTAATGCAGATGAGAAAAAGAGGTATAAGGAATTTGAAGTTGGTGATGAATTCATGGTCATTTACGGAAAGAGCGGTTTCCAGTTGGTACATATAACAAGCTGAAAATGAAGAAGTTTGGACCATGTAAGATACTGAAGAAACATGATTTAGGAAATGCATATGAGGTAGATTTGCCTACTGAGCTAAATATTTCACCAATGTTTAACATTTTAGATCTGATAGAGTATCATGAAGGAGGTGTTGAAGATGAGATCATAGCAGCACAGTGGAGTATTCCAGCAACTAGGTCAGACACTAAGGAGATCGAAGATATACTGGACAGTCGTGTTGGCAGAAGCACAAGGAACAGGACATATAAAGAATATCTGGTCAAGTCGAAAGGATGACCTCTTGAAGATTCATCATGGCTGACAAAGGAGGAGGTTAGCCGTCTTGGTTTTCCTCTGCACACTTGAGTCATGAGAGGGTCACTTCTCAAATTATCCCGAGTGTCTGATGTAGGAGCATCCTGGGTGTAAGAGCAATCTTGCATCACCCAAAAATATTTCTATTTTTATTTTCAATAAGGGCTATTTTGTGCAGAGCTGCTATTTATGAAAAGTTACTATTTTTGGTCATTTTCGTATGTGCTCAGAATGATCTGATTTCTTTTTTGGAGGTTCATTTTGGTCATATAAGTCTGCCAGTAAAGTTTCATTGCCAGATCAAGTGTATATTGGAAGATATTGAAGATTTTTGGTATTGGCAGCAGGGTACAAAAACTTTGAACTCAGTTTTGAAAGCTTTAGAGGCCCCGGATGAGGTCAAAAATTTGGGTGACAAGCGCTTGTGCCGGTCAAGCCTGTAGAGCGCTTCGTGGCATTTCTGAAATGGGGTTATAATAGCCGATCGGGTCAACTGGTGATGACTGATGGTCTTCGGAAGTTAGGCCACCTGAAATGGCAGAAAATAATTTTCTTCAAAATTTCTGTTCGGGTTTCAAAGGTTATCTTGAGCCGACTATGATGTAATGAAATGTAAAATAAAATAATTCTAAGTTTGGTCGGCCTTATTGGCTAAAATTCTGGAACCTTCCCAGGCGGTGGGGAATTGGCTATATAAGGAAGGCTGTATTATTGTCTTAAGGAGTTCAGAATAGTTCTGGGTAGTAGACCTGGGTAATAGTTCGAGGCTTTGTCCTACAGAATATTATAAGGGAATGCCCATGTGGCTTTGCATGTTGTAATTCTGAAAATTTGTAATTCCACATTTGTTGAGATAATAAGAAGCCAATTTTCTGTTCTTGCATATTATTGTTGTTGTTTCTCTATGTCTGTTATGTGTTTGTGGTATTAAGGGGAGCACCCTTCATCAAGTGGTATCAGAGCAGGTTTTCTTGAGTGTGTAAATAGATCGCCGACTGTGAGGCAGTTTGCACCAGGACCGTGGTTAGGGTTTCAGCGCGCATCATGAAAATACCTCCACGAAGAGAACGTGGCGGAAGAGCTGGTGCTGTGACACCTGAGGTTAGAGGGCTGCATAGACAAGTGCGAGCATTGCAAGAAGAGATTCACAGAGGAATGAATCTTAATGTCAGAGATGAAAGCAAGGATGAAGCCAAAAAAGAATATCAAGAAAGAGAAGTTGAAATTGTGAACCAGGAGGAAGAAAGACTTTTTCGGGTGATTTCTAAGATTGAGAAAAGACCTAAGATTGAGGTTCCTACATTTTCTAAAAATCTTAACCCAGAGGAATTGATCGACTGAATCAATGAATGTGAAGAATATTTTAAGTATGAAGATGTCGAGGATCCTGATAGGGTCAAATTTGTGAAGGCCAGACTGAAAGGTAATGCGAAGATATGGTGGCATGAGATTCAGTTGGAGCGAAATAGAAGGGGAAAGGAGAAAATGATGAGATGGGATTGGATGGTGGATAAATTGAAGCAACAGTTCATTCTTATTGATTATGAGCTTAACCTACTGAAGAAAATACAGAGTTTGAAGCAAGCAGGAAGATCTGTTCAGGAGTATACAGATGAGTTCTATCGACTTCTCATCAGAACAGGCCATGCAGAAGCTGATAAGGAGAAAGTTGGCCGATACCTTAATGGGTTAAGGCTAAGCATTCAGGAGGAGCTAAATTTGGTTTAAATGAATAGTATTGAAGAGGCATACCAGTTTACCCTAAAAGTAGAGGAAAAGCTGAACAAGAAGTTTGAGAGCAGACAAAACGGAAGAGGTCGCGGTGGATGGTCATATGGTGGCCGAAATGAAGATCCAAAAAAGAAGGATGAGGCCAGTAGCAGTCAGAATCAGAGAGGAAACAATTCCAATCGCTTCCAGGATCAGAATAATAGAGATCAAAGAGGAAGGGGAAGAGGTGGCTTCCATGGAACATGTTTTCACTGTGGAGAAGAAGGTCATAGGGAATTTAAATGTCCTCAGTACCAAGGCAGAACAGACAAGAGAAATGAAGGCCAGGCTAGAGTTGCACATGTAGATGAAGATGCCATATCATCAAATTCTGAAGATAATGAAAAAGGAGAAACGTTGATTAACAGAAGAGTCTTGTTGAGTGGTGAAAATGAACCTGAGCAAAGGAGGAGCTTGTTTCGCACCAGGTGCAAGTGTGAAGGTAAATATTGTGATGTGATTATCGATAGTGGAAGCACTAACAATTTGGTGTCAGAAGAGATGGTGACAAAGTTGAAGCTCAAGAGATAGAAACACACACATCCATATCAGATTGTCTGGGTACAGGATGACCACAAAGTCATGGTCAATAAATAATGCTTGGTGAAGTTCAAGATTGGCGGATACCAAGATGAGGTACTGTGTGATATCATATCTATGGATGCATGTCATATGTTGTTGGGTAGACCATGGCAGTTTGACAGATGTGTTGTACATGATGGTCGTGCGAATACCTATTCCCTGACAAAGGATGGAGTGCGACATAAGCTAAAACCATTGAAGGAGACTGAAGAAAAGGTATGTGGTAATGCAAGGATAACTTTTGTTGATGGAAGAAATTTCTTAGATGGTATGAGACATGAGCATGTATGTTTTGCTTTAATTCCAAAAGCTGGTAAAGAAGAAGTAGAAGATGTTCCTGTAAAAGTTGTAGATTTGTTGAATGAGTTTTAGGATATTGTATCCGATAACGTGCCTGATGGATTACCACCAGTTAGGAAGATCAGTCATCAGATGGACTTGATCCCAGGAGCGAGTTTGCCGAATAAGGCATGACATAGAATGAAACCTGCAGAAAGTGAGGAGTTGAACAGACAAGTACATAAACTGTTACAAAAGGGGTTGATTCGAGAGAGTCTGAGTCCCTATGCTATACCAGCGGTATTAGCACCAAAGAAGAATGGAGATTGGAGGATGTGTATAGATTCTAGGGTAATAAACAAGATCACAATCAAGTACAGCTTTCCATTGCCACGAATGGATGATATTATGGACTGTTTGAGTGGAGCTGTGTATTTTTCAAAGATAGATCTAAAAAGTAGATATCATCAGATTTGGATCAGAGAAGGAGATGAATGGAAGACTACCTTCAAGATAAAGGAATGACTGTATGAGTGGTTAGTCATGCCTTTTGGGCTAACTAATGCACTGAGCACTTTCATACGGCTCATGAACGAGGTTCTAAAAGAATTTTTGGGTAAGTTTGTCATTGTTTACCTAGATGATATTTTGATCTTTAGTAAGACATTGGAGGAGCATATGATGCATATTCGTATGGTATTTGAGAAGCTGAGAGAAGAGAAATTGTTGATTAATTTGAAGACGTGCAGTTTTGTGAAGAAAGAGTTAGTGTATTTGGGATTTGTAGTTTCAGTAGAAGGTCTAAAAATGGACCCAAAAAAAGTACAGGCTATCCTTGAATGGCCTACTCCAAGGAGTGCTACTGAGATAAGATCTTTTCATGGTTTGGCTAGCTTTTACAGAAAGTTTATCAAAAATTTTAGCAGTATTTGTGGTCCCTTGCCTGAAACAATGAGAGGGGATAGAAAAGAGTTTAAGTGGACTAATGGGGCAGAAAAGAGTTTTCAATTGTTGAAACAAAAGGTTACAGAACAACCTGTTTTAACACTTCCAGATTTTAATAAGGTGTTTCAAGTAGATTGTGATGCTAGTGGTACTGCAATAGGAGATGTTATGAGCCAAGAAGGTAAACCTATTTCTTATTTCAATGAGAAGTTAAATGATGCCAAGAGAAAATATTCTGTTTATGATTAAGAATTTTATGCTGTAGTTCAGGCATTAAAGAACTGGAGACATTATCTTCTTCCTAAGGAGTTTGTTTTGTATACTGATCACCAAGCTTTGCAATATTTGAATAGTCAAGGAAAGTTGAATCAGAGGCATTTTAAATGGGTTGAGTTTTTGCAGAGTTATACATTTGTTTTGAAACACAGGAGTGGAAAGTCTAATAGGGTTGTAGATGCTCTTAGCAGAAGGCAACTATTGCTGACAGAAATGCAGATTGAAGTGGTTGGGTTCAAGGAACTGAAGAATTTGTACCCAGAGGATCCTGATTTTTGTGAAGCTTGGAAAGCTTGTACAGAACCTGTTACTCTAGACAGGATGAAATGGTTGAATTTCATCATCCAGGATGATATGCTATTCAGAGGGAGTTAGTTGTGCATTCTACAAAGTTCTATGAGGGAGAATCTCATCAAGGAGAAGCATAGTGGAGGATTGGCTGGACATTTTGGTTGTGATAAAACCCTTGGTTTGGTTAGTGAGAATTATTATTGGCCACAGTTGCAGCAAGATGTGAAGAAGTTTGTAAAGAGTTGGAGAGTATGTCAGATGGCGAAAAGAGTGAAGCAGAATACAAGATTGTATCAGCCATTACCCGTACTAGAGAAGCCTTAGGAGGATATCAGCATGGACTTTGTTCTTGGTTTACCGAGGACTCAGCGGGGACATGATTCAATTTTTGTAGTGGTTGACAGATTTTCAAAGATAGCACATTTCATTCCCTGCAAGAAGACTAATGAAGCTATTCATGTAGTAGAATTGTTTTTCAGAGAAGTAGTGAGACTTCATGGTTTGCCAAAGACCATAGTTTCAGATCGGGACACTAAGTTTGTTAGATATTTCTGGCGTACATTATGGAAGAAGTTGAAGACAGATTTGAAGTTCAGTTCATCACATCATCCACAGACTGATGGACAGACAGAGGTGGTGAATAGGAGTTTGGAAAATTTTCTGAGATGTTTTGTTGGAGATAAGCCAATAGGATGGGATTTAATTTTACCACAGGTAGAATTTGCATACAATAATTCTGTCAATAGGAGCACTGGTAAATCACCATTCCACATTGTATATGGAAGTAGTCCAAGAAATGTATCTGAATTGAGGAAGATAGATAAAGGAGAAATAAGTAGTGCTGAAGCTGAAGATTTTACAGAACACTTGAAGAACATCCATGGGGAGGTGAGGAAGCATATTACCAAAATGAACGCACAGTATAAGGCTAAGGCAGATGAGAAAATGAGGTATAAGGAATTTCAAGTTGGTGATGAAGTCATGGTTCGTTTGCGGAAGGAGCGGTTTCCAGTTGGTACATATAACAAGCTGAAAATGAAGAAGTTTGGACCATGTAGGATACTGAAGAAACATGATTCAGAAAATGCATATGAGGTAGATTTGCCTACTGAGCTAAATATTTCACCAGTGTTTAACATTTCAGATCTGACAGAGTATCATGAAAGAGATGTTGAAGATGAGATCAAAGCAGCACAGTGGAGTATTCCAGCAACTAGTTCAGACACTAAGGAGATCGAAGATATACTGGACAATCGTGTTGGCAGAAGCACAAGAAATAGGACATATGAAGAATATCTGGTCAAGTGGAAAGGACGACCTATTGAAGATTTATCATAGCTGACAAAGGAGGAGGTTAGTCATCTTGGTTTTCCTTTGCACACCTGAGTCATGACAGGGTCACTTCTCAAATTACCCCGGGTGTCTGATGCAGGAGCATCCTGGGTGTAAGAGCAATCTTGCATCACCCAAAAATATTTCTATTTTTATTTTCAATAAGGGCTATTTTGTGCAGAGCTGCTATTTATGGAAAGTTACTATTTTTGGTCATTTTCATATGTGCTCAGAATGATCTGATTTCTTTCTTGGAGGTTCATTTTGGTCATATAAGTCTGCCAGTAAAGTTTCATTGCCAGATCAAGTGTATATTGGAAGATATTGAAGATTTTCGGTATTGGTAGTAGGGTACAGAAACTTTGAACTCAGTTCTGAAGGCTTTAAAGGCCCCGAATGAGGTTGAAAATTTGGGCAACAAGCGCTTGCGCCAATCAAGCCTATATAGCGCTTCGTGGCATTTCCGAAATGGGGTTATAATAGCCGATCGGGTCAACTGGTGATGATTTATGGTCTTCAGAAGTTGGGCCACATGAAATGGCAGAAAATAATTTTCTTCAAAATTTCTGTTCGGGTTTCAAAGGTTATCTTGAGCCGACTATGATGTAATGAAATGTAAAATAAAATAATTCTAAGTTTGGTCGGCCTTATTGGCTAAAATTCTGGAACCTTCCCAGGCGGTGGGGAATTGCCTATATAAGGAAGGCTGTATTATTGTCTTAGGGAGTTCAGAATAGTTCTGGGTAGTAGACCTGGGTAATAGTTAGAGGCTTTGTCCTACAGAATATTGTAAGGGAATGCCCATGTGGCTTTGCATGTTGTAATTCTAAAAATTTGTAATTCCAAATTTGTGGAGATAATAAGTAGCCAATTTTCTGTTCTTGCATATTATTGTTGTTGTTTCTCTATGTCTGTTATGTGTTTGTGGTATTAAGGGGAGCACCCTTCATCAAGTGGTATCAGAGAAATTTTTTTTGAGTGTGTAAATAGATCACCGACTGTAAGGCAGTTTGCACCAGGACCGTGGTTAGGGTTTCAGCGTGCATCGCGAAAATGCCTCCACGAAGAGAACGTGGCAGAAGAGCTGGTGCTGTGACACCTGAGCTTAGAGAGCTGCAGAGACAAGTGCGAGCATTGCAAGAAGAGATTCGTAGAGGAATGAATCTTAATGTCAGAGATGAAAGCGAGGATGAAGCCGAAGAAGAATATCAAGAAGGAGAAGTTAAAATTGTGAACCAAGAGGAAGAAAGACTTTTTCGGGCAATTTCTAAGATTGGGAAAAGACCTAAAATTAAAGTTCCTACATGTTTTAGAAATCTTAACCCAGAGGAATTGATCGACTGGATCAATGAATGTGAAGAATATTTTGAGTATGAAGATGTCGAGGATCTTGATAGGGTCAAATTTGTGAAGGCCAAACTGAAAGGTTATGCGAAGATATGGTGGTAAGAGATTCAGTTGGAGCGAAATAGAAGGGGAAAGGAGAAAATCACAAGATGGGATCGGATGGTGGATAAATTAAAGCGATAGTTCATTCCTGTTGATTGTGAGCTTGACCTACTGAAGAAAATGCAGAGTTTGAAGCAAGCAGGAAGATCTGTTCAGGAGTATACAGAGGAGTTCTATCGACTTCTCATCAGAACAGGCCATGCAAAAGCTGATAAGGAGAAAGTTGCCCGATACCTCAATGGGTTAAGGCCAAGCATTCAGGAGGAGCTAAATCTGGTTCGAATGAACAGTATTGAAGAGGCATACCAGTTTGCCCTAAAAGTAGAGGAAAAGTTGAACAAGAAGTTTGAGAGTAGACAAAATGGAAGAGGTCATGGTGGACGGTCATATGGTGGCTGAAATGAAGATCCGAAAAAGAAGGATGAGGCCAGTAGCAGTCAGAATCAGAGAGGAAACAATTCCAATCGCTTCCAGAATCAGAATAATAGAGATCAAAGAGGAAGGGGAAGAGGACAACAATTTGGAAGAGGTGGCTTTCGTGGAACATGTTTTCACTGTGGAGAAGAAGGTCATAGGGCATTTGAATATCCTCAGTGCCAAGGCAGAACAGACAGGAGAAATGAAGGCCAAGCCAGAGTTGCACATGTAGATGAAGATGCCAGATCATCAAATTCTAAAGATGCTGAAAGAGGAGAAACGTTGATTAACAGAAGAGTTTTGTTGAGTGGTGAGAATGAACCTGAGCAAAGGAGGAGCTTGTTTCGCACCAGGTGCAAGTGTGAAGGTAAATGTTGTGATGTGATTATCGATAGTGGAAGCACTGACAATTTGGTGTCAGAAGAGATGGTGACAAAGTTGAAGCTCAAGAGACAGAAACACCCACATCCATATCGGATTGCCTGGGTACAAGATGACCACAAGGTCATGGTCAATGAACAATGCCTAGTGAAGTTCAATATTGGTGGATACCAAGTTGAGGTACTGTGTGATATCATATCTATGGATGCATGTCATATGTTGTTGGGTAGACCATGGAAGTTTGACAGATGTGCTGTACATGATGGTCGTGCGAATACCTATTCCCTGAAAAAGGATAGAGTGCGACATAAGCTAAAACCATTGAAGGAGACTGAATAAAAGGTATGTGATAATGCAAGGGTAACTTTTGTTGATGGAAGAAATTTCCTAGATGGTATGAGACATGAGCATGTATGTTTTGCTTTAATTCCAAAAGCTGGTAAAGAGGAAGTAGAAGATGTTCCTGTAGAAGTTGTAGATTTGTTGAATGAGTTTCAGGATATTGTATCCGATAACGTGCCTGATGGATTACCTCCAGTCAGGAAGATCAGTCATTAGATGCACTTGATCTCAGGAGTGAGTTTGCCGAATAAGGCAGCACACAGAATGACACCTGCAGAAAGTGAGGAGTTGAAGAAACAAGTACATGAACTATTACAGAAGGGGTTGATTCGAGAGAGTCTGAGTCCCTGTGCTGTACCAGCGGTATTAGCACCAAAGAAGAATGTAGAGTGGAGGATGTGTACAGATTCTAGGGCAATAAACAAGATCACAATCAAGTACAGGTTTCCATTGCCATGAATGGATGATATTATGGACTGTTTGAGTGGAGCTATGTATTTTTAAAAGATAGATCTGAAAAGTGGATATCATCAGATTCGGATCAGAGAAGGAGATGAATGGAAGACTGCCTTCAAGACAAAGGAAGGACTGTATGAGTGGTTAGTCATGCCTTTTGGGTTAACCAATGCACCGATCACTTTCATGCGGCTCATGAACGAGGTTCTGAAAGAATTTCTGGGTAAGTTTGTCATTGTTTACCTAGATGATATTTTGATCTTTATTAAGAAATTGGAGGATCATATGATGCATATTCATATGGTATTTGAGAAGCTGAGAGAAGAGAAATTGTTGATTAATTTGAAGAAGTGCAATTTTGTGAAGAAAGAGTTAGTGTATTTCAGATTTGTAGTTTCAGCAGAAGGTCTAAAAATGGACCCAGAAAAAGTACAGGCTATCCTTGAATGGCTTACTCCAAGGAGTGCTACTGAGGTAAGATCTTTTCATGGTTTGGCTAGCTTTTACAGAAAGTTTATCAAAAATTTTAGCAGTATTTGTGGTCCCTTGACTGAAACAATGAGAGGGGATAGAAAAGAGTTTAAGTGGACTAATGGGGCAGAAAAGAGTTTTCAATTGTTGAAACAAAAAGTTACAGAACAACTTCTTTTAGCACTTCCAGATTTTAATAAGGTGTTTCAAGTAGATTGTGATGCTAGTGGTACTGCAATAGGAGCTGTTATGAGCCAAGAAGGTAATCCTGTTGCTTATTTCAGTGAGAAGTTAAATGATGCTAACAGGAAATATTCTGTTTATGATCAGGAATTTTATGCTATAGTTCAGGTATTAAAGAAGTGGAGACATTATCTACTTCCTAAGGAGTTTTTTTTGTATACTGATCACCAAGCTTTGCAAAATTTGAATAGTCAAGGAAAGTTGAATCAGAGGCATTTTAAATGGGTTGAGTTTTTGCAGAGTTATACAGTTGTTTTGAAACACAAGAGTGGAAAGTCTAATAGGGTTGCAGATGCTCTTAGCAGAAGGAAACTATTGCTGACAGAAATGCAGATTGAAGTGGTTGGGTTCAAGGAACTCAAGAATTTATACCCAGAGGATCCTGATTTTGGTGAAGCTTGGAAAGCTTGTACAGAACCTGTTACTCTAGACAGGATGAAATGGTTGGATTTCATCATCTAGGATGATATGCTATTCAGAGGGAGTCAGTTGTGCATTCCACGAAGCTCTATGAGGGAGAATCTCATCAAGGAGAAGCATAGTGGAGGATTGGCTGGATATTTTGGTCATGATAAAACCCTTGGTTTGGTTAGTGAGAATTATTATTGGCCACAGTTGCAGCAAGATGTGAAGAAGTTTGTACAGAGTTGCAGAGTATGTCAAATGGCGAAAGGAGTGAAGTAGAATACAGGATTGTATCAGCCATTACCCGTACCAGAGAAGCGTTGGGAGGATATCAGCATGGACTTTGTTCTGGGTTTACCGAGGACTCAGTGGGGACATGATTCAATTTTTGTAGTGGTTGACAGATTTTCAAAGATGGCACATTTCATTCCCTGCAAGAAGACTAATGATGCTATTCATGTAGCAGAATTGTTTTTCAGAGAAGTAGTGAGACTTCATGGTTTGCCAAAGACCATAGTTTCAGATCGGGACACTAAGTTTGTTGGATATTTCTGGCGTACATTGTGGAAGAAGTTGAAGACAGATTTGAAGTTCAGTTCATCACATCATCCATAGACTGATGGATAGACAGAGGTGGTGAATAGGAGTTTGGGAAATTTGCTGAGATGTTTGGTTGGAGATAAGCCAACAGGATGGGATTTGATTTTACCACAGGCAAAATTTGCATACAATAATTTTGTCAACAGGAGCACTGGTAAATCACCATTCTAGATTGTATATGGAAGTAGTCCAAGAAATGCATCTGAATTGAAGAAGATAGATAAAGGAGAAATAAGTAGTGCTAAAGCTGAGGATTTTACAGAACACTTGAAGAACACCCTTGGGGAGGTGAGGAAGCATATTACCAAGATGAACACACAGTATAAGGCTAAGGCAGATGAGAAAAAGAAGTATAAGGAATTTCAAGTTGGTGATGAAGTCATGGTTCATTTGCAGAAGGAGCGGTTTCTAGTTGGTACATATAACAAGCTGAAAATGAAGAAGTTTGGACCATGTAGGATACTGAAGAAACATGATTCAGGAAACGCATAGGAGGTAGATTTGCCTACTGAGCTAAATATTTCACCAGTGTTTAACATTTCAGATCTGACAGAGTATCATGAAGGAGGTGTTGAAGATGAGATCACAGCAGCACAGTGGAGTATTCCAGCAACTAGTTCAGACACTAAGGAGATCGAAGATATACTGGAGAGTTGTGTTGGTAGAAGCACAAGGAACAGGACATATGAAGAATATCTAGTCAAGTGGAAAGGATGACCTGTTGAAGATTCATCATGGCTGACAAAGGAGGAGGTTAGCCATCTTGGTTTTCCTTTGCACACCTGAGTCGTGACAGGGTCACTTCTCAAATTACCCCCGGTGTCTGATGCAGGAGCATCCTGGGTGTAAGAGCAATCTTGCATCACCCAAAAATATTTCTATTTTTATTTTCAATAAGGGCTATTTTGTGCAGAGCTGCTATTTATGGAAAGTTACTATTTTTGGTCATTTTCGTATGTGCTCAGAATGATCTGATTTCTTTCTTGGAGGTTCATTTTGGTCATATAAGTCTGCCAGTAAAGTTTCATTGCCAGATCAAGTGTATATTGGAAGATATTGAAGATTTTCGGTATTGGCAGCAGGGTACAGAAACTTGAAACTCAGTTTTGAAGGCTTTAGAGGCCTCGGATGAGGTCAAAAATTTGGGTGACAAGCACTTGCGTTGGTCAAGCCTGTAGTGTGCTTTGTGGTATTTCCGAAATGGGGTTATAATAGCCGATCGGGTCAACTGGTGATGAATTATGGTCTTCGGAAGTTGGGCCACCTGAAATGGTAGAAAATAATTTTTTTCAAAATTTCTGTTCGGGTTTCAAAGGTTATCTTGAGCCGACTATGATGTAATAAAATGTAAAATAAAATAATTCTAAGTTTGGTCAGCCTTATTCGCTAAAATTCTGGAACCTTCCCAGGCGGTGGGAAATTGCCTATATAAGGAAGGCTGTATTATTGTCTTAGGGAGTTCAGAATAGTTTTGGGTAGTAGACCTGGGTAATAGTTCCAGGCTTTGTCCTATAGAATATTTTAAGGGAATGCCCATGTGGCTTTGCATGTTGTAATTCTAAAAATTTGTAATTCCACATTTGTTGAGATAATAAGAAGCCAATTTTCTATTCTTGCATATTATTGTTGTTGTTTCTCTATGTCTGTTATGTGTTTGTGGTATTAAGGGGAGCACCCTTCATCAATGTGATTGCTTCAGTTGGCTTGATCTTGGATGTTGGATAGCTAGAAGATATGGATAGGATTGGAAAATGTTGGAGGATTACTAGAAAAGGTTGGATATGGATGAATGGCATTGGATTTCAAGGGGATAGCCTATAGCTAGATACCAATGAAAAGGGAAGATACCAAGTGATGGTGAGATGGAGGAAATGCTTAGGGATTAATGCTGGAGGGAAATGCTAAGGTTTTGAATGTTGTAGGAAAAACACTTGGGATTCAGATGGAGGAACTGCTGGGAGATTTGGATGGAGGAATTTTTGGATTTGGATGGAAGAACTGCTTAGGAGATTTGGATAGTGGATTTTCTAGAGAATTGGATAGAGGAATTCTTGGGGAGGTTAGATGGTGGATTTACTTGAGGATTGGATAGAGGAATGCTTGGGGAGATTTGGCTAGAGAAAATTCTTGGGATTTGGATAAAGGAAATGATGGGAGATAGGGATGGAAGATAACGATTTGGAAGATAGATGTGAGAAAGTATACAAGGAATAAGATGCCCTCTCCTTAGGATAGTTCATTCATTCAGAGGTAGTAGGATGGGGTAAAATTGGATGGAAGATATGCCGACAAGAGGATAAGGATGTTAGATGGAAGCTAGGAAGGATGAATGTTGAAAGATTCCCAAAAGCATGTATACTTGATGGTCTTTGTTTTGTTATCAAGATCCAAAGAAGGATGAAGGAGATGAGAGAAAAATGGGATGGAGGATATGCTGGATAAGATGTGATAGAAAGGAATGGCCCCCAATTGTAGAAAGGAACTAGGGGAGATTATGCATGATGCTTGTTTGCTAGGTTTTCATCATGGTACTTGTCCAAGGTGCCTAAATTACCAAGTTTTCATGATTGGATGAATTTTTTTCTTTTTTTGATATTTTTCTCTTAATTTTTCCAATTTTTATGGATTTTATAATTTTCTTTCGACCTTTCATTGATCTTCTGATTTGTTGCTAATTTTCTTCGCTGATCTTCTAGTGACTTTTTCTGACTAGATTTTGGCCTTTTACTTTTCCTGGATGTTAGTATATATTTGTTAGGATGGATGGATTATGCAAAGGAATGGATGGGATAGGGGGGATGGGAGATATGGTGATAGAAAGTGTTTGGATGGAAGGATGGGAATTGATCATGACAGGGAGATGTTGTTAGGACCAACATTGGCACATGTTGTGAAGAAGGTGGATGAAGTGGATGGGATTTGGAAGATAGATGCAGATATGATGGAGGATTAGTGCTAGGAGGTTTTGGGACATAAGGACCCATAATAGATTTGGAAGATGGAGGAGAGGGATGAGTAGCTAGGGGATTAGCAACTTTGGATGCCATTGTGGATGTTTCTCGTAGATGTATTACATATTTTTTCTTTAGGATCCACTTAGTCTTTTCTTTTTCTTTGGTGGGCCTTTGTGGCCATGTAGTAGATTTTTATTTTGATTTTATGGGCCTTTGTGGCCATGGGGATGGTTTGGATTGCTTGATTGGATTTTTATTTTCTTGAGCATGTCATTTAGAGTGGACATGGAAATCTTTGGATCTTTGAGGATAGCTACCTTAATGCATCCTTGATATGGCATCCTAATTGTGAGGAGAATTGTAAAGAATATGAGGAGTTGTGTGAGATGGAGGAAATATGGATGGAAAGATGCAAGGAGATTGGCAGATAGGAGATGCAGGAATATGCCTTTGTTGATCTTGACTAGGGATGTTTGGATTTTTTATGAAGGATTGAGTAGGATAAGATGGGGGATGATATTTTGGGATGTAAGGGCCCAAAATGGATTTGGTATGTAGATGATATGTGCTAGAACATTTTGGGACATAGGGACCCAAAATAAATTTGGAGGATGAAGGAGGAATGTGATAGGTTGTCCTAGGGTATAATGATGGAGGAGGAGGAATGGCATTGTATGCTTTGGTGGGATGATGGGAGGATGTAGTGGTTTTTTGGGAAGGATGATTGAATTTTTCTTTAGTTGTACCAACATTTCTTGAGGAAGTGCCTTCTTCATATGCGTGACCAATACCACATGATTTTGGATGTTTATTGTCTCGGATGTGCTCTAGATTTCCTTGTTCATGAGAGCCCAAGCCTTTTCCTTGATAATTCCATTTCTTGATCATTTTATCAAAACAAGGATATTCTTGACTTGGAGAATAAGATAAGCATTTGGTATCAGATTTTTTTGTGGGAGACATGGAACTCTTTGCTTCTATCTTGAGTGGTCTGCTGTTGAAAAATGTAAGTGGACCAAGAGGATAGAGTGATGGCAATGGGATAGCTATTAGAGGATCATCAAGTGGAGACAATGGGATGATGGGATCTATATTGGGATTGGAAGATAGTGATGGATCTTGAGATGGAGGAATTGGGATGGTAGGATCTGGGATTGAAGGAAATGGGATGATGGGATCTTAGATTGGAGGTGATGGAAGCAATAGAACATGAAATAGAGGAAGTGAAGGGATTGGATCTTGATTTTCATCTATGGGTACTTCAAAATGATTTTTGACAAGATATTTACATGCTAGGATTGGTGTAGATAGGATGATGGGAGATGTATGGATAGACTCTTCAAATGGAGTGGATGAAAGGCTAGGAGATTCTGCAATTGTGATGATTGGAAGAAGGGTGAATGCTTCAAATGGTATAGATGAAAGGATGGGAGCTTTTGTAATTGTGATGGTAGGAAGAAGGGTGAACTCATGAGGCTCATTGGATGTGCTTTGGATAATTCTAGGAGGAGGATATGTGGATGGAGATTTGATGTAGTCCATAGATGGAAGGGACTCAATGATGCTAGGAAATGGAAAAGGATCAATTAGTGGGATATATGGAAGAAGGATAATAGATGTGAGAGGTTGATAGGCCTCATCAATGATGGCTTCACATGAAGGATTGAGATGGCACAACTCATCAACTTTAGGAGATGAATATTCAATTGGCTTCCTTGTGAAATTCCTTGGAGACTTTCATAACAGAGTTTGAGATGAAGGATTGGAATGTGGAAGAGATGGAGAGCTAGGATAGTCCTCACATGAAGATGGGGTGGAAGATTTTGAACTTTCTTGATGGGATGATGGTTTTGAAGAGGAATTGGAGGATGGCATGACTAGATAGTTCACAACGGTAGGTTTTGAGGAAGCTTGTGAACATGATGGACTTTTTAGTGAGGTAGTGGTGATGGGTTGAGATATAGGATATGAAATGGATTAAGGGATGCATTCTTTTTGTGAAATGGGATTTGCAAAAATGTAGGATAGAATGGAAGATGCTAGATTTGAATCGGATAAAGCGGTAGATGGTGGATCAAGATAGGATGGAGGATTATGATAATGGATTGGAAGACTAGGATTTTGGTTTTAGGTTTGGACTTGGCTCAAGATATGAGGAAAGACTGACTATAGAGGAAGATAGAAAGGGGATGGGGGATGACCAAGATGACTCTTCTAACCTAGGATAGGAGAATAATATTGGATGTAAGATGTCTGGAAGACCATTTGGGAGACTAGGATGATAGAATTCTACATGATTAGATGACTTCTAGATTTTGATTTGATATGGAAAAGGTTTTGATGTATATAACTCTTCATTTGTGTATGTTTCAATAGATATTTTGCACTGAGTTTGAAACTTTGAAAAACACATCAAGAAGAACTACCTAGAAGTCAGGGTAGTATCAAAATCTTTTCCCATAGCTTGATATCCCAAAAAAGGAATACAGATGGTGAGTTTCTTAAGGTGATCTAGGAAACCACTTGGATCGGTCCTTGCACAAATATTTTGACACTTTCAGGAGTAGATCAGGAAGCCTTGGATTTAACAAGTTTGTAGTTTGATCCATAGAGTCCTCCCAATTGGTTTGTATGTGTGTGGGTCACTTAAGAGCCTAATTGACCATGTCAAAATAGTAGGGATATTCACCTACCTTGGGCTACCATCAAAATACATCACCTGAGCTTGAGGGGATGAAGCAAGAGTTTTCTCAGTTCTTTATTTCTATACCAGTCGGGAAAGTACCAGTTTGAAGTCATTCTCCAAAGAGGAAGCACTTTTATCTCTATACAAGCTTCTCTAAAATTGAAACAAGTGAGCTTGTCCAAGTTCAACTTCTTTCACGTTGCTTAGCTAATCAAGGATTTGTAGAATTGAAGACTCCTTAGTAAGAACAACAAGAAAGGGTTCTTTCCCAAAGTGATTTTGAAATGAATGCTTGCAAACATGTGTTTAATTTTTTATTTGTTCTTTTGAAAATAAGAAAGCTTTGAAAATAGATTTTGCAAGTATTTTAGCCTTTGCATTCAAGATTTGTGTTGCTTTTTAGGATCTTGATTTGAACTCTAAAATAAAAATAGAATGAAGTGATTTTTCATGCAATTTAGGACATTCAAGATTTGTGATTTTTTATTCAAAGAAACATGATTCTTTGATTTGAACTTTTGATTTTCTTTTAGAGGCATTCAAGATTTTGTGCTTTTGATTTTCAATTTTATGCCCAAAAAGAAGTGTCCCTAGATTGGTTTGATGCATGAAAATTTAGAATACATTCAAGATTTTGCAACAAGACAAGTTTTTTTACATGTATCAATGCTTTAGGAATGAATTAGGAAGGTTTAGGAACCTTTTACACTATTTAGGAAACCATTCAGAATGAGATGCATATTTGCTCCTAGTTTGCATGAAACATAAAAGAACTTTGAGATTTTGAAAATGAAGTTCATTTTAGCTTTGATTGATGCATTGAGTTTGAATTAGGACCAATTATGATGCATTTATTATTTCTTAAGATTCTTTTTAAAGTGATATGAAAATTTGAGGTTCTTTTTATGCAACAAAAAGTGAAGTGTTCCTAGCTTTGCATGAAGATCAAAAACACCTAGATTTGAAATCATGAAGGTTCTTTCTATCCAATTGAAAGACCTTAGAAGTGATTTTGAGTGTTTTATGACTAATTAGGACCAAATTGAGTTGATTAGGACTAATTAGGAAATGATTAGGAACAAGATTTGTAGATTTTTCTTTAAGGCATTCAAGAGTGCATTTGAAGTTCATTTTAAGCAACAAAATGAAAGATTGAAGTTCCTACTTAGCCAAAAAAAATTATGAGCCTTAATTCCATAGGTTTTATTTATTTTTTACTTTATTTTTAGAGAAACTACAAAAGATGGGGTCAAAAACTAAAAATTTGGAGCCAAGAAGCCCTAGAAAGGCCTCAAAAAACTAAAAAATTAACTAAAACCCTGATTAAGGCCTTACACATACCCTTGTTTCCTATATGAGTAAACATGGTAGGGTATTTTAATTCCTTTAATTTTATTAGTGATGGTTAGGGCCAATATGAGTGGGTATGTACCCTGGCACAAGCAAACAGCGCCAGTAAGCCAAAAATGGACCAAAAATGCCTAGAAAGAGGCCATACGAGTACTGGGTAATCCTAGTACAAGTTTGGGTCTTTGATCATATGATAAATTACTCCAATTATTTTACTCATATGATTATTCACCTATAACATGATGATTTTTCTGAAAAGGTGAGTTTTTTTCTTGGAAAACCCTAAAAAATATAGTTCAAAAGGCATGTAGGGTCCCACCGAGCATGCCAAAATGTCTGCAGAGTGAACCTAACCTATTTAGAATAGGTTTAGACATTCAAAAATTAGTTATTCAAAGCCTAAAAAAATATTTCTAACATATATAAAATTACTATTCGTGAGGACATTCAAATAGAGCTTAAATGGGAGCAACCTATCACCATTTGATTTACTCTCACTTTAGGGATGTGGGTGTTCTCTCAAATCAGATAGAGAATATCCCTAATGATGAGTATGGGGTATTGGGATCATTAAAGGACCATGGATACTCTATATTGGCATAGGATCAGGTATAGAAGACTTGATTTTCCCCTAGAGCCCAAGGAACCAAAATGAAGCTAAGATGCAGATTAAGCTTCATGACGCTTATGCTAAGATTTTTTTTACCTAAATAGAGATGTGATATAATTCTATATGCTATGCAAAACAATTAAATAAACTATGTTTAATCCATTATGCTAAGCTAAGATGTGTTATGAAATCTTGACAGATGAATGAAATCTAACAATTAGGATTGATTATGGTAAGTCTAGAAGTAAATGAGCATGATAACAATGCATTGAAGATAAAAACTAAGCTAATAATTTTCTCTTGGAAGGAGGATTATTTATAGGATTTTCCTAAGGGCTTGGGTTAGGAAGGAGAGTTAGATTCAAAGTCAGGGTTTTGGGTATGGTAAGGTTTGACCTTGGGTTAAAGTTGTTCACACATGTGTGAGAAATAATAGGGAAGTGTACAAGGGGAAAAAGAGTGGAAGAAGAGAGATGGGTCTCTTTATGAGGTTGTAAAAGGACCTAAAGAGTGTGCATGAGGCTATTAATGAGTCTATAAGGCTCATTAATGGAAGGGTTTGACCAAAAGTCAAGGAGACTTGGCTTAGGCTAAGAAATGTAGGAATCACCTCCTAAATAGGTTTAGGGAAGGTTTAGGGAAGTTTAGGAAAGATTGGAAAGGTTTAGGAATGTCTAGAAGATTCTAGGGTTTTGAGGATTTAAATAAATATTAAATTTATTTAGGGAATGTGACATCATTTACCAAATATTGATTCAATAAATGGGGAAAAATCACTCAAATTTGATTTGAATGGTTTGGGGAGGGATTCTTTAATTAAATGTGTTTAATGAAAATAGGAGGAATTAATGGCACAAAAATAAATAAATAAATAAATAAATTAATAAATGATGATGTCATCAGGGGTTTTCAAAAAAAGAAAAAAAAAACTTTTATTTTCTAAAGGATTTTTAGGTGTCTACAAGTAGCATGATACTTAACCAACCACTGGGAAGAAATGTTACAACCCTTTAGCTTCTTACTACCTGTCGGGTGTCACCTTTTCATGCATTCATGATCAACTCTAGCAGTTACATTTTTTATTGTGAGAATGCGGTCAAGAAAATAATAATTGTTAACTAAAACATTAACTACTCATAGTGACACTAACAATCAAACCAACCATTAATTACAATATTAAACTTTTACATCACGGGTTAAAGCACAAGGGGCTTCTAAACTTAGGATACATTGAAAAAACACCAAATAAGGACTTAGCAGCCCACCAGACATATAAAAATTTATAGACTTATCAAATATAATTAGTAATGGTGTCGATAAATTAAGATCATTGAACCTAGATAATTATAAAGCATGGCCTGCTACCATGAACAAAAGATCCATGATTTAAGTCTCTTAAAAATTAATGAAGGAAAGGAAAAAATTAGGGTTTAGACAAAAAATAAGACTTTCACAATAGATAAATCCCTTAAAACCTAAACCCTAACCCTTCTATAGAGACAAACAAAGCCACAAATCATGCAAAGGTTGATACACTTACCAAATTTTGTTGAGGAAAAATCAAGTACCACCACTTGACATGTTGGCTAAGGACTCTAAAACATAACTTAATCCATTAAAATTGGTCACCTCAATCAATGTAAGTTTCCAAATCATCAGAAACATAACCCTAGATTATCCTAAGGCATAATGAAGCTCAAAAAAAATCAAATCTATCACACCCATTGGATCTTGTCAAGATCTTATGATAAACTTCAAGAACACTATTATCCTTAGCTAAAATACTTGTGAATACCTTGTGGACCATTAGAACCAAAAATATTTTGAATGGTAGACATATTTCTATATACTTAACACATTCCCAATTATGCAACCAAAGATCTCATCTTGAGCATGTGCATGAAATCAATCTCTGCAACTTTGTAACACTATAATCGATGTAGGAGCATCTTGGGTCCTTGGAAATCCTATGTCACCAAAAACATATTTGAGTTTGATTGTGTTGCTCAATTCCTACTTTGACCGATTTGGTTTAGTGTTTCTCGATTACCTTTTCTTACCAGTTGTTTGTTTTGGATTTCTTTTGAGGTAGACTTGTGCAGTTAATTTGGGCCATAGATTTAATGTTGGTATCCATCATTGGGAAGTGTGTGGACCTAGATTTGGTCATTCCTTCCATTGATTGTAGATCTGAAGGCCAACTTGGTTTGGTAGCCTCTTGTATAAATGTAGTTGTTTGGTTAGAGTTTAAGAGTCAGTTTTTTGATAGAAGATAGAAGATAGAAGTTTAGAGATTGTTGACAGATCCTCGCATGTTGAGGACTTCTATACTTGATTGTAATATCTGGCCTAAATTAGGAAGGCCTTATAGCCTGACATGTATGAATCACTTTGAAGATAATATATGAAAGTTTCTGCATTCTCTCTCTCTCACTGTTGTGTGTTGTTTCTTCTGCATGTTGTTGAGCAAGGTGGATCTGGTTAGGGTGTGTCATTTCTAGCCCCTCTTGTCCTCTCTCACATTAGGTGGTATTAGAGTGAGGTGAGATCTGGATCTAGGTTTTTGAATCTAGATTTGAAGGTTCCTTCTTATGAATCTCTAGTTGAATTATTATGGGGTATCAGATTCTGATCTAACCTGCAATTGCGGAGGGTTTTCAAGATGGTTCATGGGAGGTGAGATGTGAATCTAGGATTGGCATACATGTTGAGACAACTTGCTACTAGATTAGAAGTTGTTGAAACAGCCCAGAGGAGAGGAAGACATATTAAAGATGTTAGCGATTATGAAATTGAGGTAGAACAATGTGATGTAGAACCTGCACCTGTGATGGATCAGGGTGAGGAAAGATTCTTGAAGGCTTTGATAAGTCTGAAGTCTACACCACACTTTAAGCCTCCTGAGTAGGGTGGAAAATTGGATTATGATGAATTGGTGGATTGGATCACTGAGATGGAAAAGTACTTTGAGTATGAAAATGTACCTGAGGAAAAGAAGGTGAAAATTCCAAGCACAAAGTTGAAAAGTCATGCATCCTTCTAGTGGGAACATTTGCAGCTAGATAGAAAGAGGAAGGGAAAAGAAAAAATCAAGGTATGGATTAAAATGGTAAATAAATTGAAAGGAAAGTTCTTACCTTGTGATTATTAGACTAACCTAGTTAAGTGAATGTAAAGTTTAAGGAAGAAAGATAGCTCGGTAAAGGAATATACTGAGGAATTCTATAGATTAGATATTAGATCTGGAAATGATGAAGATGATGTGGAAATAATTCCTAGATACCTAAATGGTTTGAGATTTTGCATCCAAGAAGAAATTAGTTTGGTCAAATTGGATAATATTGAAGAGGCTTATCAATTTGCATTGAAAGCTAAGGAGAAATTGAATAGGAGACATGAGCAAAGATAAAGAGGTAGAGGTGGTAGATTCCCTAGAGGAAGAGGTAGATCCCATGGTGAAAATAGTAGATCTAAACTAGAAAAGAAAACTCTAGATAAAGGTAAGACCGAGTGGAAAGGTGAAAATTTATCTAGAGGCACAGGCAATAACTACCAAGGTGGTTATAACAGAGGTGGTTTCTGAGGAAATTGTTACAATTTTGAAGAAGGACATAGATCATTTAAGTGTACACATGTAATTAAGAAGGTTGGTAGCAGTAGAAATGCTTTGGTGCAAGAAGAGTCACCGAATGAACTTGAGAAGGAGAATAACTTGATGGTAAGAAGAGTACTTTGGAATGAAGGTAAAAAGGAAGATCTAGTAAGGAAAAGTTTGTTCAAGACTAGATGTAGAGTTTCTGACAAAGTTTGGAAGATAATCATTGATCGTGGTAGCTCGGAGAGTCTTCCATCTGAAGAGATGGTCACAAAGTTGCAGTTGAAAAGGTTGGAACATCCGAAGCCATATTAGATTTCATGGATCAAAGATGAGCATACACTCTTGGTAATTGAACAATGTTATGTGAATTTGAAAATTGGAAAGTACTATGATAAGGTGTTATGTGATATCATGCCTACGGATTGTTGTCATATTTTTTTGGGTAGACCTTGGCAATATGATAGACATGCTATATATGATGGGAGATTGCATATGAATACTATTTGGGCTAATGGAAGAAGAAAAATCTTGTCACCTTTGATGGAAGAACCTATTAGTAATGTTTTTACATCTGTGAAAGTTTTCTTGATTGAAGGAAGAAAGTTTGTTAAGTATTTAAAGAGAAATGATGTATGTTTTGTTGTAATTCCTAACAAATCGAGTAAGAAAATAGAGGATAATGTCCTCAAGGAGATTGATAATTTACTCACCAATTATAGTGAAATTATTTTTGATAATGCACCTGATGGTTTTCAACCAAAGAGAATCATTGATCATTGCATGGATCTCATCCCTGGATCTAGTTTATCGAATAAGGCACCTCATCGATTGACACCTACTGAGAATCAAGAATTGAATCGACAGATTCAAGAATTTTTGTAGAAAGGTTTGATCAAAGAAAGTTTGAGTTCTTGTGTAGTACCTATGGTATTGGCACCTAAGAAGAATGGAGAATGGATAATGTGTACCAATTCTAGAGAAATCAACAAGATAATAGTGAAGTATAGGTTTCCTATACTAAGAATGGATGATATAATGGATAGTTTGACTGGAGCAAAGTATTCTACTAAAATCAATTTGAAAAGTGGGTATCGTCAGATCAAAATCAGAGAAGGTGATGAATGGAAGACTTCTTTCAAGACAAAAGAAGGTTTGTATGAGTGGTTGGTTATGCCTTTTGGTTTAACTAATGCACCGAGTACTTTTTATGAGGTTGATGAATGAAGTTTTGAAGAAATTCTTGGGTATGTTTGTCATTGTATATTTTGATGATATTCTGATATTCAATAAGACCAGAGAAGAACATTTTTTTCATGTTAGACAAGTTTTGCAGATATTGAAAGAAGAAAAGTTGCTGATAAATCTGAAAAAGTGTTCATTCATGAAAGAGGAGATTTTGTATTTGGGATTTGTGATTTCAGCTGATGGTTTGAAAAAGGATCTTGAAAAGGTTGAAGCTATTTTGAATTGGCCTACACTTGAGAGTGCTAGTGAGGTAAGATCATTTCATGGTTTGGAAAGTTTTTACTGAAAGTTCATTAGGAATTTTAGTTCAATTTGTAATGCTATGACTAAGGCTATGAGAGAAGACAAAAGAGAATTCAAGTGGACACATGGAGCTAATAAAAGTTTTGAGACTTTGAAGCAGAAGGTTGTTGAATTTCCTATTTTGGTGTTGCCTAATTTCAATAAGGTATTTCAAGTGGAATGTGATACAAGTGGAAGTGCAATTGGAGTTGTGTTGAGTCAAGAAGGTAAACCTATTTCTTTCTTTAGTGAAAAGTTGAATGATGCAAAAAGAAAATATTCTATGTATGATCAAGAATTCTATGCCATTGTTCAAGCATGCAAGAAATGGAGACATTATTTGATGCCAAGCAAATTTGTGTTGTATACTGATCATAAAGCTTTATAGTATTTGGGTAGTCAGAATAAATTGAATCAAAGACATATGAAATGGGTTTATTATTTACAGAGTTATACATTTGTGATAAAGCATAAGAGTGGAGTCACTAACTAACTTGCTGATGCATTGAGTAGAAGAAGATCTTTGATGACTGAGATCAAAATTGGAGTTCTAGGATTTGATGACATGAGGGATTCTAATGAATTTGATCCTTATTTTTCTGAGTCATGGAGAAAGTGTAGAGCACCTATTCAAGATCAACAGAGTACTAAATGGGATGAATATTTTATGCAAGGAGGTATGTTTTTTAAAGGTATTTGTAATACCCCAAAAATGGACTATAAGTTCATTAATCTCCTACATCTTCAATTCGAACGAAATCGATATCAAAGTCCTAATCTAAGGCACATCTAAACATCATCGAATCATAATTGATTATCTTAAATTCTGCATCGGGGAATATTCTTAGTAATATTCTTAATCATCATAATTATCTTTAATTTTATAATTATTTGTCAATAAATCACATTTATCCTAAAGTTTGATTAATTGAATATTTTCATATTTAATTAATTAGATTTAATATCTTGCCACTTAATTATGTAATTAAATTTAATTCTATCTATTATTAATTGTATTATTTAATTTTGATAATAAATCCAAATATCCTATGAATAATTGATTAAATTTTTATTTAATTAATTAAAGCAAGTTGTCATTATTTAATAATATAGTTTTTAATAAAAATTTGATTAAATAATTGATTAACCCATAAATCAATTGTTTTATTTTTAAAAGCAGTTAAGTTGGAAATAAATCACTTTATTATTAAATTAATTCATAAATAAAACATGCACAATCATAAAAGCAGACAACTATCAATTATCAATTAAAGGTAAACTCTATTTTGAGTTAAAACTTAGCTTTTGCATATTTTTGTGAGTTAATTATCCTTTATTTAAAAATAACTCAAAAATCAACCTGAGTTATTTGAGTGATTTATGGCTTTTTTTCCCATGCACCTCCAAAGCCCTAGATTTCTATAAAAACAAGGCTCAGCTCTTCATAATTCATCTCGCAAATTGCAAACTTACTCTACAGGAATCATAGCATATCAGATTTGGAGAATTTGCACAATTGGAGCTTGAAAGAATCAACTTGCGAATTCAAAGCTTTGTGAGATCAATTTCAATTGCATATTTTTCATATCATAGCATAGAATTTCATAGCTTTGCATATCATTGTTAGATAGATCAATTCATAGCATATCAATTTCATCTAGCATAGATTCATATTGGTTTTTATCATTCTTATTGCATAAAAAATATAAAAAATATAGATTAATTGCATTCAATTTCATATCCATATTTTGCATTCAAATCCTTCATTTAGGTGTCGTCTAGGTCACTAATCTCGATTACAATCTGAGAACATCAATCTCGCACCTATTAGAAGGCAGTAAATCACTTGGTTAGATAGCTTTCAATTTTGGATGATTTTGATTATCACTAACCTCTAATGTTTTACTAAAGTGTTGTGTCTATAGATTAGGTACAATTTTCACACACACATTTCTGGCGCCCACCGTGGGGCAACCCACCTTTGCATGCTGGTTTTGATTTTTTGGGGGAGCTAAAACCCCAAAGTTTCAAAGATTTAATTTTATCTCCCAAATGGCTTGGATTTTTGGTCTAAAATTTGTTTTTCAGATTGGTGACATATCAGGGAAGCTTTGATAAAAAATTTAGAATTTTTAATAATTTTTTTTTTATTTTTCATAAAAAATTAATTTTTGGCGCAAATAAGAATATTTTTTGGAAATTTTTACATTTTTAAAAATCTCTTCAAATTATACAAGGGGTCTATTCTTTGTATTTTAAATTTGGATGCAATTTAATAGCTCAAATAGTCAATTTGCAAAAACTAGTCTATTTTGATAAAATGGGTCTCTAGGGCACAAATGAAGAGATTTTTCTAAAATTTTTGCATTTTTGGAAAGCTCTCTATTTTTTAGTAGGGGTCTCTATTCTAAATTTCTATTTTTCTGACCAAAATCATATAAAAAAAATTAGATCTTGTTGACTAGGTCAAATGTAGTGCAAAAAAATTAAAATTTTGTGATGGGTATGCACTTATTTTTCATATGATTCAATGCATGATATGAGTTGTCATTTGGATTAATTTTTGGTTGTTATTGCTCCTAACAATTGATTTTTAGATCTAACCTTAGGGTTTTCATAAGTTGAATATATTTTGCATATCTTGTTTGCTTGTTTGCTTGTTGGAGAGTTCGTCACTTGCTTGCATGGAAAAGCTCAACAAGAATTGCTAAAAATTAGGTAAAATCTACTAAGAACATTGCAAGGATCTCAGGTATTCTCCTTTATCTAATAATATTTCAATTTGGGACTTAAAATAAATCTCTCACGTGTCAAGCTTGTGTGCATCTTTTCATGCTTTTGATCTATTTCTACACACTTGCATAATTTGATACTAGGTTGTGATCCCTTAAGGATTCATTAAGTAGTCTTAGAATACTTGTGATTGATCTTGATTGCTATCTTGGGTTATTGGACTCACTAATCTGCCGGCCCCTCATTTCCACCCCGTGGTTGCAATCTCAGCACCATAAAGGGGAGGGGTCAATAGGATAGAAGCGTTAAGTGTTCCACTTGGCAACCTTTTTGTGCTTTTAGAAACTCACTTGTTTTCTAAGTTGGGGACTCATTTTCAACTTGTGTGAGGTGTTAAGTGTTCCACCTTGTGGACTCATCTCATATTCTCTTTAAGCATTAAGTGTTCCTCTTTTTGCTTTTTGGGTACTTTTGGTAGATTTGCTTTCGGGAATATATCTATGCTCACATAGTAATTAGGCCCTATGAACACTATTCGTGATTCTTGAGAGATTAGATTCCTAGCAAAATCTTTCTTGATGATAGAATCCTTGTAGGTAGGGAGGATACTTAGTGTGTTTCACATTCAGCTTGGTTAGTGCATCTTCTCTTATTGATCGATACATTCCCTCTCCGGAGAGGTTGATAGATCACGTAGGGTTGATATCATGAGCTTTGGTGAATCAAAATTGGTTAGTGCGTCTTCTCTTATTGATTGATACATTCTCTCCGTAGAGAGGTTGATAGATCATGTGGAGTTGATATCATAGACCTGGGTGGAACAAAACTTTGTCTTAGCGTGTTGGATTAATCTACTTGCTTTGTTTGGGTTAAAAGTGAAAAGGTGTCAAAAACCTTGGATCTAGAGCCAAGTCCCCTTGTGGTATAAATCTATGAGTCACCTTTAGAGAGGGTTAACTGTAGCAGACAATCCCTTCACAAGGCAAACTGTGTTGACGGAACCTCAAGTGGTAATAGCCATTTTCACCATGGTAGTGACAGCCGCTATATAAATGTCCTTGTGGAAGAAATCTCCACGGGTATGGTTCATTGTTGGGTTGTCAGATCTCCCTAGTAGCTCTTGAAGATTAAGTTCTCAGACTGTGTCAAAACCCTGGTGCGCCAGGATTGGAGTTCACCCCTTTGAATCATAAAAGTTGCAGAGTCAAACCATTATTAAAAACCCTAGAGAGGCCAATTTTTCACTTTCAGGTATATGTGTGTTATTGCAAAACTTTTCAGAACATACACAATTAGTACTCTCAGGGATTAGCACAATTTGGTCACTCGATTGTTCATGCACAAGGTTGCTTTTGCCCTTGTTCATTGTTTTCAGACGTGCTTGGAATCACTTGCTTACTATTCGACATGCTTGTTTATCTACTTGGCTATTAAAAATGATTAAATCTGGTATAACCTTCAAAATCTGGACAGTACAATTTGCAAACAATCCAAAACTGAAGACCTTAAATTTTGCAAAAATTGACGTAAAATCTTTCTAGAGTCAAAAGTCATTTCAAGAAGTCAAAAGTCATACGAGTTTCCATCAAGTGTCTTTTCATTGCAACCCATCTATCATATGATAGCAAACCTAGTGTCGTACGAGTTTTCATGCCAGCAAATCTTAAAAGTCAAAATCTTGCAACTGTCGTATGATATTGTCAACTGTCATTTCATAGCCTACCCACTGTCGTACGTGTTTTGTCAACTATCATTTCATTGCTACCCAACTGTCATATGAGTTTAGCAACTGTCATTTCATAGACTACCCAGTGTCGTACGAGTCTGCAGAGTGTCATTTGGAAAAATTTGAGAGAGTTGTCAGAAATTGTCAAATTGCCAGATACCCATCTTTTTCAGCCTAGTTCCAGAATCTATCATACAAATCACTATGTCAAGAACAAATCAGTAGCTATTGAAAATCAGTACACATGATGAAGAAATTCTGATCGCCACTATGATGAAGCAGCTACAAGCTATGCAAGTCCAGCTTGACAAACTTGAGAAAGAAAAGGAACCTCTATACTCTTTTCCATTTCATAAAGACTTGTACACGTCACCATGCCCCCGGAAAAATTTGAGCAATATGATACCTCTTCCACGAAGAGTGACACATCTAGCTTTGGAGACTATGATGACTATGATGACAAACAATGTAATGATACCTATGACACCTCTATTCCTAAGAGTCCTCCTCATCGTTCGTTCCTGCTTACTACAAATGGGCTGTCACATTGGATAGATCATGATGGTGATCCATATGATTCTGATTTTGAAAGAGAATTTGATGGCTTTTGTGGACAATACCTTGATGATGATCCATCTACTACTACTAAGGACTATAAAATGCATCGTGCTAGCTTGAAACGTCAATACTATAAGGATCTCTCCTCTAAGAACTCTCAGGCTGAAAATAAAAATTACACTCTCAAGCAAGATCATGTTAATGTTGGACCTTTGTCTTGTGATGGTTCCCTTCCATCCCCTACTTCCTCCAATACCCATACATTTCCTAAAGCTTCTGAGTCTTTCAAATCTTTCATAAAACCTTCATCTGATATAAGCCCTGATACTTTTCATGCGGTTCCCTATAGTTATCCTCCAGGGCTACCTCTTAAAGAAACTCAAGCTAACCTTCACTTGGCTGCAAATACTTTCAATAACAAAACCTAAAGAGCCTATGCCTTCATATGCTACAATGCCTACTTCAACTAGTCCTCCACCATCTCTTCCCAAATCATCCATACAATCCCAACATGCTTCCTTGTCCTTAGAAGTGGCTCCATGTCAAGAGGATTCCAGAAATGATAAAGAAAATAACATAAAAAAAAATCAAGATCAAGAACTCTCCATGTCATCCACTCCTTTTTCCAATGTCTCTTATCTGCTTCATGGTTCTTTTGATCCTACAGACCCTTTTTCATGCATTCCACCATGTCTTAAGTCTTCTCCTAAGCAAGATCAAGCTACTACTTACACAATTGAGCTTATTGACAATCAAAATAACCTTACCCCACTTCCAATTTCCAAAGATGATACTTCCATTAAGGTTATTGAAAATGGTGTTGTTACTTCCAATGTTGAGCCTATTGAAAATCAAGAGAAAAATTATACGCTTATGCTTTCCAAAGATCCTTGTCAAGATCAAAGTCTTCCATCTTCTTGTTCTACCACTCCATGTTCGCTTCCACTTTCTACTCTTCCTGAGTCTTTGCAAGCTTTGAACAATCCTATCAAAGAAGGTGCTCCTATTCAAGATGTCCACGATTCTATTGAAAATTCTAATGCTCACTCTGAAGATGCTGATATCCTTGGTTGTCAGATATTGATGAACTTATTGATTATCCTTTTGTGTCTTCCACTTCCATCCTCGGACCTCTTCCACCACTACTAAGAGCTTCACGTCTGCCTTCCATCTTGGGTCCTTATGTCCCTTCACTTTCCCCTCCTAACTCTCCTAATTCGCCATCCATCTTGGGTCCTTACATCCCTCCATCTCCCATCTTTCCTCAAGATCAACATAGATTCATACCCTTGAATCCATTTCATCCACCCACCCATTTAAACCAGTCATATCCTCCTTCCACAAATCCCAAGTCTTTTGGAAGTAACTTGAATGTTCAATACAAGAAAAAGAAGCAATACAAGAATCCATCAAAAAAAGAAGATCACCATGTCTCCTTTAATAGACATGGAAACATAAAGTCAAAAGAGATATCCAAGAAAAAAACTACAAGACAAGTATGGGTTCCAAAATCCATTATTGAAGATATTCTCTCTAGATCATCAAAAGAAAATAAAAAGCCTACGGCTATATGGATTCCAAAGTCTCTCTTGAAAGAGTCTAGTGTTGAGCAAAAAGTGAAATTGACATTCAAGCTTCCAAAGGCTTCCACTTCATTTCCCTCCAAAAATATTTTTTCATTCCATGCGCCTAAACCTCAACCTCTGCTATCCATTCGCCATATTCCTTCACATATTCCTTCATTCACATTTCCTCCACCCTCTCACCATCCTTCAAGGTGTGTGTTTACATTGATCTTGCCTTCCTTTCCACCTACCATTTCACAATCCTTCCATGCATTATCCTTCTACCTTCTATCATTTTTCCTCATTTGCCTATTCCTCCTATCTTCCAACCTCACTTGCTTTACATAAAACCTTATCCTCCATTTTTCTCTTCCATCTTCCTTTCCCTATCAGCATCTTTGAGCATATCATTTTGAATCCTTGGCATATCATGGTTTATCCTTTCAAGGAGCACTATCTAAAAAGCTTGCCTTCTTCCAAAAATTCAAAAGGAAACTAAAAAAAAAAAATTTGAAAATGTGCCCTGGTGAAAACTTGGAAACAGGCGCCTTGGTAGCAAAAGTAAAGAGAAAAAAAATTTCATCCTAAGGTGAAAACCACTCTCTTGTGGTGCCTTGGATAAATACCATGATGAAAACCTGGCAATCAGGCATCATGCGTAGTTCTTCTACATATTTCATCCATTTCATCTTCTCTCTTTGATCTTGACAATGTTGATCTATACACGAACATTTGGCTATTTTGTGAGTTGTCTGATGATGATCTTGCTTTCAATACCTTCTTGTTTAGCCTTCATATTTATTTTCCTCCATTCATTTTCACCTATCGCTATCCTTTTTCCCTTTGGTCTTGATCTAAGAAAGAAAGAGTAAAACACAGTGCTATGAAGCCTCTTGACATGTCTACTCCTTTGGATTGCATCCTTTCCTGCTCTTGCATTATGATTTTGTGACTTATCCTATGCTAGCCTTTCATTGCTTGTCCAAATGTGCTTGGGTATTCTTGAGGAGTTTGCCTTGAGGATTTCTTCCCTTCATTATCCTTTATTCTCTTGTCTTCTATCTCTTCCACCAGCTTGTCAATCCCTTTTGTTCTCCACATTGCTAGACATTGGGACTGCATGATATGATCTTGGTTGGGAGTTTGTAATGGAAAAAGAGCTACCAATATCAGAACTAGTATCAGAACTAGTATCAGAACTAGTATCAGAACCAATATCAGAACCAGTATCAGAAAAAGTATCAGAACAAGTATCAGAACCAGTATCAGAACAAGTATCAGAATCAGTATCAGAACCAATATCAGAACTAGTATCAGAATACCTACTAGGGCTACACCATTCACTTTAGTTTATGGGTCTAAATTAGTACTACCTATTGAGGTTGAAATCCCATCACTCCGAATTAGAATGCATGGACTTGTCACCGACGATGACTACAAAGTGTTTAGGTTACAAGAACTTGAATTACTAGATGAGCGCAGGCAAGCAGCATATGATCATCTCAGAGTATATCAGAAGAGAATGTCTAGAGGCTACAATAAGAAAGTCAGACATAGAGAATTTCAGGTTGGTGATCTAGTCTTGAGAGAAAATCCTAAAAATCAATCCCATCGAGAACACAAGGGGAAGTTCGAACCCAATTGGCTGGGTCCCTTTTTTATCACTACTACTTTTGGCTCCGGTGCCTATCAACTCTCAACAACTAAAGGAGAACAGCTCTGAGAACCAATCAATGTTCTCCATCTGAAGAAATTCTATGCCTAAGGCATTCAGTGCTTGGTAAAATGTTCTGAAAAAATCCTAAAAATCAGAAAAAGTCCTGAAAAAAATGAACATCTTGGTGAAAACCTAGCAATAGGCACCTTGATGATTCGCAAAAAAATAAAAAAATATCAAAATTCACAAAAAAATTTAAAAAAAATCCGAAAATATCAACAGTACAAAAAAATTGAAAAAAAAATGAAAAAATACAAAAAAATGAAAAAGAAGAAAAAGTGCCTTGGTGAAAACCTGGAAACAGGTGCCTTGGTAGCAAAAATAGAATCTCTGCCAAGATGGTGAAAATCCAGCAAACGGGTGCCACTTGTTCCAAATGCTCCATCTATCAGTGCAATCTTGGTCTTTCCTAGCTTTCAGTCTTGCTTTAGTTTGTACATATCTCCCGGTTTGTTTCAACATTTCCAGTTTTCAATAAGTCAGTCTGTACACCAACCAGCTCAAGCATCTGTATCCTATCAATGTTTAACACTTGGGGGCAATCAATGTCATATCCTATGGTCTCCAGTATATCTTAGATGTATCATATCCAGTCAAAGTCCTTTGGAGCTTCATTTGAGTTCGTCAGTCTTATCTCCAGAAAGGATTTTGCATCTACAACAACGCAATCAAAACTCAAACTGAAAACAATCTGTGCTTCATGCTTTTATCTCCTTGTATGCTTACTGATTCACATTGAGATTTTTTCATATTGTGTCCCTTCGAGCTCCCCAATGATGTCCTTTATAGGATTTAGAGAGTGATGACTGGGGGCGTAATCTTTTCTTAGTTTTCTGCTTGTATGTGAAATATTATAACTTTGGAAATTTTGGATTGAAATGGTGTCCGACTGTAAGAGCCTCTATCTCAAATTGGATGGCCATGCGTACCTCAACCATTGATACCCAAAAAATTCAAGGAAGTTTGATCTAACTATTGTCTTTTTGAGTAAGTTCTTTCTCCTACTGTGAAACGCTATCTTGCCTAAGGAGGTGAACGATAAAGGGTCACTACGGGTAATTCACACTAGATTTAGAATGATCTTTTGATTGTTTGATGTGTATGTTAAATGCAAGGTGTACTCAGGTCATCATGACATTTATGTTTTGATGCTTGTACAAATTGCTATTCAAAATGGACATGATATTCAGGTCATCCTGGCATTTGTGCCTTGGTGCTTATATCTAATCCAACATTCTGAAAACAAATCAATATTCATATGTCCATGTTCGTATAACCAGTGGGTGTTGTATTGATTCTTGCGCATACAAATCGATATTCATATGTCTATAGTTTCATGGCTAGTGGGCATTGTATTGATTTATTCTGTTACCTAAAAGTTCAATGATGATAACAAATCGACACATGATCAGTGACTAGGTCCTAGGTCTTAGGTTGCATTTCATCTTGCATGCTTCTTTGCATTTTTCATCTTTGCATGATCTTCCAATGGCTAAATGAACTTCAATGCTTAAACAATTCTCTACTTGCATCTTCAAATCTAGCAAGAGCCGAATCCCACATGAAGGTTCCTCCAACGAAGCAGCAAGTAGAATCCTTTTTCAGGATCAAAATTCAAATCTGAGATCATTCATATTATTAACTGCTTGCATATTCGACCTTCGATCATCACAGAAATCCAGTATTCAACTTAACTGATTATCTAACATCAAACTATCAAAATTTCAACTTGGTCAACCATGGTCAACTCATGGTCAAACCTAGTCAACCTTGGTCTCCAAGACCTCTAAATGATGTAGAATGCACTCTTGAACGTGTATAACCACTTTTCCCATCAATCAACATGCTTCTAAGCTCTCAACGTTGAATTTTCTTGTCAGATTTCAATTTTAATCTTGAAGGGCGCATGGTATTGCACATCAATCCAAAGTTTGTAAATAAAAATTCTATCGATCAAATCTATCAATATCTTTCATCAGTGATCAAGACAAACAATCATGTCTAGTTACTGATTCATCAAAAGTCCTCATCGCTCGGGGCAAATCTATCATCACTTGGGGCATATCAAATTCATCAAGATCCATATCAATCTAGTATTCTCCTAATCTTGTAAACTGTATCAGGTTTTGCAACCATCAGATCATAGTGTTTTTTCCTTGGTTCTTCGATAACTGAAGGTTTTGGATGTGATACTTGCTAGTTCTGCTAAGACAATCAAGTCTAGAACAGGTCACTCACTTCTTTGCAATCCTAACGTTTGGAATCAGGCATTTTGACACTTTTTCACAATCATAGGTTCATTTGCTGTTATAGTGAACATTATCTTTGGTCATTCAAGACCTATTATCTTTGGTCATTCAAAGAGGGGCAAAATGTAATACCCCAAAAATGGGCTATAAGTTCATTAATCTCCTACATCTTCAATTCGAATGAAATCGACATCAAAGTCCTAATCTAAGGCACATCTAAACATCATCGAATCATAATTGATTATCTTAAATTCTGCATCGGGGAATATTCTTAGTAATATTCTTAATCATCATAATTATCTTTAATTTTATAATTATTTGGCAATAAATCACATTTATCCTAAAGTTTGATTAATTGAATATTTTCATATTTAATTAATTAGATTTAATATCTTACCACTTAATTATGTAATTAAATTTAATTCTATCTATTATTAATTGTATTATTTAATTTTGATAATAAATCCAAATATCCTATGAATAATTGATTAAATTTTTATTTAATTAATTAAAGCAAGTTGTCATTATTTAATAATATAGTTTTTAATAAAAATTTGATTAAATAATTGATTAACCCATAAATCAATTATTTTATTTTTAAAAGCAGTTAAGTTGGAAATAAATCACTTTATTATTAAATTAATTCATAAATAAAACATGCACAATCATAAAAGCAGACAACTATCAATTATCAATTAAAGGTAAACTCTATTTTGAGTTAAAACTTAGCTTTTGCATGTTTTTGTGAGTTAATTATCCTTTATTTAAAAATAACTCAAAAATCAACCTGAGTTATTTGAGTGATTTATGGCTTTTTTTCCCATGCACCTCCAAAGCCCTAGATTTCTATAAAAACAAGGCTCAGCTCTTCATAATTCATCTCGCAAATTGCAAACTTACTCTACAGGAATCATAGCATATCAGATTTGGAGAATTTGCACAATTGGAGCTTGAAAGAATCAACTTGCGAATTCAAAGCTTTGTGAGATCAATTTCAATTGCATATTTTTCATATCATAGCATAGAATTTCATAGCTTTGCATATCATTGTTAGATAGATCAATTCATAGCATATCAATTTCATCTAGCATAGATTCATATCGGTTTTTATCATTCTTATTGCATAGAAAATATCAAAAATATAGATTAATTGCATTCAATTTCATATCCATATTTTGCATTCAAATCCTTCATTTAGGTGTCGTCTAGGTCACTAATCTCGATTACAATCTGAGAACATCAATCTTGCACCTATTAGAAGGTAGTAAATCGCTTGGTTAGATAGCTTTCAATTTTGCACAATTTTAATTATCACTAACCTCTAATGTTTTACTGAAGTGTTGTGTCTACAGATCAGGTACAATTTTCACACACACAGTATTCAATTGTGTATACCAAGAGGAGCAATGAGAACTAATTTGATAAAAGAGAAACACAGTAGTGGTTTGGATGGACATTTTGGTGTTGATAAGACATTGAATTTTCTTAAGGAGAAATACTTTTGGCCATAGTTGTATAAATATGTTTGGAAATTTGTGAAAAGTTGTGGAGTTTTTCAAGTTCCAAAAGGAGTTAGATAGAATATTGGATTTTATACACTGATTGTTGTTGTGGATAGATTTTATAAAATGGAACATTTTATACCTTGTAGAAATACATCAGATGTAGTAAATGTAGTAGATCTTTTCTTTAAGGAAATTGTCAGATTGCATGGATTACCAAGGAGTATTATCTCTAACCAAGACAATAAATTTTGTGGATATTTTTGGAAGACCCTTTGGAGAAAGTGTTGGAAATATAAATGGGAAGGTAATACTAAGAGGGGGGGGGGGGTGAATCAGATATCACCTACCTTAACCTTTTCTACTTATAAAACTTTATGCATAACATAAACAAAATTTGATCATTCTAAGTAACTTAACATGTTAAGCAGCATACATGAAATCACTCATAACATAGTAATTTTGGTAACCCAAAAACCCTTGAAAGGTAAAAATGGGGTGGGGATGACACCCACAAATCTTCACTACTACAGTAACAAGTTTTTCCTATTAAGGCTTACAAAATGTGATCAATTCATGATCTACCCTGTGAAAGGTCTAGTCTATTAAAAGCTAAAAGACTTATACAGTCTACCTTGCTAAAGGATTTAAAACTTACAATAAAGTAAGCACTTGGTAAAGAGATTACATAAAGTTTTTTAAGACTACTTGGTTAAGAGATTTACCCTGATACACTGATTAAAATGTCTCAGTACCTGACCTTTCAGTTTGCACTTATATGCAGATTACAAATCTCCTCTTTATCGTATGTTAGTGATCTCTTCTATCTAATCTTTCTTGATTATGTCCTTTCACTACTTAGCTCGGTCACTGAACTCTACCTTTGTATGCTTCCCTTTTCTGAATCATACCATTCTTCTTACACCCTTCACATTCGCTATCCCTTGCGACTACTTTTTAGGGTTTAGATCTTGATCTTATATAATAACTAAAACATCTTAACAATTCAAGATCTACAGTTCAGATTTATTCCTATCACTTCTTAAGCTATACAATTTTTTGATTGGCTCTAGGTACTACATAGGGATCAATCATTACAAGATGAATGCGTAATTACCTCCATAATTACCTCAAAAAACAAAATACAAAACACCACTATCACCAAAAATGGTTTACCTTGATCATTGTGCCATTCCAAACTTATATGTCATTCCTAGCTAACTCGGCAAATGTTATTCTTGGTACTCAGTATTCACTATACTCAGCATCTATTGAACTCTCTATTGCTCAATAATCATTGCATATGTAACTTAGCAAAAACTATACTTGGCATAATAAAAACATGTAGTGACCATGAGTTTACTCGGCAGTACTACTGCTTGATAAGTATACAATACATAACTCGGCCTTTACAAAATGACTCGGCCATAGTGATGACCAACCATCATTGCCTAGATATATGAATAAGTGTGAAGCACTAATGGTCAACAAAACTATAGAGATCTATAATCTCCCCCTTTGACATTAGTGGCAAAAACACTTTGTCATGACATTTGTACTTACAATTACAAAAGTATGTTGTACTAGCCTAATACTCCCCCTAAGATATATATACATTCAAAATTTCAAAACTTTGTTACTTGTCCTTAATCATGTCATGATGATTCCCCCTTGTTTTTGACATGATGAATCTCATAATTAGTAGGGAGTTCCCAAAATTTCTCCAGAAATGGTCTATGCAACACCATGACCATGTGTAGTGCAGTTTCCCAAGCTATTGTAGAAAGATTTAGAACTTCTATTTGCACTTCTAGCTCAGCAGCTAGACTGACTAAGCTCTCAGTTGTGGACAAATTTGGATTTCTCTGAGCTAATTCCTTGGCCTTGACTAACTTTCTCTACATGGCCTCCAGATGAGGTGTCAAAATAGTTTGCATAGAAAGTATTTGAGATCAAATCTTTCCATCATTAGCCACTAGCTCAGCCAACTTACCTTGGGTATGTAGGATTTTTGCATAATGGTCGACACTAGTGTTTGCATCCAAGCTTAGAGATTGACTTGTAGTCTTAAGTTCTTATTTTAGTGTGTCAACCAGTCATTGATTCTCATCAGTGAATAGTTCAACATTACAGAATTTGGCCAACAAAGACTATCCATTCACAACTACCTCTTTGGTCTCATTTACCAAAGTAGACAGCTCGACCTATTTCACTGCTATCTCAGTAGGTACCTTCTCTAGCATTTTGGTTTCAAACTTTCATTCTGACCACTCAAATAACTTATCACTTGGACTACTAACTTCATTATTTAATTTTTGAACAATGTGTACAAGTTGTTCCAATATGGGGGTGAAACTATTCACATCTAATAAATCATGAGCTTCATTAAATATATCTTTTATTTCATATAGGACCTGTTTCTACTGATGTTCCCTTCGGAGTTCTGCTTGCCTACTTTTCCTTGTCAGCAAATCCTTCAATATCTGCATTTTCTCATAAGATAGGTTATTGATATCCCATTTAGGAATAAAAATGACCTCATCAATTGTTACCTCAATTTTCTCCTTCTATGTTCTCAGTGGGGTGCTTCCACTCAGGATCTCTACAAGAGCTTGTATTGCCTCTTGCTCCTTAGGCTCTCACACATCAATAGATTTTCCTTTTATATCTCTTTCTCCTTTACCCTTATCCTCGACATGAGGACTAACATCTTGTCCATTTAACTTATTTCCTTGTTCTTCTTTTCTGTTATCTTCCATAGGAGGACTTTGGATTTTTCCTTCAAGATTTTTTGCTTTGTCCTCTTCCTCGGTAGATATAGATTTAGTTACTGGTACCAACTTTATGGGTTCCTCGATAAGGCTTGTATCGACTAACTTGTCAATAGTTGCAATTTCAAGTTTGGTAGGACTCATATCAATAGATTATGTGCTAGAAATTGTTGGATAATCCTTGACTTGTAAAAGTACTATGTTACTACCTGGCAAGGATATATCATTTGTTTTCACAGTCTTTAAATCAACCTCAGTCAAAATTGAATTCGTGATGGGGCTCTCCTTGGTTATGTCAACAATGTGAACCTCTAATTTTTCCTAATCTTCCACTTCCTTGGGAGTTCCAGTCTCCATTTTATTCTATTTTATTTTAGGTTCAACAACTTTCAAAGTACTAGTACCCTTTTCTTCATCCTTGTCACATAGTAATCCAAACATTATTTTCCAGATTTTGAGACTTTCTTGTACAACATCCTCAACCTTGTGTTGAAGAATTAGATAAGCTCTAAGTTTGGGATCAAACATAGCTTTGTATTTTTCAATTATCTGTTTGATGCTGGCAGGGGTGAGACTAGACTCAACTTAAACTAAAGTGCTCTCCCTTATTTCCTTTTTAGTTTGTAGGGCATATTCCCATTTCTGTGCAACCCTGTTGCTTAATTCCTTGGGAATTCTATTTTCTATTTGAATCGATAGCATCTTGAAAATGCACAAAATTTCAAGAATAGCATCTTCCACTTTTTCTTTTTCTCCAATGCTTGTGTTCCCAAATTTTAATCATTTTAACTCATCCACTGCTATAGAGCTAGTAATCTTATTACATATTTCATCAATAGTGAGTGGAATATCTTGTTTTGTAACCTTCCTCTTTACTACTTCATCACTCTCTGTTTCTTCATCGTCGTCTTGCTCTAAAACAAGTTTCCTTCTCAGCCTCTTTATAACCTTATTCGGAACTATCTTAGGTAGTGTCAATTTTCACTTAACAGATGTAGGTGGCATCTTCAAAGTCTTGGTAGTAGCTCTCCATGTTCTGGGCCTAAGTACTAGTGTCGATGACACTTTAGGTTTTAAAATTCTCTTCTTAGCCAAAGGCTCGGCAATCACTGGTTTCTTGTCTTTCTCTTCTTATTCTTTAGTATTACTAGTTTCACTCAGTTCATCTTCTCCCAATCCTTGGGTCAATTCTAGTGGTGCATGTTGTTCAGATTCTTTGACATATTTTTCTAAATTCTTCATTATCTTCTTTCTTTTCCTCTCTATGGTGGTAGCCATTAATCCCAAAGAGATATTAGATTTTGCTTCATCAAAAGTTCCAAAGTAAGGTGATTTACTATCATTTTCTTTAGCTAAGAGGGATGTTATTGCAGTAGTAGCTTCATCTATATTAATTAGTTCATAGGGTAATGGCATTAACCATGAAACCCTAGGTAGGACTACCTATGCATAAGTAAAAATTGTGTCTACCAGAAAACATATATCCTTACTGTATTTTTCAATCAAAGACATAGGGATTCTAGTCCTCTTTCTCATCTATTTCTTAAACTCAACAAAATAGTTGTCCATTATTCCATTAAAGTTATCTCCAATCTAATTTACAAATTCATTGATTTGAATAGTGATGGGTCTATTCTTATCCCATATAACACCTCCATGTGTAGGAAAACACTTCTTTATATAAAAGAAAAAAATAGATCAGTAAGGAACTGAACTTACACATAGAATTCTTCATGGTCCAAATGGAGTTCAAATTCTTGGTAAGTTGAGTTAGCTAGAGCTCAAAAAGATCATATGTGTGTCATTTCTTGATTATCTTCCATGCCTAGTCCACTGCCATATAGGGGATGCTGTCCAACTGACTAGATTGATAAAACTTGTGCAAGATGACTCTAACAAAAAAGTCAATTTCTAGATCAGTTATGGTGGAAATTGTCATTCCTTGTTTATTCCAAACTACCTAGGTGTTGGCTTGAATATCTTCCTTACCTGCACATTTCATCATTCTTTTCCCTTTGATTGTAGAGTATCTAGTGACTCAATGTATCATCTCCTTTGTAATCTTTACTGGTCCATTTTCTAGCCATAAATGCATGTCATGTACTTGACTCAAAACAATCTTTATCCATTCCACTTTAAAATTTTGTGGGAAATCTAGGGCATGCATTAACCCTTGATCAACAACAACCCTATGTTACAACTTCAGCACTCCATTGGCACATAGTCTATCATATGCTTCCCTGATCTCATAATCACCGATTTCTCCAATTTTACACATGTAGCAAGACCTAATGTCATTCATTATTAACACATTCTCTGGAATGGAGGATAGGGCTCCATTTAAATTGCCTTTGATCACACTCTCTGATATTGCCTTGAATACCTTCGGCTTGCATACTTCATTTCTTACTAATTGCAAATTAAAAACTTCCATCCCTTGTTTCTTGATTGATGGACAAGATGATGATGCCATTTTAAACAATAGTTTCTAAAAATAAATATTTACTCAGTAAAATACCTTTCTCATCAATAACTTGTAGACAGATTTTGTCGATGACACACTAAGAAAATTTGGAATCACCTTTCTTAAACTAGTTGCACGAACTCTGAATGGCTCTCTAAAATCTCAAATAGCATTGTGAAATGAAATTAATGGCAACTTTCCACTTTATAGAATTTGAAAAGTAGAATTAGGGCCTCATAAATGCTTCATACAAGTTTTGGTGGAATACAGTTGTCTCAACAGACTCATGTTAACTCTGGTTAATCACACGCTTGATCGATATAACGATTACGATATAGCTCGGTATATATAGCATTTCAGCCATAACAGGTGCTCGACATACATTGATAACTCAGTCAAGACACTGATGGTTGGCATCAAAAATGAAATTTCCTATTTTGATTAGATATGTCCTAATGCATCTTTATCTATGTAGATGTGGACTTTTTCTCAGTTCTATATTAGGAACTAATGAAAAATAAAACTTTGCAAAACTCAGTTCCAAACATACCTTCCATGCTTAGTTAGAAGAAGTGTCATCACTTGATCCATTGGATTGGGTGACCGTAGATGTGCTCACTTCGCTTGTGGTTTCTTCTTCTTTCTTCTTCCATGTCTTGTTCATCTAATTCTTCAATTTCTCATAGATATCTTCATTCTGGTTCTTATCATTATTTGGCATGGGTGATCTACAATCTTTCTTTAGGTGTCTGACCTTATTACATTTGTAATAGACCATGCTTCCATTTATCCATCTTTTAGACTTGCCTCTTAAATGAGTCTTCATGCAATTTTCTCCAATGTGTCAATATTTACCGCAATAGTGGCAACTATACCAAGTGTTGTAATCCCAATTGTATGAGTTATGCTTCATGATTGGCTTAGTTTGTTCATTTGATGACCACCTAGGTCTAGATCTACATTCAAATGCTTTGTGCCCATATTTTTGATAGTTGAAACAACTTCCTTGAAACTTAGGCAAGGTGGATGAATTGCTAGCCTTAGATCTACATTCATGTTCTTGATGTCCATGTTTCTTGTAGTAAAGCAATGTCCATTAAACTTAGGTTTAGGATTAGACTTACCATGTTTGCTTCTTCATATGTTGGTTGTATGTCCTGGCTTTCCATAGTGATGACATGTGGGCTTGGTGTTCTTTGGTTTAACAATCTTTTTTTCTTCATTCATTGATGATTCTCCTTCTTCAGTAGATGATGAATGTTCATTCAGTCCAAGTCTAGCTCTATCACTAGATCTTCTAGGTGATCTGAACAACTCTTCAAAATATTTTGTAGATTCATTGGGTTTGTTCATCCTTTCATTGAATTCTTTTTTAGTTCTCAATTCATGTTTCAGCTGATCATTTTCAGACCTTAGTTGATTGATTTCCATATCTTTCCTGCCCAATTCTTGATTAACCAGCAATAGTTGATTTACCATATCTAATTGATTATTAGTCAACCTTTGCATGTCTCTTGTTCTTTCATCTAGCCTTGTTGCAATTTGTCTTTTATCTTCTTCAGCCATTGCCTTATCATCTTCAACTTTCTTTTTCTGTTCTACTACTTCACAAAGTTTGACAGATTGAATTTCCTATTCTCTCTTTAGAGTTCTAATGTCATCATTTAGTATGGTATTTTTCTCTAGTAGTTCTTTTATAGCTTTATCACTTTCTACAAAGTTACCATTATCAAATAGTCCAGAGATGTCTTCTTCTTTGTACTGTGTCTCATTTTGTTGAATAGAAATTTCTCTTCTTTTGCTCAAAAATTTCTTCAATTCCCCTCTGGCTGCTTCCACTTGTTTTAATGCCAATTGAACATCAATCTTTTGATTCTCTATGATCTTCCCTAGTTTATAAGCTTCCATCTTAAGATCTTTTTCTTCAAGTGGTTAGACTTTCCTAAAAGAAACCTTGTAGCTCTGATACCAATTGTTGGAAATATAAATGGGAAGGTAATACTAAGAGGGGGGGGTGAATCAGATATCACCTACCTTAACCTTTTCTACTGATTAAACTTTATGCATAAAATAAACAAAACTTGATCATTCTAAGTAACTTAACATGTTAAGCAACATATATGAAATCACTCATAACACAATAATTTTGGTAACCCAGAATCCCTTAAAAGGTAAAACTGGGGTCGAGATGACACCCACAAATCTTCACTATTGCAGTAATAAGTTTTTCCTATTAAGGCTTACAAAATGTGATCAATTCATGATATACCCTGTGAAAGGTCTACTCTGTTAAAAGCTAAAAGACTTATATAGTCTACCTTGCTAAAGGATTTAAAGCTTACAACAAAGTAAGCACTTGGTAAAGAGATTACATAAAGTATGTTAAGACTACTCAATTAAGAGATTTACCCTGATACACTGATTAAAATGTCTCAGTACTTGATCTTTCAGTTTTCACTTATATGTAGATTACAGATCTCCTCTTTACTATATGTTAGTGATCTCTTCTATCTGATCTTTCTTGATTCTATCCTTTCACTTCTTAGTTTAGTCACTGAACTCTACCTTTGTATGCTTCCCTTTTTTGAATCATACCATTCTACTTACACCCTTCACATTCGTTGTCCCTTGCTACTACTTTTTAGGGTTTAGATCTTGATCTTATATAATAACCAAAACATCTTAACGATTCAAGATCTACAGTTCAGATTTATTCCTATTGTTTCTTAAGCTATAAAATTTTTTGATTGGCTCTAGGTACTACATAGGGATCAATGATTACAAGATGAATGTGTAATTACCTTTGTAATTACCTCAAAAAACAAAATAAAAAACACCACTATCACCAAAAATGGTTTACCTCAATCATTGTGCCATTCCAAACTTATATGTCATTCCTAGCTAACTTGGCAAATGCTATTCTTGGTACTTGACATCTGTTGAACTCTCTATCACTCGGTAATCATTGCATATGTAACTCGACAAAAACTATACTCAACATAATACAAACATGTAGTGACCATGACTTTACTCGACAGTACTACTGCTCGGTAAGTATAGAATACATAACTAGGCCTTTACAAAATGACTCGGTCGCAGTGATGACCGACCATCATTGCCTAGATATATGACTAAGTGTGAAGAACTAATGGTCAACAAAATTATAGAGATCTACAAAAAGTTGGGTACTAAGTTGAAATATAGTTCTACATTTCACCCATAAACTGATGGACAGACAGAAGTTGTGAATAGAAGTTTGGGTAATCTTTTGAGATGTTTATTTGGAGACAGACTGAGTAATTGAGATTTTTTGTTGGCACAAGAAGAGTTTTCATATAATAATTTAGTGAATAGGAGTACTAGGAAAACACCTTTTGAGATTGTAAATGGCATACAACAAAGAGGTATATCATATTTGAGAGACATTGCTGATGAAAGAAAGAGAAGTGTTGAAGGAGTAAAATTTACTGAGTACATGAAGACATTGCATGAAGATGTGAAGCTTAAGCTGGAAAAGAGTAATCAAAAATACAAAGACAGAGTTGATAGATCAAGAAGACATAAGACTTTTGATGTTGGTGATGAAGTGATGGTTCATTTGAGGAGAGGAAGATTTCTTGTTGGAACATATGGAAAGCTGAAGATGAATAAGTTTGGACTTTGCAAGATTTTGAAAAAAATTGATAGTGGAAATGCATATGGTATTGAGTTACCTGATGACATGGATATATCACCTATATTCAACATTACTGATTTGTATGAGTTTCATGAACCTGAAGAAGATATGAAAGTACTGATGGATTATCCTATGAAGTAGAATGAAGAAGTTGAAAATATTTTGGAGCAAAGAATTGGTAGAAGTACAAGAGGAAAATAGTATATAGAATATCTGGTAAAGTGGAAGAATAGACCAATTGAAGATAGTTCATGGATTTCATAGTCTGAGTTGGATGCAGCTCAGATCATACCTATTTCATGATTTAGAGAATCATTTCAAATAACCTTAGGTGTCTGATGCAGGAGCATCTCAAGTCCTTGGCAATCCTATATCACCAAAAACATATTTGAGTTTTTTTTGTGTTGCTTGGTTCCTTCTTTGACCGATTTGGTTCGCTGTTGCTCGGTTTTCTTTTCTTACTGAGTTGTTTGTTTTGGATTTCTTTTGAGGCTGAACTGTGTAGTTAATTTAGGTTATAGATTTAATGTTGGTATCCATCATTGGGAAGCCTGTAGACCTAGATCTGGTCATTCCTTCTATTGATTATGGATCTGAAGGCCAACTTGGTCTGGTAGCCTCTTGTATAAATGTAGTTGTTTGGTTAGAGTTTAGGAGTTAATTTTTTGATAGAAGATAGAAGATAGAAGTTTAGAGATTGTTGACATATCCTCATGTGTTGAGGACTTCTGTACTTGATTGTAATATCTAGCCTAAACTGGGAAGGCCTTATAGCCTGACATGTATGAATCAAATTGAAGATAATATATGAAATTTTCTGCATTCTCTCTCTCACTTTTGTGTGTTGTTTCTTTTGTGTGTTTTTGAGAAAGGTGGATCTAGTTAGGGTGTTCCATTTTTGGCCCCTCTCATCCTCTCTTGCATAAATAACACTAGCAATCAACAAAATAATCATTCTTCATTTGTGACACCATAACTTGATCAAATCATCATGTCAGAAACTCAAACTTGACAAAAAAATATGTAGACAATCTCTACACCATCCCATGAGGTCATCTTCAGTAACCTTCCTTCGCCATTTATCTAAACATTCTGTGTTATTGGTAAAAATGCATATTTGACATACAAACTACATAATAGATATCAAAACATCCAAAATTCACACTAGACATTCAGAAATCATAGTAGACATGTTGACATCAATGAAAACATATCCAACTTGCCAATAATCTCCCCCTTTGGAATTTATGCCAACATGTGATGAGAAAAATAATAATGCAATAAAAAACTAGTAGTACTTATACCAACAATATCCAAAATATCTTTTGGAGTCTCTCTAACTCTTCTCTACTACCTCATTTCTTCTCTATCACTACTCCCTCTAGAAACAACCTCTCCTTGGTTCCAATCTGATTACATACTCTTCCCTCCATCATTTTCTCCCCCTTGGATGTATACTACTCTTCTTGTCTAAAACTCTTCTCTCTTATGTGCAATTATATAAAATTTCTTTCTACTCTTCCCTTCACATGTTATCTGTACATATGCTGTTATCTTCTCTTCACATCTGATTTTTCTTCACATCTTCTCTCTCTCCCCCTTTAACATCAATGACAAAGATGTATCACCTACTCTGGGCCACTAAACAAATCCAACTAGTGATCAAACAAATCTTCCTTACCATGCTTACTAATCCCTCTAAGTAGTAGCCTTGATACATCAATCTAGTTGTAATATTCTTCTTTAGATCATATTGGACTGATGTAATCCCTTACATATTAGTTCTAATCAGGACAAGTTATGACCCCCAACTTTCCTTCAAGAGTATTCTCTTTGTCAACATTTTCTCTTCTCTTCTTTCCCTTTGATATGTTTCTACCCCTTTGTATTTTATTTGTTTTCTTCCTCTTCTCCTTTCCTTTTTCCTCTTTCTCTTTATCTTTGTCATCTTTTTGCATACATTTGAGATCCTGACCTTTCTTATTCACTTTTTGTTTCTTTTCCTCATCTCTCTTCTGCACATTCTTGACTCCATCATTTTCTTGCATATACTTTCCATTTCTCACTAGACTAAACTCATCTACTTATATGTCTCTGCAGTGTTTGGAAATCTATACAGATATATTACATCTAATACATATGACAATCTTCTTCATACTATCATTATTCCTCATCATAGCACATGGACATCGACCTATTTCCCTTGTGAAATTATTATTTATACTTCTCACATCATTGAATATACAGGTCTAAGACATGATTATTTCTTTTACATCTAGGAAAGTGATTTTTCCTTCTACGGTCTAAGGCTCTATGTACAAACTTGCTACAATTAAAACATTTACCATTGAAGCCTTGATATTTAGGTCATCTTACCAAATTATCCTTGGTCTTTTTCCTCTTCTTATCCCTTCTCTTCTTCTTATCCTTGTACTTATATCCTCTAGCTTTGTTCTTCTATCCTTTAGCCTTTTTCTATTTTTCCCTTATCTTTTGTCTTCTTCATGGCCTTATTCTCCTATCTTTTAGCTTTAGGCTTGTCTTGACTAGATATAGAGCATTCTCCTTTCATAATTCTAACACTATTTTTCTCTCTTTCAATAAATGCCTCAAGTTTGGTTTCTTTGATCATGAGCTTTTCCACATGGTTATTTGTAGTTGCAATTTCATCCATAAAAAACCTAGACCATTCATCATCAATTGGATCAACCTTTGGTATTAGGAAAATCTGATATTTTTTAATCCTTCTTCTTTTTTGAAGTCCCTTGTTCCTATCACTAATGATCTATTGTTCATTGTGATTCAATCTCACATACCTTGGAGTCTTCTTCACTTTCTCTGGTGTTTGGACTTCTTCTTCACTTGTGTAGGCCTCATCTTCGACACTTGTTTTCATACTTGGAGTTTTATTTTGCACTTGTAAATTTTGTATTTGATCATTGTTATCCTTCTAATGTTCACATTCACTAGACCTTTCCAAATTCTCAAGACTTTCATCCACTTTAACATTTGTACTTTCTAACAACTTCTTAAACCTCTTGTTGTAATACCTATATGCTCTTCTCTTGGTAGAATAACTAAGGAATATACATTCGTTACTCCTTTCATCAAATATGCCTATGTCCCCATCTCTCTTAATGCAACATGTAATACCTAAAATTCTAAAATACTTGACAGTAGGCACATTTTCATACAATAGTTCATAATCTATCTTACCAATGTTTCATTTTATATGTGCTTGGTTTAGAGTATACACTACTTTTATCTCAAGAACATATATGGATCATTTCTTTCAAGCATCATGGCTCTAGAAATTCCTATAATTGATTTTTTGTTCCTCTCTACCACACCATTCTTTTATGGGATTCATAGAGCAGAAAAATGTCTTTTTATGCCATGCTTCTCATAGAATGAATTGAACTCGCCTAATGTGAATTCACCTCCTCTATATGATTTTGAGAACTTTATCCACCACAAACTTGAAGACCTTAGCTTATGAAAGGCTTCTAAATTTTCCTTCAAAAGGGTCACTCATACCATCTTTGAGTAGTCTTAAATAAGAAACATAAAATATCTATCACCTTGAAAAAAATTTGTTCTTGCAGGACCACTAAAATTTGTATGAACAAGATCTAATAAACCATTAGAATTATCAAATTTGGAATTAAAAGTAACCCTTGTTTTCTTACCGAATTAGCAATCCTTGCAAGTAGTATTTATATGATTGTTCACTCTAGGAATGTCTCTAACAATAGAAGTAGAGCTTATAGAAAATTGTCAAAGTTCACACATGACACAATCTCTTATGTCATAGCCATATTTCATCTATTTGAGCTATTAAATAAGTTTTTTGACCACTATTCAAAACAATTATATTACCTCTTTTCTTGGATCCAGTAGCAATATCATTTCCATAGTCATTCAAGATCTTACACTTGTCATCCTTGAAATGCAATCCATAGCCTTTATCCATTAGTTGACCAACACTAAGAAGATTAAATTTCAAGCCTTCTATATACAATACATCATTAGTGTTATTTTTTCCATCCAAAGTAATTAAATTTCTAAATTTGATCTTACCACCAGATTTGTCATCCAATTTCACTTTCCCACCATCATACTTCTCATAGCTTAAAAATTTACTCTTGTCACCACTCTTGTGATGAGAGAAACCACTATCAATTACCCACTTCTCTTCCTTGAAAACTTAAGAGGCTAGTTATTTCTCTTCAATAACATCATTAGTAGAACTAGAAGTCGTTAAAATATCAATCACAGGATCATCATCTTCCTTAATGCCAATGAATGTGAATCCATCATCATCCTTGTTAGCTTCATCAAATTCACCATCAGTAACACCATCATCATCAAGAGAATAGTACCACCTTATTACCCTATGCTTAGCCTCATACTTATACTTAGAAATTCTATTAGGACACCTAGATACATATTTTCCTACCTTACCACATGAAAAACATCTGAAAGGAAACTTTCCTTTATATTTACTATTAGCAGAAGCTCTATATTGTATCCTTTTTTCAAACCTTTCTTCCAACTCTTCAATCTCTCTATCTTCCTCTTCCCTTTCCTTCATCTCCTTTTGCCATCTTGGCATTCTCCTTGTAGGTTTCTCAATCAAATTGGATCTACCCATGTCCTTCCATTTTTTGTGGCTTTGAATGTTGTCTTAGACTTGGGTAGTTCACCAACTAATGCCCTCAATTAAAAGGTTGTAATATTCCCAACTATCTCATCTCTGGTCACATTTTTTACTGTTCTTATTTCTTCAATATTTGCAACCTTGTTGTTATAGACAAGAGGTGATGTTCTCAAAATATTTAAAATAATCTAATCTTCATAAAGTGTTCCTATATCACATCAAATAACACACACCATCTCATTGATCTTTTGTATGTAAGATGAAATATTCTCCTCTTCACTAATCTTCATAGCTTCATACTTTCCCTTCAAGCTTTGTAACTTATCCATCTTTACTATTGTGTATCCTTCATAAATATTCTCCAACTTCTCCCATATGTGATTAGTTGTCTCCAATTCCATGGCATTGGTCATCTCTCCATCAGTCAATTTACTCAACAAATCTTCCTTTTCCCTAACATTTTCCTTTTCCTCATTTATCTCTTTGATATTTGTATGGTTTTTAGGAGGTTTATATGGATTCTTTGTCAATTTTATGACTTACAATCAAAATTCAGACACCAATCTAAGAATTCATGAACTATATGATAACATCTTTCTATGTCTTGGTTAGTTCCATTTTAGTACACTTAGATCCCTTGTTGTAATTCTCTCTACCACATCCAGATGAGAAATCTATCCCTTAGTAGATCTATTAAAGTTCTTAGAAACCTTTTCCTTCTACAATCTTCAAAACATTGGCACACACATAAAAACACAATTCAAACCCTAATTCACCTTATTTATTAAGAACTAGGTTGAAAAAACTTAATCCCTAATCATCCATCTCTTTATACCAAAATAAACCATCAAGTTCACTACATAATTTCCAAATATTCCTTATATCTATCCAGAACACCTTGAGATCATAACCATAAACCTAAAATGTTTTAATGATCTCACATAAATTATTTTATTAAATTTTCTTGACATGTTAGCTAAGGACTCAAAAAAATAACTTAAATCCATTGAACTTCATCACCTTGATCAATGTAAGATGCCAACTCATTGGACACATAATCCTAGATCATCCTAAAGCATCATGAAGCTGAAACAAACAATCAAATATATCACTGATGAAGGGTGCTCCCCTTAATACCACAAACACAACATAAATAGAGAAACAACAACAATATGCAAGAACAAAAAATTGACTTCTTATTATCTCCACAAATGTGGAATTACAAACTTTTAGAATTACAATATGCAAAGCCACATGGGCATTCCCTTAAAATATTCTAGAGGACAAAGCCTCGAATCAATACCCAGATCTACTACCCAAAACTACCCTAGACAACACTACAGGCCTTCTTTATATAGGCATTTTCCATCACCTGAGAAGGTTCCAAAAATTTAGCCCTAAGGGCTGACCAAACTTAGAATTATTTTATTTTTGAATTTATTACATCAAATTCGGCTCAAAATAACTTTTGAAACCTGAACAGAAAATTTGAAGGAAAATTATTTTTCACCATTCCAGGTGACCCGACTTCTGAAGACCATAAGTCATCACCAGTTGACCTGATTGACTATTATAACCCCATTTCAGAAAGGCCACGAAGCGCTCTATAGGCTTGACTCACGCAAGCGCCTATCACCCAAATTTTTGACCTCATCCGAGGCCTCTAAAGCCTTCAAAACTGATTTTAAAGTTTCTATACCTTACTGCCAATGCGAAAAGCCTTCAATATCTTCAAAACTAGACCTGATCTAGCCATGAAACTTTACTGGTAGGCTGATATGACTGAGATGAACCTCCACATGTAAAATCAGAACATTCTAAGATTTATGACCAACTTACTAAAAATAGCAAGTTTCCATAAATAGCAGCTCTACACAAGATATCCCTTATTGAATACAAAAATAGAACTATTTTTGGGTGATGCAAGATTTCTCTTACACCCAGGATGCTCCTGCATCAATCACACCCATTAGATCTTGTCAGCATCTTATGATAAACTTCAAGAACACTAATCCTTAATCAAAATAATTTTAAATGCATTATGGACCATCATAAGAAAAAACCTTTTAAATGGTATACATATTGATATATTCTTAACACCTTCCTAGTTGTGTAATCAAAGATCTCATCTTGAGCATGTGTGCAAATCCAATCTCTACAACTCTGTAACATTGTAACATTGGCAATTAGAAAAATAACCAGTCTTCATCTATGACACCATAACTTAATCAAATCATCAATTCAGAAACTCAAAATTGACATGAACCATGTATAAAACCTTTACATCATCTTATGAGGTGCATGAATCCTCATCTTCAGTAACCTTCCTTTCACATTCATTTGAACATTTTGCGTTACTGAAAAAAATGTATATATAAGATACGAACTACATAACAAATATCAAAACATCCAAACTTCACACTAGACATCAAAACATCATAGTAGACATGTTGACATCAATGAAAACACATCCAAATTTTCAACAAGATGTTGACTAGAGAATTGACATGGTTAGAGGAACAATTATACATTCTACCTTTGATTAGTACATGGATTGATCATAGGTTGTGATTCAAAGTGTTGATAAAAAAATTGATTAGTTCATGGATATCAAGTGGGTGTTCTAAGGTTTGGATAAATACAGAGAGTTCATGTGCATAACCAAAAGAAGATGGAATGATCATTGATGTTGAGGATTGAGGAATATAATTGATTAAATAATATTGGAAGAAGTAGCATTAAAGGGAATTATGAAATCCAAATTATTCAAACCTAAGGAGTATTGGTATTAATATTTGTGAGGCCCCTAAACTATATACTTAGTTTAAGTTTTGTCACCTTTTTTACCCTTTCTTTATCTTGTCCTAACATTTATATCAAATCAGATTTAATTTTAATGGACCCTTACTATTGAATCATCAAAAACCTTGAAAAGATCCTAAATACCTTTAATCTCTTTTGAAATTAATCAATCGTATGATTATTTGATCATGGACCACTTTATTATTTCTTTTTGGTTTAAAATATATAAGTTTCAAAGGAGAACTTCAATACAGAGAGGACATTTTTTTATTGTATGGAAAAGGTTTGTAAGTTCATAAAGTTATGTTATTCATGAGAAGTAATCACACGAATATTAGAACCTCACCAATAACATGATAAATATTAGCATACTATATTATTTTACCTAACTCTTCTATCCAAGGATGTTTGTAGTATTTAGATGTAATGGAACATAGCCTATTAGGGATATACTTGTAGATTTTATGGGTAATTTATCATGCTAGGTTCTATAATACCATTCACTATTAACATTTAGAATAATTGCAAATTAGTGATAAAATATTATTTTTTCCTTGTACATTACTTGAATTGTAATTCAACATGATTGTAAGAGTGAACCAATGAGAAGAAATGTCTAGAAGATATGGAGAACTATTACAAAGTAATAATAAAATAACTTATGGGTTGAATGCTAATATACATGTCTCCTAGTTGGTAGAATTTTTTGGGGGGATACCTAAGGCGAAAAGTGTCATTTATAAAGGTAATTTGGAAATAAACAGATACATAGTATTTACAAAACTAATAGGAAGAATGTATTCATAAGAATCCATCAAGTTTGAAGTTTCATTTTTGGGTATTATATTTTGATTGTATGTTCATGTGGGTTTGTTTGAATCTTGTAATATATTTCTAGAAACTTCTAAAGATTAAATTTAAAGTGCATATTCAAGCTTGATATAGTGTATCCAATTGTAGCATGTCAATTTATAAATGTGATTATGATTAGTTAATCAACTATAACATTGTAAAATAATCACAATGCTTTTGTGAAGTACCTTTTTAAAATAATAAATTAATTGTTCATGTTATGTATGGATTACTAGGTATATCTCTTCTAATAGAATATAAATCTATATGTCTTTCCATTCATATTTATACAACCTAGTTTTCTTGTATGTTTAGAATTGTATAGTCCTTTCGTGGGACCTTTACTAAGATCTCATCTTTTGTTTATATGGTTACATCATTTAATTAAATTCAATAATTTTATGTCCAATTGGATAGGAAAAATATCATATCATTGTCTCTATATTCCATCACCTTATTACACTAAAAGAAACAAAAAAATTCATTAATTATCAATTTGTTTTTTTTTAGTAATTCTCAACTTCCATATATTCAAGTGTATAAAAACAATAGGGCTTCTAATTTCAGATCTTCAAATACTACCTATATTAATCCTTTATTAATTTAATCAAATGTTCTTGACCTTGCATGATCAAACTATCATATAGATACATTGAAACCATCAAAATAGGCTACACTATACATTTGGTATAATTTGTAATTGTGAAACTATTTATATTTCATGATTTAATTCTACTACAATTTATTAAGAAAATTCTCTTGCTTTAGTAGAACTAGAAGGGAAGAAGGTTTTATCCACTTCAATAATTGGTCCAATTCTCCATACTTGATCATAAGGTTGAGAATTTTGCTTGAGTTTTGACACCCTTGACATTCAAGAAATAGTCTTACCTTTAACAAATAGAGGAATTTTGATTAAAATAATTAAGTAAATAAAATATTTATTCAATTAAGTGAGGATAACTTTAGGTGTCTACAAAGCCTAATAAATCCTTAAATTAAAATACCACACAACAAAAAATATCAAGGTAAATAAGGAGATTATAACTACCATGCCAAAATAAGTTGATCTATTTCCATCTAAATGACTTCCACTCCTAGTTTGATGAAAAAATTAAGAAATTTCCTATTCAACTATTAATTAAATTATTAGCAAACAAGCCCAATGAAATAGAAGCATATGAGGACTTGACCTAAAAGTACAACACTAGGAACTCAAAATATTGGTCTCCATGGATTTTTTATATTATAATGGGAGATACAAAAGGCCAAAGCTAACTACAACCCCAAAATAAGAAAGAGGTGTAAAATAGTTCAAGATTTCACAGTTGAATAGATCAAATCTAGTTCTCAATATAAATTAAATTCTAATTTAAAAAATATCAAAGTAGGGGAAAGTACCCAAGCATTACAATGACAATCATAACTTTGAATGTTACGGGCCTCATTACCTCGAACAAAAGTAATGTACTTGAGAATCCCTAGGAAATGTGGTAAGATACCCAACTACTTTAAGAGCTTCTATTTAGTCGATAATCATGTATACTTGAGTTTATTTTCATGCACATGTCAAGTGATTTAGAGCTTAAACCAAATACGGTAATATTTACAAGGATTTTTAAGCCCTTGAAAATATGCTTTGAGTATGACAAGGATGTTTCTCTATTATTTAATCCTCTCCCACATAAACTCAATATAAATAGGAGAATGTGGAGAAATGGCTGAATTCCCATTGATTCTCAACTAAATTGGAGCATGAGATGGGTACTAAAACATCTAACATAAAATTAAAGATGATACTACGTGATTATATCATTTTTTTTTTAAAGAAAGATGAAATTGAACACTACTAAACCAAAAAAAACACCATAACAATGACCAGTGCCTAAATCCATTCAGTAATGTCATACACAAGACATACATCTACATTTACAATAGAAAAATAGTCAACTGCAATCTAACCTAATCTTCTTATCAAAATCCTTGAAGAAACCTTATGAGTTTTCAAATTTATCATTCAAGCATTTAATTGATTCTTTGAACCAAACAATGAATAAGATTTTCATACATCACAACAATTCATTGAATATAATGAAATCCTTGATTCTATTCTACTCAAAACTCATAAAATTTGAATACAAGAGATATTTAGGCAATAACTTGGATATTTCATTGATTTTTAATTTCTATTACTATCATATATAAGATATATTTAATTCATTGACTCAAGACCTGCAAGAAATAGACACTAATTCCTTTAATTTATATGTAAATATTTCTACACTTCTTCATAAAAAAATCATCTATGCTTCACTTGGGACCAACAACCTAAACATATAGACTTAGAGAAATGAAATCAAAACTCTATCTCATGGCCTTGATTACCCTTTCATAATTACAAGGGAGAAAAACAAGATAAGGGTCAAAGGAGACACAAGCCACATTTTCATTTGACATACAATCTTTTAGTTACAAGTTATTCCCTCAATAAGAAAAAACAACAACCGCTTAAACTAAAAGAACCTCATATTCTTCATTGTACCATGTTCTTTGATGAATATTTTATCTTGTGGGCCTGTGACTACAAGAAAAGGAACTCCAAAATTGACTGCAACAAAATATTAAAAATTGGTGGCATTTTATCATACCAAATAGTTAAGACTTAATTGTTTGCCTCTTCAATCCTTGATGTACTCTCATATTCTTCATCTAACGGCCATTCAAAATTCATCACTTAATCTTCATTTTCCAAGTAGGGATTGTTTTTATTATAGACTAATTTTCTTTAATTTGAAATGTCTCAAAGAATTTACCTGTATTAATTATTTAATCTATGTTTCTTTCTAACACATCAACATCAAGATCCTCATAAATGAGATCAATCTAGCCATCAATATTATTTTTGGCTTGTTCCTTCGAAGTTCACAATGGTTTTATATTTCTTTGCTGATCTATGATACCTAGTAGAAGAGTATCAATTATTCCATTGAAACTATTAATCAACTCTCTCATTCTCTTCTCAATATGCTCTAGCAACATCTAGAATTCCTATAGAGATCTTACCATCCCACATGTTGGTTGTATTTCTTCGGGCCTCTCCTTGTGATGATTTGAGCCTAGAAGAATTAGTTTTAGCTCATGTTCCCTATGTATCCATGTATCAAAAAATGATGCTTCCACTACCCTATCTCTATCAAAATTGTGAATCACACCAAACAAAAAAGAATAAACATAATGAATTCCAACCAATTTATCTTCCACTACTTCATTCAAATGGTATAATATAGGGTGGACAATTTCATTTTGTTGAGAAATGGATTTTTTCTCACTATGAGTAACTTGATTCTCCAATTCCTTAACTCTCTATATTAATTAGTCCTTGGATGGATCAACTGAATATTCAGGATCCTTAATAATTGGAACTATTGCATAAGAAGGGTTTAGTAAGCTATGTAATTACAATGTTAGAAGATGAAGGGGAAACCTATATTGATAATGGACTAGTTGTGATTACAGGGGCTTAAGCTTGCACTTTTTCTATTGTCTACTATAATATATCCATCTTAGTTTCCAACTCAATACATTTTTCATCAGCTTTATTGTACTCACCAAAAATGTGGTGGTACTTCTATTTGTATTCTAGCTTCTCATCTTAATCCCTTTTTGAAACATGTGCCAACTTTGTAGTTTTAAGCACCAACTTGAAGCTTCAACTCCAGAAGTATCACTAGCTTTTTCAATATGACACTACCCCTTACATTTGGGTTGATATTTGCAATATCTAGTCTCTTCTCTCCAAGGGTCAATGACCATATATCCAATATTTCACAATCATAGTTATAAGGTTATCCTTTCATTACAAGGCTTGTTTCCTTAGATACTGGGCCATGTAGTTCATGCTCTTCCTCACAACATACAAATTAATGGCATCTATAATATTCCATTTAGAGAGAATGAGCACCCCTTCTTGATGCACAATTATTTTTCCCTCTTATGGGGTAATGACCTAAAACTCCTTTTCCATTTCCAACCTTACCTCATCTATATTTTCTTGCTGAGTTTTATTTGTTTTTTGTCCTTTATTCTCCTCACATCTTCAATGATAATCATCTAATTTCATCTTCCACAAAAAATTTTCAAAGGCGTTGATCTTCACAAGATTATCATCTTCAATGAAGGCATCACTTGGTTCCTTTCTCATGTCTCTATAAACTTTTCACTAAATTTCTAGAGTAGTAAAGTTAGGAACAAGAGGGGTAGGTGCAATTGACATACCTAATTGTAGTGCTTTCTCAGAAATAATAATACAATCCTCATCATCAATATTATCCTTTGAAACTTGATCCTCCATTTGTAATTAAAGTTTCTCCTTTGTAAGCTTCTTTGTCTTCCTTTTTGAAGGTGATGGCAGTGGTGGTATAAAATGGTCTCTTCTGGGATCCTCCTTAGGATCAACAACATGAATTCCCTTTAATGGTTTAGGTGAGGGGAAAAAAGTATTCTCATATTTTAATATTTTCTTTCCCTTTCTCCTCCTTTCTAGTTCATCACTATCATTATCACTAGCCTCCTCACCTCTTCTTCTTTTATATATCTTTATATTTATAGGAGGCACATTTTTTGGTCTTGTTTCATCTATTTCATCCTTAGAGTGTGGGGATGGAGAGGCTTCCCTTGTAGATAACAATGTTGACATGAAGGAACTTAGTGGTGCATGTAGAAACATTAGTGTTATCATCTGACTTCAATCTATTCTTATTATTCTTCAGAGCAAGAATTATTTCATTAAAATACCCTAGAAATGTGTTGGAAACAATTGTCTAAAGGAAATTGCTACTCAAATTATGTATTGTCTTTGATGTCACACAATGTCATAGTCCACAGCAATCAGTTCCTATCAAGCTCAGTCGGTCTGCCAGACAAGGAAATTCAGTGTTTACCGAGTTCAGTCGGTTATCAAAGGAAATTCAGTGTTTACCGAGTTCAGTCAGTTATCAAAGGAAATTTAGCATTTACCGAGTTTAGTCGGTTATCAAAGGAAATTCAGTGTTTACCAAGTTCATTCGGTTATCGAAGGATTGTCGATGTTTACCGAGTTCCCTCGGTCTCTGAAAGATTGTAGAAAGTTATGGTCACTGAGCACTGTCGGCCCTTGAAGGATTTTTGCAAAAAGAGTTTGCTTAATTCAGCTGACTGTTATACTAAATAATGTCAATTTGACAAATCTAAAATCATATAAATAAAAGGTCAAATGTGAAAAATAAAAAGGGATATACAGCAAGAAGTTTTACAGAAGAAAAGACAGGAAAGGTGTGTGCAAATTTGTGAAGGATGTTCAGATATCCTTAAGATGCAGCAGAGATTTATTCGATCAGGAAGGATCACACATATGCAAAATAGAGATCTGTAATCAGCAAGGCAGTTGCATTATTATACAGGTCATTTTTCATTGTTACCTTCTTATCATTGTAACAGTGAATTCTAAATCTCTTAACCGAGTTGGTTTAACAACCATATTGTAAATCCTCTAACAAGGTGACAATTCCATTGAATTGTTTTCAAGACCTCTTACCAGGCCACTCCTAGCAGGGTGATTAAATCCTCTAACAAGGTCACACCTAACAGTGTGTTTTGTAACCTTTTACCGGGTTGGCTTCTAACCGGGCATCACTTCAGAAAAGTGAAAATCAGTATCTAGATACATTGGTGGTTTTTCCCATATTGGGTTTCCACATTAAATCTTGTGTCTCTTCTGTTCTTAATTGCTATCTTAATCATACACCAGTGCTGATGAATATCTAAAAGATAATTTTGCTAATACTTTCTGCATCTTCAAAGTTACTGCAATCTATTTACCGAGTGCTAAAATAGATAACATTTTTAAGATATCCTAAGGGATCTGGAAAGAATTAATTGTGAAGTGTTTTATGGTTGACTGATTCACCCCCCCCCCCCCCCCCTCTTAGTCACTTCATCCATATTCCATCAATTGGTATCAGAGCTTTTGGTGCTTGTAGGAAGGGTTTCAAGGACCTAAGCTAAAGATCAGGATGTCTTAAAAGAGGGAAATTCCAAAGCTCAACAGAGATAACTTTTCAGCATGGCAAGGTCTCATGTGACTTCATCTGGCTTCCATTGGTGATTCAGGATGCAAATACATTGATGAAGAATACACAATTCCTAATGGTGCATTAACTGTTGAAGACATTGCAGATAAAAAGACTCACAACACCATGATGATAGACATTGCATCTACTCTCAGCTATGAAGAATTTGATGATATTAAAGAATGCACTACTGCATATGAAATGTGGATGGCACTGAAGAAAATATATGGTGGTGATGCAAATGTGAAAAGAGCCAAAGTAGAAATCCTAAGAGGACAGTTTGACAAGATGAATATGAAGGAAGATGAAAATATTACAAAATATGTTGAAAGAATCAAAGCAAGTGTAAGTGCAATTAGAGCTTCTGGAGGAACAATCTCAGATGAAACTGTTATAAGTAAGGTACTCAGAACATTACTCCCTATCTATGCAATAAGAGTATCAGCTATTCAAGAAAGAAGATGTGAAACAAACCACAATATAACTTTGGATGCTTTAGTTGGAAGATTGACAACCTTTGAATTAGACAACTATGACAACTATGTTCCTAGTTCCAAAAATATTGAATCAGCATTTGAGGCCAAGGTTTCACTAAAGAAGAACAAGAAAATTAAAGAAGTTCAGTCAGAAAGTGAAGAAGTATCAGAAGAAAGTTCTGATAGTGATCTTGAAATTGTAGAAGCATTACTTGCAAAGAAGTACTCTAGAGGGAAAGGTAAATATAAAGGTAAAACTCCTTTAATCTATTTTTCATGTGAAGAAATTGGACATATTGTAGCTAGGTGCCCAAACAAGCAAGTCAAGGAAGAGAAGAGAAGTCACAAGTACTATGGCAAAAAGAATTTCAAATCATTCAAAGATAAAGGTAAGAAAACATGTTTTATGGCTAAAGATTCTGATGATAGTGAAGAAGAAATTGTCTTTATTGCTATAAAAGATGAATCTGATGATGATGAAGATAAGATGGCACTTATTTCTCATATAAGCAAAGATGATATATGGATAATAGACAGTGGATGTTCACACCACATGACTGGTGACAAGACAAAATTTGAATATCTAGAAGACTGTGATAGTGGTAATGTAAGATTTGGAAACAATGAACCTTGTTGTATAAAAGGAAAAGGAAGAATCTCATCAACCAAAGAACTCATATGTGATAATGCTTATTGGGTTGAAGGAATAAAACATAATCTTCTAAGTGTAGCATAGCTAATCAACACTGGTTTCAAGGTTGAATTCATGAATGGTCAAGCAAGACTGCTGGATGAAAAAGGAAAACTCATTGGATCAGGCAAACAAACAAAAGGTGACTTATTTTATCTTGATCTCAGTGAATATTCATGCTTTATTGCTCAAATAGAAGAAAGTTGGCTATGGCACAAAAGGTTATGTCATGTGAATTTTGATAACATGATAAAAATAAGCAAATTCAAGAAGGTTAGAGGCATTCCTACTTTGAAGAAACCTGATACTGGTCTATGTAAGAATTGTCAAATTGGCAAAATGAGTAAAACTAGTTTCAAGAGTAAGAACTATCAGTCTAAAGAAATTTTGGAAATTGTGCATACTGATTTATGTGGACCTATTGGAATACAAAGCTATACTGGAGATAAATTCTTTATTCTTTTCGTTGATGATTATTCTAGAATGATGACTGTCATGTATTTAAGAGAAAAATCAGAAGCATTTGAAAAGTTCAAATGGTACTTAGCAAGAGTGGAAAAGGAAACAAGGAAAAGATTGAAATGCTTAAGATCAGACAGAGGTGGTGAATTCATCTCCCATGATTTTAACAACTTTTGCATTGAAAGAGGAATCAAAAGACAGGTATCAGCTCCTAGAACTCCTGAGCAGAATGGAATAGCAGAAAGAAGAAATAGATCTATTATGGATTGTGCAAGGACTCTAATGATAGAAAAGAACATCGCTATAAAGTACTGGAAGGAAGCTATCAGCACTGCAGTTCATACCTTGAACCGAATACAATTGAAGAAAGACACATTCAAAACTCCTTATGAATTATGGTATGGCTATAAACCCAATGTAAGTTACATGAAAATATTTGGTAGCAAGTGTTATATCTTAAAAGAATCCAGAAGAAATAAATTTGATGTGAAAAGTGATGAAGGAATATTCCTAGGATATTCTAGCAAAAGCAAGGCATACAAATGTCTGAACTTATCTACTCACAAAGTCATAGAAAGTATACATGTAAAATTTGATGAGTTTGCAGAAAAGACTAAAGAAGAAAGTAAAAGGGAACCTGAGAACTACAGAAGATTCATTTTCATTGAACCTGAAACATTGGCAGACACAACTATCAATAAGGAAACTATATCTACCGAGCTGAGCATAGTTATCGAGTCACAAACTGAGTCACAGGAAGAAGTTCAAACTGAGTCACAGGAAGAAATTCAGACCGAGTCTCAGCCTGAAGTTACCGAGCAAATATCTACCGAGCCCGAGCAACCTGAAGAAGAGATCTTAGAAGACAACAACATGAATCATTCAAAAGGCAAGGAACCTATACTAGCCAAATATGTCAGAAGACATCATACACCAGATCAAATTATTGGAAACAAATCAGATGGTACTATGACAAGAAGCAAGCTAAAAGGTACATGTCTGCTTGCTAACTTTGAACCTAGAAATATTAAAGATGCATTGGAAAATGAAAGTTGGATTGAAGCAATGAATGAAGAATTAGAACAAATACAAAAGAACAAAACATGGACTCTTGTACCTAGACCTAAAGATAAGAATGTAATTGGAACAAAATGGGTATTCAGGAATAAGCTGAATGAAGATGGTCAAGTATCTAGAAACAAAGCTAGGCTGGTATGTAAAGGTTATTCTCAAGAAGAAGGTATAGATTATGGAGAAACTTTTGCTCCTGTTGCAAGATTAGAAGGTGTAAGAACTCTACTTGCTTATGCAGCACACAAAGGATTTAAGGTATATCAAATGGATATAAAATCTACATTTCTCAATGGAATTCTTGATGAAGAGGTCTACATTGAACAACCTGAAGGTTTTGTTGATCCAGATAAAAAGGACATGGTCTGTAGGTTACACAAAGCATTGTATGGTTTGAAATAAGCTCCTAGAGCATGGTATGAAAGACTCCATAACTATTTGATTCAAATTAATTTCAAAAGAGCCAATGATAACAGCAATCTGTATATTAAAGAAGGACCGGATGACAAAATTGTATTGGCAGAAATATTTGTAGATGATACTATATTTACAGGGAATGAGGATCGGTGCAAAGAATTTTCAGAGAAAATGAACAAAGAATTTGAAATGTCTATGTTTGGTTTAATAAAATTCTTTGTTGGTCTTCAAATTCAGCAAAGCAAGAATGGTATATACATTACTCAATCTAAATACATTAAGGAAATACTTAAGAAGTTTTGTATGGAAGATTCAAAACTAGTTGGTACACCCATGTGTACTGGACTGAAACTTACCAAAAATGATGATTCAAAAGAAGTTGATCAGACCCTATACCGATCTATGATTGGAAAATTGTAGTATGTAGTACATACAAGACCTGATATTGCCTTAGCAGTCGGTATAGTAGCTAGATTTTCAGCAAAACCTAAGGAAAATCATATGATGGCAATCAAAAGAATCTTAAGATACTTAAGAGGAACTGAAGAATATGGTTTGTGGTATAAATTTGGAGGCAATCTAGACTTAAAAGTGTTTACTGATGTTGATTGGGTAGGAAACATTGATGATAGAAAAAGCACAAGTGGTGGAGCATTTTTTCTTGGAAAAAGACTGGTATCCTGGACTAGTAAAAAGCAAAATTGCACATCTCAATCCACAGCTGAAGCAGAATATGTTGCTGCTGCAGTAAACTGTTCAAATATTGTTTGGTTTAAATAGTTATTAGAAGGTATGAAGGTTGAAATCAAAGAACCAGTTGTTATATTTTGTGACAATACCAGTGCAATAAACATTTCAAAGAATCCAGTGATGCATTCCAAAACCAAGCACATTGCTATTAAATATCACTTTGTCAGAGAATTGGTGCAGGACAAAGAAATCAAATTAGAATATATTCATACAAAAGAATAGATTGCAGACATTTTTACCAAACCATTACCTAAGGATGCATTTGTGTATCTAAGAGGTAAGTTAGGGGTCATTCCCCTATCCGAGGCTCACTAAATATAGTTTTAGTGATGCATCAACTAGAACATGATTGAAAATCAACCAGTTGATGTAGCATATTCAAGGAATCATTGCATATGAATCAGTACTTGAGGCACATTAATTTACACCGGTAATATGTGAATTGTCTTTGGCATGTGTTGTCAAAGAGGGAGTGTTTGCTATGTCTTTTCTATTAATTCAAGAAATTTTCAATAGTCAGAAGGAAGAATTTTCAAGATAAAGGAAGTTTGCTGACAGAGGGAGATTTGAATCTGAACCGAGCTAACTCTTTCAAATTTCTTATGCTATGACATATTGTGTTGCCATCAATGCCAAAGAGGGAGATTGTTGGAAACAATTGTCTGAAGGAAATTGCTACTCAAATTATGTATTGTCTTTGATGTCACACAATGTCATAGTCCGCAGCAATCAGTTCCTACCGAGCTCAGTCGGTCTGCCAAACAAGGAAATTCAATGTTTACCGAGTTCAGTCAGTTATCAAAGGAAATTCAGTGTTTACTGAGTTCAGTCGGTTATCAAAGGAAATTCAACATTTATCAAGTTTAGTCGGTTATCAAAGGAAATTCAGTGTTTACCGAGTTCAGTCAGTTATCGAAGGATTTTCGATGTTTACCGAGTTCCCTCGGTCTCTGAAAGATTGTAGAAAGTTATGGTCACCGAGCACTGTCGGCCCTTAAAGGATTTTTGCAAAAAGAGTTTGCTTAATTCAGCCGACTGTTATACTAAATAATGTCGATTTGACAAATCTAAAATCATATAAATAAAAGGTCAAATGTGAAAAATAAAAAGGGATATACAACAAGAAGTTTTACAGAAGAAAAGATAGGAAAGGTGTGTGCGAATTTGTGAAGGATGTTCAGATATCCTTAAGATGCAGCAGAGATTTATTCGATCAGGAAGGATCACACATATGCAGAATAGAGATCTGTAATCAGCAAGGTAGTTGCATTATTATATAGGTCATTTTTCATTGTTACCTTCTTATCATTGTAACAGTGAATTCTAAATCTCTTAACCGAGTTGGTTTAACAACCATATTGTAAATCCTCTAACAAGGTGACAATTCCATTGAATTTTTTTCAAGACCTCTTACCAGGCCACTCCTAGCAGGGTGATTAAATCCTCTAACAAGGTCACACCTAACAGTGTGTTTTGTAACCTTTTACCGGGTTGGCTTCTAACCAGGCATCACTTCAGAAAAGTGAAAATCAGTATCTAGATACATTGGTGGTTTTTCCCATATTGGGTTTCCATGTTAAATCTTGTGTCTCTTGTGTTCTTAATTGCTATCTTAATCATACACCAGTGCTGATGAATATCTAAAAGATAATTTTGCTAATACTTTCTGCATCTTCAAAGTTACTGCAATCTATTTACCGAGTGCTAAAACAGATAACATTTTTAAGATATCCTAAGGGATCTGGAAAGAATTAATTGTGAAGTGTTTTATGGTTGACTGATTCACCCCCCCCCCCTCTCAGTCACTTCATCCATATTCCATCAAAATTTACTCATCTTCATAGAAAAAGGGGCTACGGTCTTCAGTGGATCATAATTGGGATCTAACATTCTGAACTAATCCTAGAGATTATCGTATGGAATCAACTTCTTCTTATTTTCTTCTTGCATCTTCTCATCTAAAACATTTCTAATTAAATCCTCTAGGTAATTAAATTCATGTAGCAAGGCAAAACATAGCCTTATCATTTTCCTAAACATATTGTGAAAATCCTTAGGGTCAATGTGCCTCATAGAGTTGATTGTTAAATGATATGGCTCAAAAACCTTGTCAAGATGTACCCAACCACCCTTTCTAATCACAAAATAGGGAATCATAGTGTAATCAAGGAAAATTATTCCTTTACTCCTCCATGTTAGCTCTTTCTCCTAAATCTAGGCTTTTTTCCTTATCACCTCTACAAAACCTAGCCTTAATGGCACATTATATGTAAGTACATGAGGTTTAACCCCAAATCCATAGGTCCTTAGCATAGTACTAATATAATAGGAGATAACATCACCCTAATTATGCACAATCTTCAATTCTGGTACTTTGTCCTTTGCCCTGAAGAAATCATGTAGTTCCTTGGGAATCCTAGGGAAACTATTGGTGTAATTAATTATTCCTAATTAAACTTTACTTAATCTTACTTAGGTTAATGCATTGCATAGTAATTTTTGATTGAGACACCTAGGAGTGTGCACATCTATTAAGCACATGGTGTAGGAGAAATTCCACTTTTGGTGTGATAGTTGTCTTCACATACCTCATTGTGTGTGAGATCCACCTTTCGTGCTCTTATCACATTATCATCCTAATCTAATGCACATACTTTATTGCATATTGGAGGATGATCCACATTTGGTGGACATGTGATTACACCTAGCATAGGTGATAGCTTAGTAGCTCCTTATCATTCTCTCATAGCGCCTTTCCTATATAAGGAGGCCTATTATGTAATCATATGATATCATTAATTCATTGGATCTATTCAATCCATCCTTGCATTCATATTTTCTCTATTTCTTTTCTTCAACCTGTAGATCCTTGGTTCAATATTTTCTATTTGTAAATTCTTACATGGTATCAGAGCCATTGGAGCATTTTAGATCAGCCGATTTGAAGAGATCTTGTTGCAAGCTTTCAAGGTCCAAATCTCAGATTTGGCAACCAACATGTGATAGAGGTGTCTTGGAGAAAATCTGACCTCACCATTGCATCTGGAAGGCTATTTCGGTTAAAATCCACTATAAACTCACCCATATTCGATGAAAATTCAAATCGAAGCAAAAAAATTTTGCAAATCAGATTGTACAGCCCGATCTGCACCTCCGGTATGATTTCATTCAAAAAAGAAATATTTTTTTTAATTCTGTTTATTTTTCAAAAAAAATTTATCTGCAAAAAATTGGGTTGGTATGTGCCCTAGCATTTATTCTTGTACTAGAGATATTCTGTCTCCGTCAAGCAATAGCATAGACACGCTCAAGCCCAACATTCAAAGCTTGAAGGTGAGCTGCACCCAAGCACAGACCCAAGGCAACAAGGGTCAGTGCTTTATTTGTTTTAAGTGGGACTGCCGGTATGTAAAAACTGATCTGCACATTACTTCCCACCGAATGTGGGACTAAATCCCACCACTTCTCCGCAACGGTGCTCAAGCACTTTGCTCCATCACTCAAGTGCTCTACTCCACTTGATCTCTACCACCGACAACACCCCAAGAGGCCACTACTCTACAAACTGCCCATCTTGAGTGGTGCCACCTGCAAGCAGAAAGATCTACAACCACAGCCTGCCAATGCGGCTTCTCCTCTGCCATGAGGGATAGGAAAAAACCCACCATGCAGAAAACACACAGACACCGGCCCTCCACCCTATCAGTGGTATAGTTAGCCACACACATGGCCAACATGCAGTGCCACATCAACCACCCATGTGGCTGCCCCATTGACACCTCAGCAACCAAAGACCCCACCATGCAGTGCTCACATCATCGCCCAATTTGCTACCAATAGTGAATCAAATAGTGCCATGTGGCACCCTACCACATCACCTCTACCACATCTCAGACACTATCATCACTGACATCACCATCCATACAATCCACATCATCATCCGTACTACCACGCCAGCCAACGGGGTCAATTTTTTACTTACGTAAGCATTTTCTTGAGCTTAAAATTGATGACCGTTTAGCCTTCGCAGCAGAGTGAAATTGGATTTTTTTAATGGCCGTATGACCATCAAATTTAACCTCATGGTTTGCTAATGTCATCAAAGTTTGAAAATTCTTTGCCTTCACTATTTGCATTTTTTATTTTGTAGTCCAACTTTGAGAGGCCATAACTTGGTCATCCGGGCTCCAAATTGGGTGCAATTGTTTTTGAAATTGGGTAGAATTTCCTGAATTTTCCAGTGGTGGCATTTATTTTGTATTTTGGTGGCCAGATTTGTCAAAAATTGTAGATCTTGTTGACTATTCCTAATTTTTGCAACTTCCAGGGCTTCGTTTGGGTACGTACGGTAACATTTTGAGGTGAATTTTTTTTTGAAAGTGCATGATTTTTCATCTACTTTCTAGATCTACAATTAGATTTGAGTGATTTTGGGTAGAAATATCACTTTTAGAAATAGGTCATTTTGGGGCTATAATTACACTTGGTTAATCCTTGGATTTCAATTTTCTAATTTGCATCAGTCATTTGAAGGAGTTATCAGTAGTTATCAGTCATTATTTGGTGTTAATATGGATAATTCAAAGGTTAAAATCCTCACTCCATATAACTACCATGAATGGAAAGTATCTTTAAGTGATCATTTTTTGAGTATTGGATTGCTTAGAATGACTCTTGGGCATGATGAAGAACCTCAAATAGGTGTTGTAGAAAGGCAAAAATGGTTTTATCAAAGGGATAAAGCACTTGGCTCTCTTAGATCATCCATCTCTCATGACTTTCTCTTTCATATTGCATCTTGCACAAATCCTCATGATGCTTGGCTCACATTGGAAGGACTCTTTGGTAAACCTGATAGGATGAGGAAATTCAGATTAGAGAATGATCTCATAGGTCTAAATCCTAGGGATTTTGACAATATTCAAGATTTTTTCTCTAAGTTCAATACTATTATATTGGAGCTTTCTTCATGTGGCATTGTTAAGGGGGATGAACAATTGATCTTTCCTATTCTTTCCAAGCTTGGTCTCGATTATTCTATCTTTGTTTCTACATTCTATGCTACTATGGATGCTCTTGGTAGTGCATACAAATTGCCCTCTCTTGATGAATTTGTAGCACAGTTCACAAGGGACCAAGAAAAGTTGGCACACATGGGTCAGTTGAAGCCTTCCACACATCAAGCATTGATTGCAAGTGAGTCCACATCAAAGGCTTCTAATGGAAAAGGAAAGAAACACAATAAGGACCCTAAGCCTCATGATAAAGGTAATGAATCTTCTTCACCAAAAAGTACTGAATCCAAGTCCTCTTCAAGAGAGGAATCATCTAGAAGAAAGAGAGATAAATGTGCATATTGTCAAAAGTTAGGACACGATGAGCATAAGTGTTTTCAAAAGAAGATTGATGAGCTAACTCACATTATTTAGAAACACAACATTAAGTTTCCCTCATTAGTGTCTACTCCTTCTTCTACACCTTTGGCAGCTTCTACGTCTCCATCATCATCCAAAGATAAAGGTAAAGGACAAGCACTCATGGCTTCCACACATCCTGAGCAAGGTAAATGGCTTCTTGATTCAGGTGCATCACATCATATGGCATCTTCTATGGATATGTTTTATTCTATTGAGCATTTTAATTCTCCTAATATTTTGATGGGTAACAACACATTCATGAGAGTTTGTGGGAAAGGTTCTATTCCTATGGGAGAGGGGACATTTAATGAAGTTCTTTGTGTACCATCCTTGACCACTAATCTTCTTTCTATTTACCAAATTACACATGGGGCACAAGGTAAAATTGTTGAGTTCACTCCTGATTATGTCTACATTAGGGACATGGAGACTAGAGATGTCATAGCAATGGGAGTTGTTGATCATACATCCTTCTTGTATTCTTTTTCTAATTTTGCTTATAATGATGATGATATTCATGATGTACCCATCCCTTTGCCAAGGGATAATTATGAGGAGAACTTTGGGCACTTGAATCATTTTGTGGTTGAGACAAGTGTTGATCTTCCTACTCCTCCACCTCCTACTTCTTCAAACATGGGCTCTACTATTTAGCAGGATAATCATAGTGTTTCAGATCTTGCAGAGTGTGATGACTACTTGGATGCCTCTTTAGCATTTGTTGATTCTCATGATGCAGATTTGGAAGACATACATGAGGGGGTTTCTCTTTCCCTTGATGATAGTTTCATCATAGATGGGGACACTTCTTCACCTTCTTTGGAGATTGGTGTACTTGATTCTTCTCCTTCTTCAGTTGATTTGCCACATGAAGTGATAGATTCCTTAAGCTTGGAGATTCCTACTTAGTCTTTAGAGATTCATACATGGAGACCTACATCTTCTTCCTCCTTGCATTTTCACAAGGATTGGCTTCTTCATCATTTGATGTTTCTATTTCTTCCTAAGGGGAGACATGTTTCTTGTAAGCATTGGTTGATCTATTGTTTGCAGGTACTCTTCATCAACATGGGAGCTTCTACATTATGGGGGGGATATCATGTCTCCAACTATCCTTCTTATGGGGGGATACTTCTTTGTATATACATGATGTATGTTGTTCTTGGGGGGTCTTGAGTACTCCATCCATCCATGCATCTTGTTTTCTTCTCTCTTTTTTGGGGAGGGTTTTTCCCATGAGGTTTTCCCTCTTTCTCCACTTTATGAGAGTTATGCATTTCATGTATTGTATTTTGTACATGGGTACCTAACATGGGCTAGTAGTCGGGACCCATCTTGCATTGTGAGTTTAAGTGCATTCCCCTAAGTTGCACTTAAGGGGGGGTGTTGGCGTAATTAATTATTCCTAATTACACTTTACTTAATCTTACTTAGGCTAATGCATTGCATAGTAGTTTGTGATTGAGGCACCTAGGAGTGTGCACATCTATTAAGCACATGGTGTAGGAGAAATTCCACTTTTGGTGTGATAGTTGTCTTCACATACCTCGTTGTGTGTGAGATCCACTTTTCATGCTCTTATCACATTATCATCCTAATCCAGTGCACATACTTTATTTCATATTGGAGGATGATCCACATTTGGTGGACATGTGATTACACCTAGCATAGGTGATAGCTTATCAGCTCCTTATCATTCTCTCATATCACCTTTCCTATATAAGGAGGCATATTATGCAATCATATGATATAATTAATTCATTGGATATATTCAATCCATCCTTGCATTGATATTTTCTCTCTTGTGCTTTTCTTGAACCTCTAGATCCTTGGTTCAATATTTTCTATTTACAAATTCTTACAGAAACTAATTGTTATCCTAGATCTTAGTTTTGAGGAATAATAATTGTTAAATAGTATATAACTAGTTGCATCCCTATCCCTTGCCATAATCTTACTCAAATCCTAAACTAGAAATTCTTCACCATCACTTTCTCTTGTCAAATTCATGTATTCTACAAATTAATCAACATTCTTGAACAAAAACATGTGAATTAACAAAGAGTACCAAAAGAATAAAACCTTCTCTTTGCTTCCTAAATTTACCAACCCCTAATGAATTTTATCCACCAAGTCTAGAGAAAAATCATATATTATAGTGAAGTGTGGGTGTTGGATCTATATAGCCATATACATATAATTTGGAGGGATAACTATGCTAGAGTGCCTTCCCAAAACCTAACATAATGTAAAGAAAGTATCCCTCAAATATGGTACAAAAGCCGCAATTGGGAGAGGCTCCACAAAACTAGGGCCTATATAATATTTTGAAGTTCCTACCCCATCTAAGTGAGCGGGAAGGAGATTCCTTCTCATACAATATTTTGTTTGTTTGTACTTCTCTAGAATGTCCCTCAAATCAAAATTTTCAAGAAATGAAATGGGTTTATGTAATTCAAATACTTCTTGAAACTACTCTCTGAAAATTCTCAATAGGGTTTCACCATTGTTCCCCCTAACCACTTTGGCAATAGGAACATACCTATTTGCAACTACCATCATCAAATCAACATCATAAACGCATTTGGAATTGCCAACTTCCCTAAATCAAATTGCCATGCATTTCACTCTGGGTTTTCCAAAAGGTGTTTTCCACACCATAATCTAAATATATCCAACCTTGTCATTGATACCATTGCATTAGCAATATGTGCAGCCTTATCATATAATGTATGATCTAGTGTCTTTCCTCCTACTAAATTTTACCCTTCATATATATCATTTGTTGAGGATTTCAATTGGTGCTAGAAATCATCAAATAAATTCCTCTTTTGATGCTTGGTCTAGCCTAAATGGTGTCTTTGGGGTGGCATTCTGCATAGCTAAGGTTTTTCTAATTTATAATTTAGAGAAAAGGAAAAACTAAGGTTTTTTAACAATTTGAAATTACAATATGAAACTTTATTCAATTTCAATAATTCAAGCCCTAACTCAAATTCAGTACTTAAAATAACCCTATCCTGATAATTCTAACACAATAAAACTAAGAGAATTGAAAAACCTACTTATAGCTTTTTTGCTCAAGGAAACCCCAAATTGTACACAACAATGAATTTCTCTATATTTTCTCATCTCCAAAATCACTTCTAGCTCTCAACTAAATGTGGAATAAATGAAAAATAAAATTTACCTTTTATTACCGTCATAATAGACACTTTTATGTAATATCTATCATTAATTCATACATGCACATAAATACTCAAAAACCCTTTGAATCAAAATTTAAATCTTAGTTATTGATATCCTCCACACTAGTAGCATCCAACAATCCTAGTGGGTCAATTTGGCATTAACTTCCCTACTAGAAACTCAGTCCAAGAACCAACCAATAAAAATTCTCCACAATGGGAATTGAAACACGTCATCTCCCAAACCTACCTTCCTTCAAGTTTTGACCAATAGGGACACATGGAAAGATCTTGTGATCTCGTAATCATTAAATACTTGCAAGTTTGATCATGGAATCATGATGATCATCAATCTCTTCATATCATTACACACCAATCAAACTGAACTTCATAGAATTAGCCATAAACTTTGACAATCTTTGCAACCTATTTAAAAGATATCCAACCATTTTCTACATGTGCTAAAGATGGGAACATTAGTATCTTGACAATTAACCTTTAAAATAAAAAATATAATATAAGGTATGAAAAATAATTATCGACCAATCATTTCCTGATAAATGGTAGCCTCTTGCAATCTTGTAGTCAACAAGGTCTTTGAGGTGACATGATGAGATCACGCACCAGTAGAAACATTCCACATAGCCCATTGTTGGAGAAGGTAAAGGGACCTACCATAGAAGAATGCATAACCCTTAGCCTTAAGAGTTAAAGTAAAAACATGTCATGGCACTAGCAACATAGGACTTAAGAATACTAGGACTTAATATGTAAAAAAATAAAAAAAGGGGTCGACAACTTAAGACATAAAACTATAGGAAAAACACAACATAGTCCCCCCTTCATGATAAATGGACCCATTTTCAATTCATAAAAAAGGTAACAACAAATCATAAGATCCTAGGGTTTTTTTTACAAATGATTTCAACAAGTATAACACCTTTAAACCGTATGCCTAAAAAGAGCATAATCAAAGGGAAAAAAACCCTAAAATCTTCATTGTAATGCAAATTTTTTTGCAAGACAATTACAATCACTACCATTATGAAGCTAACCATTGTTCATGATAAATTTAGTAGGATCCCATTTAGTTGTGGTGTCATGTGTGGGAAAAGGATAGCAGAGATTGCAACTAAATTTTTTTTCATGATTCATTTTTTGTATGGATATTCAGAGCACTTGGGATTAAGGTTGAGAGACTACCTCTCAAGATAAGAAGGGTTTTAAGACTATTGGAATATAACCCTAATAAGGGTCATACCCATAAATTTCTTGATTGGATTTTCAAAAGGTATCACACTATTATTAGAGTACATGGATGCAAGAAAGCTCCCATAAACTACTAATGTTTGTCCTAGAGAGGATCAAATTCCTAGAGTTCATCTAGAAATTGATTTGGTTTGAGAAGGAATCAAATGCACCAAGGAAGAAGAGGAATTTTATGCCCCACATAGTAAGATATGCATAATTTTCCATTGGTTTTGATTCTAATGAAAAAGTTCAAAATTATTTAAAGAAAGGGTACCATTTGGAGAATGGAAATGAGAGGGTCTATGACCCTGAAGGCTATATTAATTATTTTATTAGAGAAATTGCATATCATGATAATATAAGTAAGGATATCTCCCAAAACTATATGAATGGTGAATAAGTTCTATATAGATGAAAGAAATGGAACATATTAAGGAAATTAGAAGAAGACTGAAAGAAAAAGGGGGAGCCTCATTTCCATAGTGATAAAACTCATGAAGTAGTAAAGATGGAATTGTGCTTAAGGGATTTTGAGAAATTACATTGGAAAACCATGAGTGATGCATCTTCAAAGGTAAAGTCTTCTCCTCCCAAAAGGCATTAGAAATTAATCATTCATGATTCATTAGATTTAGAAGATGCACCCAATTCATGTCTAGCCAAGAAATAGACTTGGAAGATGAAGTGGTACCTATTGTACCTTATGAAGATTTAGAAGGAGGAGGAGATACTAAAGAAGTTTCTAGTATACTTGAGAATCTTGGGAATGATGATGAGGTGGATAGGCCTAATTCTCCTTTAGTATTTCAAGAGGAAGTGCATGGCTATAAGGCTCAACTTCAAGAAGAGGAGAAACCTATTTATTTCACAGATCAAAGAGAGACCATATCAGCCAGGTTCATTTAACATGAAAATTTTATTGAGTCTCAAGAATTTAAGGATTTCTAGATTTAAATGAAGATGGACTTCAAAGAAAGGATATAACTCAACTTGATGGGAGATGATGAATCCAGACATGAGGATATTTTTAACCAGACTCTTAAAGAGTTGAATCTTAATGAAATAAATTGTATGCTGGATGGGGCCAGAGAAATGGTTCATAAGAGAAACATGTTAATTGTTCTAGTTTTATAGCTTAAACATTTGTTCCTACTTGATTAGGTCATAAAACAAAATGGCCCCAAATTTATGGTTGAATTTTACACTGATGAGAAAATAAGTGGGTCTGGATATAACCCTAAGACTAAAGTTCTAGCCACATGGGTTAGTTTTAAGAGCCCTCACAAACCCATATTACTTGATATTATGAAAGTACATGATGGGATGGCTATTGTGCAAACCATGGAAAAAACATCTCCCTTAGTGATGCAGGAGCATCTTGGGCTCTTAGAAATCTTGTGTCACCAAAAACAAGTTTGAGTTTTTTAGTTTGCTCAGTAGTTGATTGGTTCCTTCATTGATTGAGTTGGCTTAGTAGTTTCTCGGTTCCTTCTTTGAATGAGTTGTTCGGTTGGTTTGTCGAGTTATTTCCTATCTCTTGGTAACTTTTCTCATCGAGTGGTTTGTTTTGATTTCTTATTGAGGCTGACTTGTATATTGAATTTTGGTCATCGAGTTAATGTTGGTATCGATCATTGGGAAGCATGTGGACCTAGATCTGGTCATTTCTTTCTCCAATGATGGATTTTTAGGTTGACTTGTTTCGGTAGCCTCTTGCATAAATAAAGTTGTTGTTCATAGTTTTAGATATTAGTAGTTGGAGGTCAAGTCTAGAAGATAGAAGATAGTTTTTGAAGATTGAATCCTCACATGTTGGAGGACTATTATAATCAATTTGAATGTATTTGGCCATAACTAGGAAGGCCTTACAACTTGACATGTATGAGGTTATTTGATAAATAATATATGATCTTTTGTGCATTCTCTCTCTACCTGTTGTGTGTTTTCTTCCATGTGTTTGGTCTCTAGAAGGGGGTTATGTTTAAGGTGTGATTTTGGCCCTTCATCCCACCCTATCTTGTGTCAGGTGGTATTAGAGAGAGATTGAGATCTGGATCTGAACTTGTGAGTTTAGGTCAAGGGTTCCTACTTGCAAAACCTAGTTGATATTTATTGTGGGGTAGCATATTGCGATATGGCCTGAAATTGTAGAGGGTTTTCAAGATAGTTCATGGGAGGAAAGATGCAGATCTAGGATTGGCAAACATGCTAAGATAAATTTCTGTTAGGTTAGAAGCTGTTTAGATAGACCAATGCTGAGGAAGACATCTTGAAGATGTTAGTGATGAAGAAATTAAAGAGGAACAAGGTGAAGCAGAACCTACACCTATGATGGATCATGATGAGGAAAGATTGTTGAAGGCATTGAAAAATATGAAATCTACACCACATTTCAATACTCCTGAGTGTAGAGGAAAGATAGATTCAGATGAATTGATGGATTAGATAAACAAGATGGAGAATTATTTTGAGTATGAAAATGTTCTCGAGGAAAAGAAGGTGAAGATTGCAAGCACAAAGTTGAAAATTCATGCATCCTTGTGGTGGGAACATATGCAATTGGATAGAAAAAGGAAAGGAAAAGAAAAAATCAAGGTATGGAATAAGATGGTGAATAAGTTGAAAGGAAAGTTATTACCTTGTGATTATTAGATTAACCTAGTTAGGTGAATGTAAAGTTTGAGATAGAAATATAACTCGGTAAAATATTATACTAAGGAATTCTATAGATTAGCTATCAGATCTGGACCTGATGAGAATGAAGTAGAAAGAGTTGGTAGGTACTTGCATAGGTTAATATTTTCTATTCAAGAGGAAATACATAGATATTATGGTGAAAACAATAGATATGATCAAGACAAAAAAAATCTGGATAAAGGCAAGATTGAGTGGAAAGGTGAAATTTTTTTTAGAGGAAGAAGCAGTAACTACCATGGTGGTTATAGAAGAGGTGGATTCTGAGGAACTTATTACAATTGTGGAGAAGAAGTACATAGGTCATTTGAGTGTACACATGCAAGTAAGAAGGTTGGTAATAGTAGGAATGCTTTGGTGCAAGAAGACTCACCAAATGAACTAGAGAAACAAAAGAACTTGATGGTCAAAAGAGCACTTTGGAGTGAAAGTAATAAGGAAGATCCAGTAAGGAAATTTTTTTTCAAGACTAGATGTAGAGTTGTTGATGAAGTGTGAAAGATAATCATTGATAGTGGAAGCTTAGATAATTTGGCATCTGAGGAAATGGTTAAAAATTTTTAGTTGGAAAGGTTGAGACACCCAAGACCCTATCAAATTTCATGGATCAAGGATGAGCACACACTATTGGTAAGTGAACAATGTTATGTGAATTTTAAAATTGCAAAGTACTATGATGAAGTATTGTGTGATATCATGCCTATAGATTGTTGTCATATTTTTTTGTGTAGACCTTGGAAATATGATAGACATGCTATATATGATGGGAGATTACATAAATATACTATTTGGGCTAATGGGAGAAGATAAATATTGTTGTCTTTGATTGAAGAATCTATTAGTAATGTTTGTACATCTGCAAAAGTTTGTTTGATGGAAGGAAGAAAGTTTGTTAAGGATTTAAAGAAGAATGTTGTGTGTTTTGTTGTGATTGCTAACAAATCAAGTGAGAAAATAGTGGATAACATCCTTGAAGATGTTGATAAGATACTCACTGAGTATAAGGAGATCATTTCTAATAATATACTTGATGTTTTTTCACTGAAGAGAAGTATTGATCATTCTATGGATCTAATTCTTGGAGCTATTTTACCGAATAAGGCACCACATCAGTTAACACCTACCGAGAATTAGGAATTAAACTGACAAATCCAAAAATTGTTGCAGAAAGGTTTGATTTGAGAAAGTTTGATTCCATGTGTAGTACCATTTGTATTGGAACCTAAGAAGAATGGAGAATGGTGAATGTGTACTGATTCTAGAGCAATCAACAAGATAATAGTGAAATATAGGTTTCTTATATTGAGAATGGATGACATAATGGATAGTTTGACTGGAGCAAAGTATTTTACCCAAATTGATTTGAAAAGTGGATATCATCATATCAGAATTAGAAAAGGTGATGAGTGGAAGACTGCTTTTAAGACAAGAGAAGGTTTGTATGAGTGGTGGTTATGCCTTTTGGTTTAACTAATGCACCAAGTACTTTTATGAGATTGATGAATGATGTTTTGAAAAAAAATTTGGGTAAATTTTTTATTGTATATCTAGATGACATTTTGATATTTGGTAAGACCATTTTTTGTACATTAAACAAGTATTGTAGAAATTGAAAGAAGAAAAGTTACTAATTAATCTACAAAAGTGTTCCTTCATGAACAAAGAGATTGTGTATTTGGTATTTGTGATTTTAGCTGATGGCTTGAAGATGGATCCTAAAAAGGTTGAAGCTATTTTGAATTGGCCTATACCTAAAAATTATAGTGAGGTAAGATCATTTCATGGTTTAGCAAGTTCTTATCGAAAGTTCATAAGAAATTTTAGTTCAATTTGTAATGCTATGACTAAGACTATGAGAGGAGATAAAAGAGAATTCAAGTGGACACATGGAGCTGATAAAAGTTTTGATATTTTAAAGTAGAAGATTGTTGAATTACCTGTGTTAGATTTACTTGATTTCAATTAGGTATTTCAATTTGAATGTGATGCAAGTGGTAATGAAATAGGAGTTGTGTCAAGTCAATAAAGTGAACCTATTTCTTTCTTTAGTGAGAATTTGAATGATGCAAAAAGGAAATATTCTATGTATGATCAAGAATTATATGCTATTGTTCAAGCCCTAAAGAAATGGAGACGTTATTTGATACTAAGTGAATTTGTGTTGGATACTGATCATAAGGCTTTATAATATTTGGGAAGTTAGAATAAGTTGAATTAGAGACATATGAAATGGGTTGAATATTTGTAGAGCTATACATTTGTGATAAAACATAAGAGTGTAGTCACTAATCGAGTTGTTGATGCATTGAGTAGAAGATCTTTGATGACCAAGATGAGAATTGAAGTTCTTGGTTTTGATGACATGAAATATTTGTATGAAACTGGCCCTCTTTTTTTTTGAGCCATGGAGGAAGCGCAGAGCAACTATTCAAGATCAACCAAGTACTAAATGGGAAAAATATTTCATTCAAGAAGGTATGTCATTTAAAGGTATTCAATTGTGTATATTGAGAGGATCAATGATAACTAATTTCATAAAGGAGAAACATAGTAGTGGTTTGGCTGGACATTTTGGTATTGACAAAACATTGAATTTTCTTAAGGAGAAATAATTTTGGCCATAGTTGTATAAGGATGTTTAGAAATTTGTGAAAAGTTGTGGAATTTGTCAAGTTGCAAAGAGAGTAAGTCAGGATACTTGATTGTATATACCGATTTTTATTCCTAAGAAACCTTGGATTGATATCAGTATGGATTGTGTTCTTGGCTTAGCGAAGACAGTAAGAGGTAACGATTCTATATTTGTTGTTGTAGATAGATTTTCTAAGATGACACATTTTATACCCTATATAAAAAAATTAGATGCATTACATATAGTAGATCTTTTCTTTAAGGAAATTGTCAAATTGCATGGATTACTGAGGAGTATCATTTTTGACCAAGATGGTAAGTTTGTTGGACACTTTTGGAAGACTCTTTGGAAAAAGTTGGGTATTTAGTCGAGGTATACTTCTACATTTCACCCATAGATGATGGATAGACAGAGGTTGTGAATAGAAGTTTGGGTAATCTTTTGAGATGTTTAGTTGGTGATAAACTCAGTAATTGGGATTCTATGTTAGCACAAGTAGAGTTTTCATACAATAATTCAGTGAATAGGAGTACTGGAAAAACACCTTTTGAGATTGTTAATGGAATACAACTAAGAGGTATATCAGATTTGAAGGATATTGTTGGTGAAGAAAAGAGAAGCGTTGAAGGAGAAAAATTTACTGAGTTTATGAAGACATTGCATGAGGAAGTGAAACATAAATTGGAGAATAGTAATCAGAAATACAAGGATAGAGTAGATAGATCAAGAAGACATAAGACTTTTGCAGTTGGGGATGAAGTAATGGTACACTTGAAGAAAGGAAAATTTCCCATTAGAACCTATGGAAAGTTGAAAATAAAGAAATTTGGTCCCTACAAAGTATTGAGGAAATTTGAAAGTGAAAATGCTTATGAGATTGAGTTACCTAATGACATGGATATATCACCTATATTCAACATTGTAGATTTGTATGAGTATCATGAACCTAATAAAGATATGATAGTACCGAATGATTATCCTAAGAAATAGACAAAATAATTTGAGAAGATTTTGAAACAAAGAGTTGGTAGAGACACGAGAGGAAATGAGTACATGGAGTATCTAGTAAAATGGAACAACAAACCAATTGAAGACAATTCATGGAATTCATAGTCTGAGTTGGATTTAGCTCAGGTTGTACCTTCTACATGATTTGGAGAATCATTTCAAACAACCCTAGGTGTGTGATACAGGAGCATCTCGGGTTCTTAGAAATCCTATGTCACCAAAAATAAGTTTGAGTTGTTCAGTTTGCTTAGTTGCTTAGTTCCTTCATTAACTGAGTTGGCTCGGTAGTTGCTTGGTTCCTTCTTTGACCGAGTTGTTTGGTTGGTTTGCTAAGTTATTTTGTATCACTTGGTAACCTTGCTCACCGAGTGGTTTGTTTTGATTTCCTGTTGAGGCCAACTTATGCATTGAATTTTGGTCACAGAGTTAATGTTGGTATCAATCATTGGGAAGTGTGTGGACCTAGATCTAGTCATTTCTTTCTCCAATTATGGATCTATAGGCTGACTTGTTTTTATAGCCTCTTGTATAAATAAAGTTGTTGTTCATAGTTTTAGATATAAGTAGTTGGAGGTCAAGTCTGGAAGATAGAAGATAGTTTCTGAAGACTGAATCCTCACATGTTGGAGGACTGTTGTAATTAATTTGAATGTATTTGTCCATAACCAGGAAGGCCTTACAGCCCGATATGTATGAGTTTATTTGATGAATAATATATGATCTTTTCTACATTCTCTCTCTCCCCATTTTGTGTTTTCTTCCACATGTGTGGTCTCTGCAAGGGGGTTGTGATTAACGTGTGCATTTGGCCCTTCACCCTACCCTGTCTTGTGTCACTTAGTATCAGCAACTAAATTGATGCACAAAGAAATGTTCAATAAGGACCAAGTTAAACATATGTAGGAATAAATAGAATAGACTTAGATAAGGGAGACAAATCAGAAGAAAATTATAAATGAGATCTATATTGAAATGGCTGATTTATAAAAGGGGGTGAGGAAATTGAAAAACAATTGCTAGAGAAAATCTCTTGTGCTGCATAAGAATTATTGTTCCAAACCAATTGATGTGACAAAGAATAACAAGGATTGGAAAGAAAAAATGATAAAATATGAAAATAAAATTAAAGAATTGAGAAATACAAATAAAATGCTTACACAGGAGGTTCATAGGAAATTATTCAGTACTTTGGAATAGGTATTAAATCATAGAGTTGATTTGGTGATAAGAAAATGTGTTGAGGTTATGATGGCTACCAAACTCTATTCATCATATTACAAACATTTCATAAAAACAAGTTAAAGTTGGAGGATCTTGCTAGGAGGTGGAAGTCCTCTCATTATGACCCTATCAGATTATGTGAAGTTAATTAGAGACATCCAAATGCACATAGTGAAATAAAAGAGACTAAGGAAATGATAAGTATAGTTATTGAAGAACTCAAGTACATAGAACAAGAAGAGAAAAGAATAAATGAAAATATGTCTTCCTTCAATACAATCAAACATTGGTCCATTCCTGAATTTGTGGAAAAACAAGGTCACGTACCAAGAGACTTGATGAGTGGAAGATTGAGTACAAGGAAATGGTACAAAAAATTATTTCTCATTTGAAGGAAGATCTAGATTTTAGTATCAATAGTTTCAATATGTCGCTTGATAGGGTAATTATTCTTGACAATAGATCCACCAAATTTGTACTTGAAGTTAGGGAAATAACTAGTAAAAGATTGAATGATCATTTTCTTATCATGCTAGTTGTTTTACATTTCAATTGGCCCATGCACATTTAGATTTTAGATTGGGTAAAAGAATATTTATTACATCTCAAGAAGAAAAATTAGAAATAGGAGCATGAACCTAAAGTGGAAAAGAAGATTGGTGAGGAGTTGCATGATGAATGATAACTTGGTGTCATATGTTCTCTCATTTCATTTGTGATGTTTATTTCAAATCATGTTATTATTTTGTTGTTATCTGAAACTTGTTCCCTATAGTATTAATCAAGTAATTATTATAATCTTAGTTATAGTTATAAAAATATATGACCTACCACCACAGCTCCTCCGCCTAACTGCCCTACCACTTGACCTTACCACACAAGCCCCTATAGACCCCGCCACACAGAGGCCTCCTACGCCACTCACATTTGCGGTCACCTCCCACGTGGTGCCTAGTCACCGCCACACAACTGCCTACTTAGCGCTACCGGTAGTGCCTCACATTGCACCATGTGGCACGCCACCTCTATAGACACCTAGTAACCCTTACCACACTAGTGACCATATGGTACAACCAACCACATCAGCTACCCCGTAAGCAAGGAGGGCATTTTTTTGCTGACATCACCTCTTCACGAGCCAAAATTTGACTGTCATTTAGCTGTCAAAATAGGCCACATTGGGTTTTCTATGATGGCATCCAAACCATCAAATTTATCCTAGTGTTTCATTGATGTCAGCAAGGTTTGCAAATTACTCTACCTTCACCATATGCAGTTTTGATTTGACAGTCCGACTTTGGGAGGCCATAACTTGGTCATTCGGGCTCCAAATCGGGTGCAATTTTTTTTGAAATTGGGTAGAATTTCCTAAAGAATCTAGTGGTGGTGTTGATTGTGAATTTTGGTGGAATGATTTATCAAAAAGTACAGATTTTTTTGACTGTATCTATTTGTTGCTGATTTCTACAACTTCCAGGGCTTCATTTGGGCACATACGGTAACATTTTGAGGTGAATTTTTTTTTAAAGTGCATGATTTTTCATCTACTTTCTAGATCTGCAATCAAATTTTAGTGATTTGGGGTGTATATATCACTTTTAGAAATAGGTCATTTTGGGGCTAGATTTGCACTTGGTTAATCCTTGGATTTTAGTTTTTTGATTTGCATCAGTCATTTGAAGAAGTTATCAGTAGTTATCAGTCATTATTTGGTTGCAATATGGATAATTCAAAGGTTAAAATCCTCACTCCATATAACTACCATGAATGGAAAGTATCTTTAAGTGATCATTTGTTGAGTATTGGATTGCTTAGAATGACTCTTGGACAGGATCAAGAACCTCGAACAAGTGTTGCAGAAAGGCAAAAATGGTTTGATCGAAGGGATAAAGCACTTGGATCCCTTAGATCATCCATCTCTCATGACTTGCATTTTCATATTGCATCTTGCACACATCCTCATGATGCTTGGGTCATATTGAAAGGACTCTTTGGTAAACTTGATAGAATGAGAAAATTCAGATTAGAGAATGAGCTCATAGGTCTTAATCCTAGTGATTTTGACAATATTCAAGACTTTTTCTCTAAGTTCAATTCTATTAGATTGGAGCTTTCAACATGTGGCATTGTTAAAGGGGATGAACAATTGATCTTTTCTATTCTTTCCAAGCTTGGTCCTGCTTATTCTATCTTTGGATGCTCTTCTATGCTACTATGAATGCTCTTGGTAGTGCATACAAATTTCCCTCTCTTGATGAATTTGTAGAGAAACTCACAAGGGAACAAGAAAAGTTGGCACACATGGGTCAATTGAAGCCTTCCTCACATCAAGCATTGATTACAAGTGAGTCTACTTCAAAAGCTTCTAATGGAAAAGGAAAGAAAAAAAAAAAGGATCCTAAGCCTCATGAAAAAGGTAATGAATCTTCTTCAGAGAATACTACTAAATCCAAGTCCTCTTCAAGAGAGGAATCATATAGAAGAAGGAGAGATAAATGTGCATATTGTAAAAAGCTAGGACATGATGAGCATAAGTGTTTTCAAAAGAAGATTGATGAGCTAACTCACATTATTCAGAAGCATGACATTAAGTTTCCATCATCAATGTCTACTCCTTCTACACATTTGGTAGCTTCTACATCTCCATCATCATCCAAAGATAAAGGTAAAGGACAAGCCCTCATGGCTTCCACACATCTTGAGCAAGGTAAATGGCTTCTTGATTCAGGTGCATCACATCATATGGCATCTTCTATGGATATGTTTTCTTCTATTGAGCATTTTAATTCTCCTAATATTTTGATGGGTAACAACACATTCATGAGAGTTTGTGGGAAAGGTTCTATTCCTATGGGAGAGGGGACATTTAATGATGTTCTTTGTGTACCATCCTTGACCACTAATCTTCTTTCTATTTACCAAATTACACATGGGGCACAAGGTAAAATTGTTGAGTTCACTCCTAATTATGTCTACATTAGGGACATGGAGACTAGAGATGTCATAGCAATGGGAGTTGTTGATCATACATCCCACTTGTATTCTTTTTCTAATTTTGTTGATAATGATGATGATATTCATGATGTACCCATCCCTTTGCCAAGGGATAATTATGAGGAGAAATTTGGGCACTTGAATCATTTTGTGGTTGAGACAAGTGTTGATCTTCCTACTCCTCCACCTCCTACTTCTTCAGACATGGGCTCTACTATTCAGCAGGATGTTCATTGTGTTTCAGATCTTGCAGAATGTGATGACTACTTAGATGCATCTTCAACATTTGTTGATTCTCATGATGCAGATTTGGAAGACATACTTGAGGGGGTTTCTCTTTCCTTTGATGATAGTTTCATCATAGCTGGGGACACTTCTTCACCTTCTTTGGAGATTGGTACACTTGATTCTTCTCCTTCTTCACTTGATTTGTCACATTAAGTGATAGATTCTTTGAGCTTGGAGATTCCGATTCAATCTTCATAGATTCATACATGGAGACCTACATCTTTTCCTCCTTCCATTTGCACATGGATTGTCTTCTTCATCATTTGATGTATCTATTTCTTCCCAGGGGGAGACATGTTTCTTGTAAGCATTGGTTGATCTATTGTTTATAGGTACTCTTCATCAACATGGGAGCTTCTACATTATGGGGGGATATCATGTCTCCATCTATCCTTCTTATGGGGGGATAATTCTTTATATATACATGATGGATGTAGTTCTTGGGGGGTCTTGAGTACTCCATCCATCCATGCATCTTGTTTTCTTCTCTCTTTTGGGGGGAGGGTTTTTCCCATGAGGTTTTCCCTCTTTCTCTTCTTTATGAGAGTTATGCATTTCATGTATTGCATTTTGTACATGGGTACCTAACATGGCCTAGTGGTTAGGACCCATCTTGCATTGTGATTTTAAGTGCATTCCCCTAAGTTGCACTTAAGGGGGGGTGTTGGTGTAATTAAATATTCCTAATTACACTTAACTTAATGTTATTTAGGATAATGCATTGCATAGTAGTTAGTGATTGAGACACCTAGTAATGTGCACATCCATTAAGCACATGGTGTAGGAGAAATTCCACTTTTGGTGTTAGATCCACCTTTAGTGCTCTTATCACATTATCATCCTAATCCATTGCACATACTTTATTGCATAATGGAGGATGATCCACATTTGGTGGAAATGTGATTACACCTAGCATAGGAGATAGCTTATCAGCTCCTTTTCATTCTCTCTTATCACCTTTCTTATATAAGGAGGCCTATTATGTAATCAATAATCAATTAATAAAGGTGAATTCAGTGGATCAATTCAATATCATCATTGCATTCATATTATCTCTCTTGTGCTATTATTTAACCTCTAGATCCTTGGTTCAATCTTTGCTATATGCAAATTCTTACAAAATTAAACACAAGTAGCCTTGTAGTTTTATTTGCACACTATAGGACCTAGGAATACCTAATTACATGATTTTTCCCCCAAATTTTCCAGCCTCTATTGATCAACCTTGAAATATCTTTTATAATGCAAGAGATGCCACAAGATACATGCCAAAATCTTACATAAAACATGAAAATCCACCACAAGTCAGCTAGAGAGAATCCTCTACTAGTTAGAATGATTTTTCTTCCATTTTTTTTTCTTGTATGTTTTTCTTCCATTTTGTACCAAGGCTAGAGTGCTCCAAAAATCTTGCCAAATTTATGAGCCTTACCACTATCAAACATAGACATTCAGTGTCATAGAGGACCAAGGGATGCAAGATACCCAACTCCTCCTCTCTCGCAAGGAGAAGATTTTGAAACTAAATCTCAAGTGGTACAAGATTTTATCATAGCATCATCTCTTCATATTGTATAGGGTAAAATATGGATGGGGTCCTAGGACAATGGTTTGCACATAAAAGAGACCCAAAAACCAATATTTTAAACATACATTTGAATTGTATTGATATGAAAAGTAAATGTAGATGATTAATATTGAAATTAAGAAATAAATGTACTTACCTCTGAAAAAGAACTGGTTGAAAACCCTCTCAAACGATCTCAAAAACTGTTGATTCCCTTAACTTCAAACTTAAATTGCAAGATCTACAAAACCCAAAAATCTTTTTTCGAGATGAGATCAGGTCAACTTTGACCCTCATAAAAGGTCAAAGGCTAAATTTTTATTCTGAAGGTCAATTTTGACTTTGTTTGCAGATCTCGAAAGTTCACCAAAAAGGGTATCCAAATCTGCTCTCAGATCCAAAATTTCGCACCTATAACTGGAAGAAAAATGGTTTTGTTTTTTTGGGGGGAGGGGTTTGCCTCAGTCAAACCCCAATTTATGAATTAACCTTGAAATTGAATTGAAATTGCTGGAATAAATAAAGTAAATGGAATAATTCACCTTGCTTGAGTTGAAAACCTTGTAGAGGATTCAAATCTTTGAATCCACAAGAATGGATGAATGTAGAATCGAATGTAGGATGTCTCCAATCATTTATCTTTAGATCTTCAACACCAATCTTGAATGGATCTTGACTTAGGAAGAGGCTTGAATGAGAATCGAGGAATCTTCAACAAGAGAGCTCCATAGAGCTTGAATCCTTCAATGGCTTCTAATGGATCTCCTTGATGAATTGAATGCTTGAATGCTTGAATTCTTGATCTTCTTTCTTGAGAGCTTGAGAGATGGATTGCAAAACTTGATTGAGAGAGATGTATAAAATGAGAGAGGAAGGCTCCATTTTATAGTGATCTAAGGCACAAGAGGGGCCTCATAGAAAAAATAATTAAGGGCCCATGGCACAAAACTCTAGAGAGGTGCACATGGAGAGGAAAGTAAATTAAAGTCCTGACACAAAAATCTAGAAGGGGACCACCCTTAATATAGAAATAAAATAATTATTTAAGAGTCTTGTCACAAAATTTGAGGTAACACCAACACCAAAGTTAATTTGAGCATTAGGCACAAAACTCGAGAAAGGATAATCTCCAATAATAAATTAGGATTCCTATACAAATATCAAGAAAGGTCCACCTCAAATATTAATTTGAAAATTTGACACTTAACCCGAGAAATAATGGCCCTGAAGAGGGAAAAGACAAGATTTTAATGAAATCCTAAAATCGAAAGCTAACCCCAAGGATCTCAGACCCTAGGGTCAAGGATGAGGTCGACCTTGACCTAGGTCAGGGTTGAGGTTGTCCCTGACCTAGGTCAGGGTCGAGGTCAACCTTGACCCTGAGATCAAGAATCTCAATTTCATAGTCCAAAATGCTAGGAAGAAATGGAAAATGGGGTAGAACAGGGGAAAAAGCCAGATCCAAGTCAATTATCCATTCAAGGATTTTGACATGACCCCAAACCACTTACTCAAATGGCTAAATAGTCTTAACATGGAAGTGCTTCCATTTTAAGACGATATAGTAAGCCCCACTTTAGCAAGAGTATGGACTCGATGCAAACTTTTGGTAAAGGAGATCATAAAGAAAAAGATAATCTTATTGAAATCAAAGGGACAATGGAATCCTCAAGATCCAAGGGAATTGAGTCTTCGTTAAATCCAAGATTTCAATAAGAGAGACATCACTAGAAAAAGATAGAAAGGGAAGAGAGGAGTGGCTAGCTCGCCTAGTAAGATGTGTGTATCTCACTATAAACCACAAAAGGATAGGATGGCCCACCAAGAAAATACTTGATAGTCACCCCATAATGTTGTGCACCTTCTGGCAGCTTTTTGCATGTATGTAGTGTGTCTTCTGATGGCTTTTGGAATACCCATAGATCCACCTTCTTGTATTAATATGAATATGAAATGCATGTCTCCTCAGGATTTAGCAACTTATGTGTGTTACCTTCAAAAGATTTAGCATATAGATGCATGTCTTTTCAAGATTTAACAACTTATGTGTGTTTACCTTGAAAGATTTAGCATATTAAAAATTTTGAAAAATGTGTGTCTGCTCAAGATTTAGCAACTTGTGTGCATTACCTTTGGAAGATTTAGCATATTTGAAATTGGAAATGCATGTCTCTTCAGGATTTAGCAACTTATGTGCATTACCTTTCAAGATTTAGCATGCTACAAAACAAAAGGTTAGAATAAAAATACATAATATAGAATGAGGGAGGCCGTATATATGCCCCCCTCCTTAAATAGAAAAAACATACTATTTTGACATGTTAAGGAGAGAAAAGAACAAGGGTAAGGCCTTCTTCAACATCAAGACAATATCCATAGACAACACCCAGTCCAAGCCAAGAAGGTCATAGCTCCTATGAGGCCATGGAAGGGAGGAATGAAAAGATATATCATGCAAGAAGTGAAAAAGAGTAACCCTTGTGAGAGATAGCACACTGTTCAGTTTCCAAGGTGAGAGGTGTATGCACCCTAAAATGCTCGCCTAGACTTTGGGCCCCATTTATTCAATTTGTCAAATATCAATTTCCTAAATCAATGCTTTGCAATTTTCAAATCAATTCCTTGATCAAATCGCAATTAAATCAATAATTCAAATATTTCTAAGGTTTGATCATTTCATCAATAATTTTATTTAATTAAAAGAAATATCTTAAATAAAATAATCTTATTTAATTAAAACCCCTTTTAATTGAATGATTTTATCTTATTTAATTAAATATTCCTCTTTTTATTAAATAAACTTATCTTATTTATTTAAAAGATAATTCCTCTTTTAAATAAATAAAATCCCCACTTAAAGCAAAATCTGTGATGGAAAAGGAAATAAATCAAATAAAAATAAAACAAAAATCTTTTTCCTGATTCTTTCAATAATTTTATTTAATTGAAAGAAATATCTTTTAAAATGAAATAAATTTATTTAATTAAAATCTTTTTTAATTAAATGATTTTAGCTTATGATATCTCTCTTTTAATTAAATAATGTTATCTTATTTAATTAATAGAGAATCATTCTTTTAAATAAATAAAAAATCCTCTTAAAGCTCTTTGTGATGAAAAAAGGGAAACAAATAATTAAAAAGAAATAAAATCCCTTTTCTCTCCACACTTTCTAAAAAATGAGCTTTATTTCCTCTTTTAGAATTTATCCCACATTGCTCTTGAGGATGCATTCTCTTCCACATTTTTCTATATAAGGAGCCCTCTCCTTCTCATTTCAGATCCGAAAATTTTCATGTTATTGTTATACTACAGGTTTGGAGAGCAATCTTGGAAGAAGCTTGTTGAGCACATTTGGAGCTTGGATATTTGAGACTTCTTTCTTCTTGTCTTCTTCTCTCATGCCTTATGGAAATTCATAGTTTAGATTAATATTGCATTCACATAATAATTTAAATTCATGTTTCCTTTCATAGATTAACATTGTATAAGCATTCATTTCAATAGAATAGTTTATTTCTTGCATTGTTATCATCTAGACTAGTTTCATTTGCATGCAATAGCTTGATGATCATGGAGATTATCATGCTTTCTATTCATCTTTGAATCTCTCATTTCTTGGTGTACGTTCATGGGCATAACTAGGTCAATCTGAGGGCCTCATATACAAACCCCTGCACTCCACGAATAGAAAGCTATGAATCACTGTTTGAGACCTCATTCTTGAGTGTTCTTGAATGTAATGATTCAAAAAAGTGTGAATACTTTCTAGCACATATTTTTGGCACCCACCGTGGGGCAGAAAAGATTAATTTCTAGCTTCATTCTTGATTGGTTTTTCAGTTTTAATGTTGGTTCCAGGCCTTGTATGGCCATGTACAGATTGGAAACCCTATAATATAGTAATGGATGGATATAATGATGAATAATATTTCTCATGCTTTTGGTTTGGTTCATTTTTATAAATAAATGAATACGTTATGATCATTTTGGTGAAAGTGGGTATTTGCAGATTTGAGATTCTCTAAATATAGTCAGATTGAAACATCTAGTACAGACAAAGTATGAAGAATAAGGACCTATAATAATATTCATTGGAAAGATACATGAATTATCTTTCATTTCCTTTTGGTTTGAGTAATTTTTATTCAGATTTGTGAAAGTTACGAGTATTTGAGTGAAAACTAGTTTTTAACAATTTGCATTGGAGTTGTAGGCAATGATTTTCTCTTAGAAAATAATTTATTAATAGAAAAAATAAATGTCTTACATATTTGGAAACTAGATTAAATAATAGTTGTTTTGAAATTATTTTGGTTTCATTTGGATTCTTTTTTAGAAAGATATGTGATTCTCTAGACAGGGTTTGGTGTTTTAAATCTGATTTATGACAGAAAAATTACAGTCTGAAAAGGTTATTGGTTGAGGAACCAAATGGAATCATAAGACCTTATAATTTTGGAAAATGGTAGTTCTTGATGTTGGATAAAAACTTAATTCTTTCTAGAAATTTTAATATTGTTATTTTATGGGTCAAATAAATCAATCTTTAAAGATTGTCTTGAAGACAACAATGTTAAATCAAACTCCTAACAATTGATTTTCATATCTAACCATCTTAGGGTTTTTTTTTTGGATGTGTGCTAAATGCTGGAGTGTAGATCTTTGGACCTAAGGTGAGCTCTTAAAATCTCTATAACACTTGGTTTGGGCATAAAATCAATCTCTCATGTGTTTGGCTTGAGTGTTACATGCTTTCATAGAACACATTTTTTATGCTCTTAATGTGAAATGAATGAACACAGATTTGCTTTTATACAAGTTTGTGTTTAAGTGAATGCTTGTGTTTAAACATTAAGTAATTATTGGTTTCAAATATCAAAACATCTCATTGAGTAATCTAGGGCATGGATTCATTCCTAGTTTACATGAAGAGTTAAATGCACCACTTTGTGGACTCACTTCATGTTTACTTGGAAAGTTAAATATTCCATGATTCAAACTCTCTTGCACTTATGAGTAGTATTGATTAGCAGTCTTAGATTACTTTTGATTGATCTAGATTTCTATCTTGGGTTATTGGACTCACTAATCCACCGGCCCCTCATTTTTGCCTTGTGGTTGCAATCTCAGTGCCACATTAAAGGGGAGGGGTCTATAGGAAATAAGCATTAATTGTTCCACTAGGCAACCCTTTTGTGCTTTTTGGAACTCACTTATTTTCTAGGTTGTGGACTCATTTGTAGCTTGTGTGAGGTGTTAAGTGTTCCACCTTGTGGACTCACCTCATATTTGCTTTAAGCATTAAGTGTTCCACCTTTAGTGCTTTTCAATACTTTTTGATAGAGAATTACTTACCTTTTCATTTTTTAGAAGGCCTTCTTGGGGATTTCATCACCTCAAGGGATGACCTTAACTCCCATGTTCTGACAGAGTATAAATATTGAGAGGTGAATCCAAAGACACCTCTCTTGGGAATGAGTTATATTTCACTCTTGGCTAAGCCTCAAAGAACTTTATACCTTTGAGAAGTGAAGGAGGAGATTTGGGTTACCATCTCCCCCTGGCTGTGTGATTTTTGATTCTTCTCATCTATGGATTTGTGCCTCATGTACCTTGCATATATCGAGGACACCCTTTAGAAAAGCTATGTATATCCTTTTAGACAGCTTGCTAAGATGTTGTTGTGTTCTACATGCCTGCTAAAACATTTTCAAGAACATACACAAGTAGAATCTTTAAGGAGTAGCATACTAAGTCACTTGATTGTTCATGTGCAAGGTTGCTTTGCCCCTTGTTCATTGTTTGAAGACAATTGCTTGCTTGAACTCCTTGATTGCTGTCTTATGTGCTTGATCAATGATAAAAATCTGTTGATGTACTTGATCTTTTAAAATGAACACAAAAATTGAGTTCTTAAGTTGAAGCACCAACCTTTTTATAGCTTGCTTGATTTTCTATCCTATCATTAGAGACCTGTCTTTGTCCTCTAGGGATAGCATCATTTGGTTTACAAAGTCACCTTGGAAATAATTGTCAAGTTGAAAGAAAATTCTTGGTGAGAGTTTATCTCTAGAATTGTTAGCCACATTCTTGGAGAATTTTAGTACTCTTTTTGTCCAAACCATTTCCATCAAATTCAATTTCAATTATATTTTGGCCTAGTCCAACCTCTTGATTCCAAAGTACAAGGGTAGTCACCCTTTGATTTAAGGCACCTCTTTGACAGTGTTGGTAATGCCTTTTGCAATTTCTATCTTACCATCTCCCTTTTGACATTAGAGAACTTTGATTATCCGAGTTTGGTGTTGACATTTTGTGAGGTCATCTTATCACCAAGCATCTTCAATTCTCAGTCTTCCTTGGTCAGTCTAGGTTAGATCCTAGGTGCTGTCATGTTGCTCATCATCCAAACAAATGTTAATGGTATCAATTACACAAGATGACTCTTGGTCTTCTTCTTTCTTCATCCCTTCCCATGTTTTTCTTCTAAAGTCTTCTCTTCACATGGGATATTCTTCTCATCTTCCTAATTCTTTTCCTCTTACTATCTAGTCTATTTTCTTCTATTTCATCTCTTCTGTCACTTCCATGCTTGATTCTTCTTCTTCTAGAACCATGAATTACAAATATCTTGCTATGGAACCTCTTTTAAAAATGGATGATCTTGAACTCATTTCTCAATTCGAAGAGTTTTGTTCCTCTAACAGTTCTTCTAAATATGGCAAAGGTGATAAACTTAAGATAAAAATAGAAAAAAGATTAAAGGAATCAGACACCTTTGCTAGAATCATATGCATGATCTTGTCATGACCTCCTTCCAAAAGTCTTTCATCTTCTAAATCTTCCAAATCTTATAATGACTCTTCTAAACATTATTCACGTTCTTCCTCTCCTAAATCTTCTAAGTCTTATCATGATTCTTCTAAACATTATTTGCATTCCTTATCTTCCAAATCTTATCATGACTCTTCTAAAAATTATTCAAATTCCTCATTATCTAGGTCTTCTTCTTCCACTAGGTCTTCACCCTCCTCTTCTTCACGATCTCATTCCTCTTCTACTTCTCCCAAGAGTCTTACTCCTTGTCTCAAGACATACCATGATGAGCAATATGATATCCCTTGTGATACCTCTCCCATGAAGAGTGACACACCCATCTTTGATGACTATGATGACTACGATGACTATGATGATGGACAATGTAATGATACCTCTGAAACCCCTATTCCTAAGAGTCCTCCTTGTCATGTGCTCGTGCTTACTGGAAAAGGGTCATCACATTGGATAGATTGTGATTGTGATCCATATGACTCTGATTTTGAAAGAGACTTTGATGATTTCTATGAACAATACCTAGATGATACATCTACTTCACTTGAGGAAGAGAAAGCTCAGCGTGCTGATTATAAACTTAAATACTATAAGAATGTATCCTCTACGAACTCTCATGCTAAAAATAAAGATTTTACTCTCGAGCAAGATCATGTTAATGCTAGACCTTTGTCTTGTGATGGTTCCATTCCATCCCCTACTTCTTCCAATACCCCTACATCTCCTAAAGTCGCCAAGTCTTCCAAATCTTTCACAAATCCTGCATCCAACAAAAATCCTAATGCTTTTCATGCGGTTCCCTATAGTTGTCCTCAAGGGCTAACTCTTAAAGATACTCAAGCTAACCTTCACTTGGCTGCAAATACTTCCAATAATGCTAAATCTAAAGAGCCTAAGCCTTTATGTTCTATAATTCCTACTTTAGTTATTCCTTCACCATCTCTGCCAAAGTCTTCCATACAACTCCAACCGGCTTCCTTGTCCTTAGAAGTGACTTCATGTCAAGAGGACTCTAAAAATGATACATAAAATAATATAAAGAAAGATCAAGATTAAGAACCCTCCATGTCATCCACTCCTTTTCATGATGTTCTCTATCCATGTCATGGTTCTTTTGATCCTTTACACCCTTCCTCATTTATTCCACCATGTCTTAAGTCTTCTCCGAAGAAAGATCAAGCTACTACCCACACTGTTGAGCTTATTGATAATGAAAATGACCTTACCATGCTTGCACTTTCCAAAGATGATACTTCCATTAAGGTTATTAAAAATGGTGTTGTTACTTCCAATGTTAAGCCTATTCAAGAGATAAATTCTGCACTTGTGCTATCCAAAGATCCTTGTCAAGATCACAGTCTTCCATCTTCTTGTTCTACCATTCCATGTTCACTTTCACTTTCTACTCTTCCTAAGTCTTCGCAAGCTTTGAATGATCCTATCAAAGAAAATGCTCTTATTTAAGATGTCCAGGATCCTATTGAAAATTCTAATGCTCACTTTGAAGATGTTGATATCCTTGGTTGTCATATAGATGCTAATGAACTTATTGATTATCCTTTTGCATCTTCCACTTCCATCCTTGGACCTCTTCCACCACTACTAAGGACTTCACATCTTCCTTCCATATTGGGTCCTTATATCCCTTCATTTTCCCCTCCTAACTCTCCTAATTTGTCATCTATCTTGGGTCCTTATGTCCTTCCATCTCCTATCTTTCCTCAAGATCAACATAGATGCATACCTTTGAATATTTTTCATCCATCCACCCATCTACACCAGTCATATTATCCTCCTTCTTCCACACATCCCAAATATTTTGGAAGTAACTTGAATGTTCAATATAAGAAAAAGAAACAATACAAGAATCCATCAAAGGAAGAAGATCACCATGTCTCCTCTAATCGACATGGGGGCATAAAGTCAAAAGAGATATCTAAGAAGAAAACTACAAGACAAGTATGGGTTCCAAAATTCATTATTCAAGATATTCTCTCTAAGTCATCATAAGGAAACAAAAAGCCTAAGGCTATATGGATTCCAAAGTCTCTCATAAGAGAGTCTCATGTTGAACAAAAAGTGAAGTTGACATTCAAGCTTTCCAAGACTTCCACCTCATATTCTTCCAAAAACATTCTTCCATTCCATGCACCTGAACCGCAACCTCTACTAAACATATACCATATTCCTTCACGTATTCCTTCATTCAAGTTTCCTTCATCCTCTCGCCACCCTCCAAAGCATGCGTCGATGTTGATCTTGCCTTCCTTTCCATCTACTCTTTCACAATCCTTCCATTCATTATTCTCTTGCCTTCTATCATTTTTTCTCATTTGCATATTCCTCCTATCTTCCAACTCCACTCGCTTTACATAAAACCGTATCCTCCATTTTTCTCTTCCATCTTCCTTTCCCTATCAGCATCTTTGAGCATATTATCTTGAATCCTTGCCATATCATGGTTTATCTTTTCAAGGAGCATTATCTAAAAGCTTTCCTTCTTCCAAAAATTATAAAATTCAAAAAAAAAGAAAAAAGAGAAAAAAAATAAAAAAATTGAAAATGTGCCTTGGTGAAAACCTGGAAATAGGTGCCTTGGTAGAAAAAGTAAAGAGAAATAAATTCATCCTATGGTGAAAACCACTCCTTTGTGGCACCTTGGATAAGTACCATGATGAAAACTTGGCAATCAGGTATCATGCGTAGTTCTTCTACATATTTCATCCATTCCATCTTCTCTCTTTGATCTTGACAAGGTTGACCTATACACGAACATTTGGCTATCTTGTGACCTATCTTATGATGATCTTTCTTTTCCTCCATTCATTCTAGCATTTCACTATCATTTTCCCCTTTGGTCTTGATATAATATAAAAAAGAGTGAAACACGATGCTATGAAGTCTCTTGACATGTCTACTCCTTTGGACTGCATCTTTTTCCTTCTTTTACATTACGCCTTTCTGACTTATCCTATGCTAACCTTCCATCACTCGTTCAGATGTACTCTACATGATAATTTTTCCCTAGCTTGGGTACTCTTGAGGAGTTTGCCTTTGAGGATTTCTTCCATTCATTCTCCTTCATTCTAATGTCTTCCATCTCTCCCACCAGCTTGCTAATCCCTCTTGTTCTCCACCTCGCTAGACATTGGGACTACACGATGTGATCTTTCTTGGGAGTTTGATGCTCATTCTATCTAGGGGCATCCTTTGTATATAATTATTGATCCTAAAAAAAATCCAAAAAAAAAATTTGATATATTCTCAAAAAAATACCGAAAAAATTCATATATGATGCTGAAAAAATTCTAAAAATCAGAAAATGTCCTGAAAAAATGATCATCTTAGTGAAAACCTAGCAATAGGCACTTTGATGTATCTCAAAAAAATTATATATTCCAAAAATACCAAAAAAATAAAAAATTCAAAAAATTCAAAAAAAATAGAAAAAGTGCCTTGGTGAAAACCTGGAAACAGGTGCCTTGGTAGCAAAAATACAAAAAATTATAAAAAGTCCTGAAAAAATTCTTCCAAGTGGTGAAAACCTAGAAACAGGCGCTACTTGAGGCCTTTTCACCCCTATTTCTTAGTATGCATCCTTGACACTTAGCCTTTCTCCATCACACCTTGTCCTTGTTGCCTTGGTTTGGAATTGGTCTTTGTCTTTGTCTAGGGGGCATCACTGTGTTAGCTTTGGTCTCTTAGATATGCTTGTCTTTAGGACACCTCACAAATGACATTTTTCAACACCAACCCAACTATGTTTTTCAACACAACCCCTGACATTGAGTGTTTTTCAACACTTATCAGTTTGGTCTTATCCAATTTGGTCATGTGATCTTACCTGCTTGCAAGCATTTGATCCTTATCCTCAAAACTCAGTATCAGTTTACACACTTAAAATTTTTAAATGCAACACTTAATGCTTGAGATATGTCATGATCTTTTCTTTGTGTGCTAACTGTTATTGATTTTCGTTGAGTGTCCCTGTCTAATAAGTCTCTCCGTGGTGCATAGCTAGAAGACTTGGGGCATGGGGCATGTTTTTATTTGCTTTCTGCTTGTGGGTGTTGTCTTGAACCTCTTTAGTGTCTCTTGTTGTCTCCTTGACACACTCAAGAGATTTAAGGCATCATCCTTGACTATTTTTTTTTGCACAACTGTTCTCATGGTAATCCGGATGTTTATGCCTTGATGTGAGCATGGTTTTGCTACATTAAATTGGGTAAGCTAACATTGTAGTCATCTTGAACTTTATGTCTTTGATGCTCATGTTAGAATCTTTCCACATTCCAATCTGATATGAATCACATTCATATCTTCATAGTTATATTTTTTACTGGTGTTGATTGTGTGATTGTCTGATGTCTGGTAATAATGGCCCTATGATGAAAATAAGTTCTTTTACATTCTCTAATGAATGATGAACACAAAAATCCTATGTTACCCTATTGCAAGTACACCTTTGCATTTTCATATAGCTTGCATTATTTAGACTTCATGTTAAATTTGCACTTTTAGGCTGCATTATGAGTTTGAGAGGGTTTCCTTCATCTTTCTTGTGGACTTTTAGTCAACTGTGATCACATTCTGATATTCATTTCCTTACCTTCTTTCGTGATCTCAATCGAAATTCCCTATCTTAAACAGTTGATTGATTTTGGGGCATCTTCTTTCTGGAGGCAAATTCTCTTTTTTCTCTCCATTTCTTTCCATTTCTTCCAAACTTCTATCTTCCATTCACTTTCACCCCACTTCTTTTCTTCTAATTCAACCTTGGGGCATAATCTTTCTTGCTGATCTACCTTGGTTCTGTGATTTTTTATTTTTTATTTTATCTTTCATCTTATGTCAAGAACCTTATGTTTAGTTCAATTTGATCAAATTTATCAATTTACTATTTCTCCTCTATCTCATTTTGATTTTGATCACGAGGGGGTAGTACCTACCAAACTTCAATGCTTGATTCAGCTTTATCAAATTTATCAATTGCTTCTTTTGGGGAAACCTTGCTTGAGATTCTTATCTCTTATTTGAGACTTGACAATTACCTATTCACAGGTGTTGGCCTTGTCTTTTTCAGTCTGCTTATCTATGTCCTGATGTGTTCCCATCCATCGAACACACATCTGGGTTGTTTTGTGATCCCAAATCGATCTCACACTTCAATTTCATTCTTTGACTACATGTGATCCCGAGTTGACCTCACATTAGTCAAAGAGGGGCAAATGTATGCACCCTAAAATGGTCCCCTAGACTTTCAGCCCCATTTATTCAATTTGTCAAATATCAATTTCCTGAATCAATGCTTTGCAATTTTCAAATCAATTCTTTGATCAAATCGCAATTAAATCAATAATTCAAATATTTCTAAGGTTTGATCATTTCATCAATAATTTTATTTAATTAAAAGAAATATTCTCTTTTAAATAAATAAAATAGGCTTATTTAATTAAAAGAAATATCTTAAATAAAATAATTTTATTTAATTAAAACCCTTTTTAATTAATGATTTTATCTTATTTAATTAAATATTCCTCTTTTTATTAAATAAACTTATCTTATTTATTTAAAAGATAATTCCTCTTTTAAATAAATAAAATCCCCACTTAAAGCAAAATTTGTGATGGAAAAGGAAATAAATCAAATAAAAACAAAACAAAAATCCTTTTCCCAATTCTTTCAATAATTTTATTTAATTGAAAGAAATATTCTCTCTTAAATAAATAAAATAACTTTATTTAATTGAAAGAAATATCTTTTAAAATGAAATAAATTTATTTAATTAAAATCTTTTTTAATTAAATGATTTTATCTTATGATATCTCTCTTTTAATTAAATAATGTTATCTTATTTAATTAATAGAGAATCATTCTTTTAAATAAATAAAAAATCCTCTTAAAGCTCTTTGTGATGAAAAAAGGGAAACAAATAATTAAAAAGAAATAAAATCCCTTTTCTCTCCACACTTTCTAAAAAATGAGCTTTATTTCCTCTTTTTGGATTTATCCCACATTGCTCTTGAGGATGCATTCTCTTCCACATTTTCCTATATAAGGAGCCCTCTCCTTCTCATTTTAGATCCGAGAATTTTCATGTTATTGTTATACTGCAGGTTTGGAGAGCAATCTTGGAAGAAGCTTGTTGAGCACATTTGGAGCTAGGATATTTGAGACTTCTTTCTTCTTGTCTTCTTCTCTCATGCCTTATGGCAATCCATAGTTTAGATTAATATTGCATTCACATAATAATTTAAATTTATGTTTCCTTTCATAGATTAACATTGTATAAGCATTCATTTCAATAGAATAGTTTATTTCTTGCATTGTTATCATCTAGACTAGTTTCATTTGCATGCAATAACTTGATGATCATGGAGATTAGCATGCTTCTTATTCATCTTTGAATCTCTCATTTCTTGGTGTACTTGCATGGGCATAACTAGGTCAATCTGAGGGCCTCATATACAAACCCCTGCACTTCACGAATAGAGAGCTGTGAATCACTGTTTGAGACCTCATTCTTGAGTGTTCTTGAATGTAATGATTCATAGAAGTGTGACTACTTTCTAGCACACAAGAGGTATATCAACCATGGAAACCCAATGTCAAACAATGAAATAGGATGTGATCAAGGATATAGATCCTCAATGCAAACCAAAATTTTCATGTATGATTGAATATCACATAATAGATAAATACTGCTTAACCAAGGAAAGAGGTGAATCTCGGAAAGACATAAAGGAAGGAGATGACATCCCTAACCCCCAAGTATAGGAACAAGGATGGAAGGGGACCTATTATATTTCTTGCAACACTATATAAGATAATGAGCCCCCAAGGATTAGGCTACCATTGTTTATATAATGTGGAGTTCCATAATAGGAACATAAATTTTATTTAGAGAAAACAAGATTGAAATACAAGTCATTGTCACATGATATATAAATAACCTTACTATCAATGAGCTGCCTAATCTTATAAAGTAAAGCTTGACATTCATTAGTAGAGTGATCATGAAAATTATGATATAAACAAAAAGGAAGAGTCTTCAAGTGTAGACTATGTTTCTTTTTGTGTTTAGGTCTAGTAATCATCTTAAAACGAAGGAGTTTAGGCAAAAGAAATTCTTGGTCAAATTCCTTCACAAGTTCATCATGTCTTGAAGTGTTATTTGAGATGTTGTTAACATTGATTTGTTGTCAAGGATTAAATCCCAATCCATAAGAATGCTCATGCCCCCCAGTGTGTAAGGGCATTTGAATTCCCCGTTTATGCTTACCACATCCTTGACCATTAAATCCTTGTTTAACAAGGAAATGATAACCGGGACCATAACAAGAAGCCATATAAGATGGAGTCAATGGAACTTTAGTAGTCACTATGTCATCATTAGTAGGGTTGAAAGATTCATTATGGGTAGAAGAAATGACAAATTTATTACTAAGGGTATTAGAAGTAGAAGTAAAAAATCATTGTTGAAATTCTCTTTGTTTCTTCATAAAATCAAGATCATTAACATTATACTCTCCAATAAAGGTAGGAGTAAAATCCAAGGTTCCCCAATCATCACCAGGAAGAGCATTAGAGGAGCAAGGATTACTATTAGGAATAGGAGTAGTGTGGGTTTGAATATTAAGATAAGGATTAGGTGCATCATCCACATGAAGTGTATACATCCCATTGTTATGTATAAACTTGACTTTACGGTGAAGGGTAGAAGGAATGACATGCATCTCATGCAACCAAGGTCTACCCAAAAGAAGGTTATAATTGAGAGGTCTAGGCATAACATGAATAGGTGTATTTAGGATGACCGGTCCTGCTTTGATAGGTAAAGTAATGATGCCTAAAGTGTTCTTAGCAATGTTATCAAAGCCACGTATAGGAACATTGTCAAGTTGAATAGTTGAAAGATCGGTGTTAATCACTTTGAGCATGTCCATGCTACAAACATTAATCCTAGATCTGTTATCAATCAAATTCCTATGAATGATACTTTTATTAATAGTTACGCTAACCATAAGAGCATCATAGTGATCTTGAACATCTTTAGAAGGTAAATCTTTTTGAGTAAATACAATGTCAGGAGGAACCAGGGTAGCATGCATGCATTGTAAGAAGTTATTGATGTTCTCTTGATTAGGAGGTGGAGTAGGAAGAATTTCTATAGATTTTTGCAAGGCTTCATACTAGGTAGGTGAAGTTTGAAGAAGCTCCCATAAAGAAATCTTGGCAGGGGTATTTTGCAATTGGTTTATCAAATCATACTCCTTGCTAGGAAGACAAGGTGGAGGAGGAAGAATAGGTTGAGAAGGTGGAAAAGAAGTAGAAACCACTAGATTAGGTTGAAGGTTATTCCTTGTACAATATGTGTGAGCTATTGAATCTTGATCATTAAAAGACTGTAAAGACTCCATAGGTTTACCTTTGATAGTAATGCGAGGACAACCTTTGACAGTCAACAAGGGTTTAGGATAAACCATTTTAGTTGTTTCAACACTACAAATAGATTCACAAGAAGGAAGAAAAGAGGACATCCTAGTAGGAGATGAGGTAAGATCTTGATTCTCCATAGGATCATCACTAAAATAGAGAGCATTAATGGAATTCATATCATTCTCCACTAATGCCTCATCACTAGAAGGAATCTCAAATGGAGGTAAAGCATCTATAATATTATCTTCTTTCACTAAAATGTCTGCATAATGGGAGTGTGTTTTAGAAAAAGATTCATCATCATGTATGAATATGTCATCCATTAATAAATCACCCTCTTGTATCAAAGCTTCTTCATGAGGAGGGGATAAATCAATGTCTTTATCCAAGGGATCATTCACAATGGTTTCATGAGGAAGAGAAAAATCAACATCCCCATCCAAAAGTTCAATAAAGCACTTGAAAAATACTTGAGATAAATTTTGCAACATGATAAACAATAAAGAAATGCATAGAAAATAGATCTAAATATATCCAAATGCATAAGCATGAAAAGGAAATTGAATACCATAAACACAATAGGGCATCTAATTCCACAAAGTAATGTAAATTTTTTTGTATTTTTGAAGAAATTTTGCAATTTTTTTGGATTTTTGAAATATAAATGCAAGAGCATAAAGGAAATCTACTTTTATAAGCATGTAAGATCTAACATAAAATGCAAATCTAACACCAAAAAGAAATAGTTGTCTATCATGGGTTCACCAAAATGTAAAGGATAAAGGTGAACACACAAGATATAAAAAACACAATAGGGCATCTAAATCCACAAAAGAGAGGGGGTAAGTATGTTAGGTTCACCAAAATGTATAGGGTAAAATATGGATGGGGTCCTAGGACAATGGTTTGCACATAAAAGAGACTCCCAAAACCAATATTTTAAACATACATTTGAATTGTGTTGATATGAAAAGTAAATGTAGATGATTAATGTTGAAATTAAGAAATAAAGTACTTACCTTTGAAAAAGAATCGGCTGAAAACCTTCTCAAATGATCTCAAAAACTATTGATTCTCGCAATTCTGAACCAAAACAGTGAGATCTACAAAGCCTAGAAATATTTTTCTGAGATTAGATCAGGTTGACTTTGACCCTCATAAAAGGTCAAAGGCTACATTTTTATTCTCAAGGTTGATTTTGACTTTCTTCACAAATCTCAAAAGTTCATTGAAAAGGGTATCCAAATCCGCTCTCAAATTTGAAATTCTGCACCTGTACCTACAAGGAAAATGGTTTTATTTGTTGGGGGGGAGAGGTTTGCCTCAGTCAAACCCCAATTTAGGAATTAACCTTGAAATTGAATTGAAATTTCTGGAATAAACAAATTAAATGGAACAATTGACCTTGCTTGAGTTGAAACCCTTGTGGAGGATTCAAATCCTTGAATCCACAAGAATGGATGAATGTAGAATCGAATGTAGGATGTCTCCAATAAATTGTCTTTAGATCTTCAACACCAATCTTGAAAGGATCTTGGATTAGGAAGAGGCTTGAATGGGAATGGAGGAATCTTCAACAAGAGAGCTCCATAGAGCTTGAATCCTCCAATGGATTCTAATGGATCTCCTTGATGAATTGAATGCTTGAATGCTTGATCTTCTTTCTTGAGAGCTTGAGAGATGGATTGCAAAACTTGATTAAGAGATGTAGAAAATTTGAGAGGAATTCTCCCTTTTATAGTGATCTAGGGCACAAGAGGGGCCTCATAGAAAATAATAATTAAGGGGCCATGGCACAAAACTCTACAGAGGTGCACATGGAGAGGAAAGTAAATTAAAGTTTTGACACAAAACTCTACAAGGGGACCACCCTTAATATAGAAATAAAATAATTATTTAAGAGCCTTGTCACAAAATTTAAGGCAAGGCCAACCCCCATGTTAATTTGAGCATTAGGCAAAAAACTTGAGAAAGGCTAATCTCCAATAATAAATTAGGATTCCTATACAAATATCGAGAAAGGTCCACCTCAAATATTAATTTGAGAATTTGACACTTAACCTGAGAAATAACGGCCCCAAAGAGGGAAGAGACAAGATTTTCATGAAATCCCTAAACTAGAAGCTAACCTCAAGGATCCCAGACCCTAGGGTCAAGGATGAGGTCGACCTTGACCTAGGTCAGGATCAAGGTCAACCTTGACCTCAAGTCAAGAATCTCAGGTTCACAGTCCAAAATGCTAGGAAAATGCTAGGAAGAAGTGGAAAATGGGGTAGAATAGGGGAAAAAGATAGATCCAAGTTGAGTATCCATTCAAGGCATTCGACATGACCCCAAACCACTTACTCAGAGGGCTAAAAACTCTTAACATGGAAGTGCTTCCATTTTAAGATGATACATTAAGCCCCCACTTTAGCAAGAGTATGGACTCGATGTAAACTCTTGGTAAAGGAGATCATAAAGAAAAAGATAATATTATTGAAATCAAAGAGAAAAAGGAATCCTCAAGCCCGCAGGGACTCAAGTCTTCATTAACTCCAAGATTGTAATAAGAGAGACATCACTAGAAAAAGATAGAAAGGGAAGAGAGGAGTGGCTAGCTCACCTAGTAAGATGTGTGTATCTCACTGTGAACTACAAAAGGATAGGATGGCCCACCAAAAAAACACTTGATAGTCACCCCATAATGTTGTGCACCTTTTGGTGGCTTTGTGCATGTATGTAGTGCATCTTTTGACGGCTTTTGAAATACCCATAGTGTTGGCAAGTTGTCTATACTAAAGTATATGACTAGATATAGTGTTGTCATTATGGAAACAAAGTCATATAGCAGTTTGGAGTAAGCACACTTAGGGTAAAGATCAAAATTCAGTTAAGTGTTGAAGACTAGATAGTGTACAAAGTCCCTGAAGCTTAGAGCATTAGTGCACATGTGTATGGATGAATTATGGTATGCACCCTAGAAGTTAAGTTTGTTAGACTATACTTATGCTTAGTCTATGAGTGCATAAGTAGATATGCAAAAATGTGAAATTTACAATTAGTTGAAGTTGCATAGCCAGTGTGTGCCAACAAAGAACAGTGCATGGAGCTGATAGTTAGCATTTTGGTTTGCGATTATAACTTATTGTTGTAAAGCATATGCACCCATTGTATTTAGGTTGCTGACATATGTACATGTATAATTGTAAGCACACTTAAGCCAATTCATTTGGAAGAATTGTTTGTAATTAGTTATAGGGCTAACCTAATTGTTTTGTTTGTATAAGCACATAAATATAAGGTGCACCCATTGTATTCAGCATGGAAGCAGCAATAGATTTGTGATAAGTAGAGTAGAGGTATGCAAAGTCAGCATAAGATGTATTAGAGCTTTGCTAGAGGTCAAATCATTAGCGCACCAAAGGAACTGATCTGACAAGTAGTGTCACAGTGAATAGTTCACCTATAGATATAGTGTGTATCTAAAATTAGAAGGTTGTAGCCTTTGCCCCTTTGAGTAGTGAGCTCTTAGATAGTGCATCCTCTCCCCTAACAAGGACAATTTTAAAAGACTCCTAACAAGGTCCAACCCTTGACCAGGTCTACTATACTTAATATATTGTAAAGATACTCCTAATAGGGTAAAGGATCTTCTAACAAGGATCACAAAACACTAGTACAAAACATTAGTGGGTATCAAGTCCCGCTGAGGTTTTTACCTATTTGGGTTTCACCATAACCATATTGGTGTCATGTGTTGATTTCATATTTCATGTTTATGTGAATGTTTATTCCAGTACTTGAGCATTTAAGTTCAGCATAAAGATTAAAGTGAAAAGTTAAAATATAGTGAACACTAATTCACCCCCCCTCTCAGTGTTCCCATTCCTAACAATTGGTATCAGACCTCTGGTCCTCAACAAAGAAGTTTAACCACTTGAGGAGATCACGGACAAAGAAGATATGAAACATCTAAAGAAAAATCTTGAAGCCACTCTTGAAGATCTGGACAATTCAGAAAGAGAAATTAAAGAACTAAAATAAAAAGTCAATGATGCTTAATTAGTTATCAAAAGACTAAGAAAATATTTGAAAGGATGCTCTAATAGTGATCTTGAAGAAAAAGTCAAGAAGTTGAGTGAAGAGAATGCATCCTTATTAAGTCAGCTTAAAGAATTTGATGACAAACTGATGAACAATCAAGATGTCTACAATGAACAAGTCAAGGAGAACCTTCAACTCAATAAGGAATTGAGGGAAGCCAATTTAGAAATCTTAGAGCTAAGGAATATCAAAGAAAGCTTGGAATCTAAATTGAAAAAGTCAAAGGATCATATTGACAAATTACACACCAATGCTGATTTGGTAGAATCTTAGTTGTATGCAAGAAGAGCTAGAGGAGACACTAGCTGTATTAGATACAATGAAGCACAAAATTAGATTGACAATATGTGAGCAAGAAAGGATTCACAAAAAGACTCTACTGATGCTGAGAAGACTGAAGATCAAACCAAAGACAATGGTGGTCCTCCTAAAAATGAGCACAAGCAAGTAGAACACACTTGTTTTGCATGTAAAAAGCATGGACACATTGCAAGAAACTGTACAGAGGTAAGACCTTTTAATGGCTATTATTATTCATGCAATAGATTTTGTCATAGAGCTATGAATTGCAAGACTAGTAAGAAGAATAGGATTCAGCAAGATCAAAGAAATTAGAATCAGACAAATGTTAGAAGTTCTCAAAATGTTACATGTTAGATATGTAACTATAATGGTCACTCAGCCAAAACATGCAGAATGGTGACTCATGTCAATGTACTGAGGAATAATAGACCTCCAATCATTTTTCACTCTTGTGACAAGGCTAGACATATCTCAAGGTTCTATAGATCAAGGACGCAAGGTTAGGAAAGCCCTAAAAAGATTGAAGAACCAGTTTTGGATCCTAAAGTAGAAGTCAAGTTTGTGAAAGCCTCAGAAGATGTGAGCTTGATTTGGTCAGAAGCAAAGATGGACAAAGATGATGAGAATGTATTGGATGCATCCCCAGTGGACGCACCCTCTACATCTGCATGAATGGCCCTCAGGGTCATAGGGGGAGCTAATTTAGCTCTAGACCCCTGTGTGGCTGGTATACTCATCCTCAGAGTATGCACCTTTGGACTTAAGCTTTTCAAGTGTATAGGAACCTTCATGCAAGAGTGCACATGTTGATTGTTAGTGGAGCTCAAGTTTTAAATTTTGAAGTGACAACCTAGTTTACATGATGTGCATTAATGGAAGATTTTTTACTTTAAAGTACACAAAAGTCATTTGATTGCTCATTGCATTCAAATTCAAAGTGATAGGAGGGTAGAAAGAGACTTGGAAGTTGTTGTGAAGTCTTGGAGATTGAATCTATCAGAGATTTGCTGCAGTTATTAGTGCATTTGATAAGTTGTAGTAACCCTAGCTCATTGTGTTGATTCAGAAGCTATTAGATCATCTCTAAGTTCAGTTGGAAAGTGTTTAACAAGTAATTCATGGCCACTTCCATTGTTTATGATGTTGCTAATAAGAAGAGATGTGTTTTCAAGAGGCACCCATTTAAATCAACCCTAGATGATTTAGAGGGAGCATTCTCCCACATGTTGATGGGTGTCATGCATGTAGAAGACATAAGGGCTTACATCTATTGTAAGAAGGAACCTATTGGACTAGATAGGTTAAGGGCACACATGGACACAATGTTGAAACCACAAAAAATGTTCATGGTTGAATACACCAAATGGAATGGTCACCTTATTGTTGAATATGCTATGACATATAAATTCTATGAGACTGAATGGATAAAAATCTTGTTAAGTGGAATCCATGATGATTTGTTTTGGATTGGAGATGTACTAGTAAGAATCACAAGTGATCTGATACATGAGATGATAGGCATCTCTAAGATAGGCACGATTCTTCTAGTGGGTAAGGATGTCAAGAAAATGGTGGAGAAAACATGCAAATCCAGAAGTGATAGGTGTGGCATGACTATTGAGCCTATAGAGAAAGAAGACATCAAATTGATGTCAATGATATTGGGTTATAGATTTCATCACACCAGTAGGGTGAATAGTGTGTCTGTAGACACTATTCTAGTAGCCATCTGACTTATGCAAGAAGATGAAGAGATCAACTTGTGTGAGATCTTGCATGCACAGTTGATAGAAAACATCAAAGATATCAAACATGACAAAATAAAGATATTCAGGTTTGGGTCCCTAATCATCTATATGTACCTCCATATAGTTGGTAAAGTGTTAGACTTGTATCTAGACAAGTCCATTCTAACCATACCATAGATATCAAACAAGGCATGCACTGAGATCACCTTAAGAGACTATCTAACCTTGGAATTAAAAACCTTCAGAGCAAGGATGTAGATGAGGTACAGGATTCCTGAGAATATTGTGGAGAAGTATAAAGACATAGTATGCTTTATGGTGGAGACAGACACTACATGTATGGAAGCTATTGAGCCTATAACTAAGTGGATTCATCCACTTGGATATGAGGTAGAGGAACAAGTTCTTGAAGCCTATGTACAAGTATTACTATTAGCCCCTAAAGATGATAATGAACCTAGGTGGGGAACCTATGAAGAAAAGACTAGAGAAGTTGATGCTAAGCTGAACAATGCTGCAACAAAAAGAAAGGTCACAAAGGTCACATCTAAAATCTTGAGAATACATGGTGTGTCTCAAGAAGACCTTTATAAAACATGGGATGAAAAGATTGCCTTAGAATTGAAAGGTGCAGTAGTAGAAGAAGAACATGAAGATCCAAAATCAAAGAAGATGAAAACTGATTCAGATGATAGTCAAAAGGATAAAATTGGAAATACTCCTTCTGCACCCAAAGATACTCCTTTGTAGTATAAACCAATGGTGAAGAGGAAGAAATAAGCTAGCACTAGTCATCCATCCTCACATGCTACAAGGATAAGAAAAAACATTCAAGCACCTCCTAAGGTAGGATTCAGACCTAGCCTTAAAGTTTTGGGCACAAGAATTGTTGACGAGGGAAGAATTGATCAAGTAGGGAAGTACTATGATACATATAGTGAGATTGATAAATCAAAAATTCATGGTATGATTGTCAAACACATGATCAAGTTCAAGAAAATAGTCCTTGAATTAAAAACCTCTATTCCAGATAAAGTATGGGATATTCTAGAATACCAAAAGAAAGAAGCAAATGAGGAAGATCAAAGGATCAGAGAAAAAGTATTAGAAGATACTATGCCTGTATGTTCTAAAGAAGAAGAGGTAGTAATATTGAATTTGGTGAAGCCACACCTAAGGACTAAGATGAGAACTCTTCACATCATGAACAAAGACTATGAGCTAATTAAGAAGGAAACAAAAAAGGCTTTTGAGAAGATGTTATTAGAATAATAGATAAATCAACCTACTGCGCCCATCTCTCATGCACCCAATAAGGAAGATAAATTGGTAGAGCCCACTAATGTACCAATGATAGGCCCTCAGGACTCAGCACCCATAGCAAAAACTCAAACAAAAGTAGAAAAGTCTACACCCATGATAGAATCACACCAAGACAACACTATTATCATAGATAATGTGAAAATAGCCATGGCGGCTACTGATAAGGATGTGGACAAGTTTGAGGAAGCATTTTTTAGTACTAAGGAAGCTAAAATCCTATGTAGCAATACACCTCCCACTCAACAAGAAGTACCTATTGAAGATGTATATGATAAGAAAGATGAATTTACTTCTATTGGATTGGTCAAGGTGAAACAAGAGGTGATGAACAACACTCCCATCACTCCCTCCTTAGCATTATTGTCAAGTTTGACACCTGACACAAGCAGTTTGGACTCCTAGAAAGAAGAAGGCCTGATTAAGTTTAGCATCCTGGCTATGGAGAAGGAAAAGGAGAAGCAAGTCATGAGAAATCCTCTCCTTGTGGAATCAGTGAATATTTTGAGCAGTTTGTTTCCTAAAGATAAGAAAGTGCAAAATGTACATTCGGTTGATGATGTGAGTACACAGTTCTCTCACAGTTCAAAAGCAATTTTTCTAGCTTAGAAGAATCTATGTCCAAAGTGGCAGAAGAGAAGTACTTAAAGAAGAGACTCAATGAACTAATGAGAAAATTTGCACTAGACTTGAATTCTCTTAAGTCTGGTCAGTCATCATTGAAAGAATTTGTTGATGAAGGAAGAAAGATCATTGCAACATGCATGGATCAAGACAAACTAACCAATGATCATTTCAAAATGATAAAAGAGGTAGAAGCTTTGATTGAGTAGGTAAAGATTTTAGTGATGAATACATCTAAAAATGTGAACATGTGCAACAATGTCTACCAAGGATAGATAGACAAGATTGAGAAGGAAGAAAAAGAGATAACAAGGATAAGGTTCAGACAGACTTAGTTGAGGAATGGTCTTGCACCCTCTTTAGACATCCTTAATCAGAACATAAAGGAGATCGATGCCACCATGGTAACTTATGATCATGGTCCCATCAATGAATTGGAGAAGATGGGGAAGCTTCAATATACATTATGTGCCCATCTCCAGATAGTTAACTCTCTGATAACCTTTTGGAAGAAGGAGATCCAAAACCTCAAAATTGCATATTTGGATGTTTTCCCTTAGTGAGTATGTATAGATACAATTTTTTGATGCACCTTTGTCATTAATGTCAAAGGGGGAGTTGTGTATAGAATATAGAGTACATATATGTATAGGGAGATATAAGATTATGTATAAAGATGTATAGAAGACAAAAAATTTTTTGTAAAGGAACAGTTAGAGGCTTGGCCATATTCCTTTGTTGGCCATCAATGACAAAGGGGGAGATTGTTTGCAAGTTGTATATACTTAATTATATGACTAGATATAGTGTTTTCATTATGGCAATGGAGTCATATAGTAGTTTGGAGTAAGCACACTTAGGGTAAAGATCAGAATTCAGTTAAGTGTTGAAGATTGGACAGTGTACATAGTTCCTGCAGCTCAGAGCATTAGCGTATGTGTGTACAGATGAATTATGCTATGTGCCCTAGAAGATAAGTTTTTTAGACTATACTTATGCTTATTCTATGAGCGCATGAGTAGATATGAAAAGATGTGAAAGTTATAGTCAGTTGAAGTTGCACAGCCAGTGTGTGCTAGCAGAGAATAGTGCATGGAGCCGATAGTTAGCAATTTGGTTTGCAATTATAATTTAATGTTATAAAGGCTATGTGCCCATTGTATTTAGGTTTCCAACATATGTACATGTATAATTGTAAGCACACTTAAGCCAATTCATTTGGAAGCATTGTTTGTAATTAGTTATAGGGCCGACCTAACTATTTTATTTGTATAAGCGCATAAATATAAGGTGTGCCCATTGTATTTGGCATGGAAGTAGAAATAGAGTTGTGATAAGTAGAGTAGAGGTATGAAAAGTTAGCATAAGATGTATTAGAGATTTTCTAGAGGTCAAAGCATTAGCACACCAAAGGAACTGATCTAACAAGTAGTGTCATAGTGAACAGTTCACCTGTAGATATAGTGTGTATCTGAAATTAGAAGGTTGTAGCCTTCGCCCCTTTGAGTAGTGAGCTATCAAATAGTGCATCCTCTCCCCTAATAGGGAAAATTTTAAAAGACTCCTAACAGGGTCTGACCCTTGACCAGGTCTACTATACTTAATATATTGTAAAGCTACTCCTAACAGGGTAAAGGATCTTCTAACAAGGATCACAAAACACTGGTACAAAATATTAGTGGGTACCAAGTCCCACCGGGTTTTTTACCTATTTGGGTTTCCCCATAACCATATTGGTGTCATGTGTTGATTTCATGTTTCATATTTATGTGAATTTTTATATCAGTACTTAAGCATTTAAGTTTAGCATAAAGATTAAAGTGAAAAGTTAAAATACAATGAACACTGATTCACCCGCCCTCTCAGTGTTCCCATTCTTAACACATAGATCTATATATAGTCAAATGTGGACCTCTAATCCAACTACACATGAAACATAGTCATTACTCACATAATCAAATTATGAGAGAGAGTATGAATTACTCAATTTGAAATTCATGGTGAAGCGACCTGTTGCCTCCTATGTAGATGGGGTGTTTAATTACTCTCAGAATGAGAGCCAACAACCATAAGACCAGTACTACAATGGAGGATTTTCAAAAGCTATAATGATAAGAAAACTGAAATTAAACTAGAATGAGTACAATTTAATCTAAAATGCTTTGAAGGAAATATGATATTAATCTAAATAGCTTTGAAATAAAAATGAAGTGCAAATTTATTCTAAAGAAACTTGAAAATGAGATTAGATTAACCTATCAGAAAATAAGTAGACTAAATATAATGAAGATGCAAAATTAAACTAAAATGAGAAAATTACACTAATATGCAATGAAAGCTTTGAAATAATGAAATTGAGACAAAAAAGTGCTATAGTTTAATTACTCTCCAAAATTGCTCCCCTTGAATGAAGAAATGAGGTTCATTAAATAGATAGGCCCGGGAAGAGAATGAAGAGGTTCTTGATTTGAAACTCTTGACTCTTCATTCCCATTTGAGACATAAAGTCATGAATTACTTAATTAAAAGAATGGAAAATTCCACACAGGGTGACCTTTCAAATATTTTGAATTATTAATTCAAATAGGAGTGTAGATTCAAATAACATGTAATTATTAATTCCTTTTTCATGTATATAGCCAAATGGGGTGGGTTTAATTTAATTCCAAGCACTTAGGACTTTAGAATTAAATTAATTTATCATAGGGGTAATTTAGCTAATAAAATTTGAAGACTTTAGGATTTAATTTTAATATTTGATTAATGCAATTTAGGGTTTTTGCAATTGACATCAAGTCAAATTAAGTTAGGTAGGAGAGAGAAAATTGCCTAGGAAACTAGGACTTTGGAGATGTAAAATTGATGAAAATGCACCAAAATTGATTAAATTTATTAGGTTCCAATTTGAGGGTATTACATTTTCCCCTCTTTGAATTGATGTACGAACAACACATTGATTCAAAGAATAGTCTAAAGTGACAGATGATGAGAAATTCAGAAGTCTAGGTTAGGTTACCAAGACACTAAACAAATCAAAGCATGATTCTCCAAAGTCTAAGTTAGATTATGAAGACAACAGTCTTGAGAAAACATGAGAATCGGGGTTAGGTTGCCCCAATGCCCAGAATGAGATTTAGATGCAAACTTAGGACTATCTCCAGAATTAGGGTTAGATTTCCCCAATACAAAGCTTAGCCCTCTAAGACCCGGGTTAGATTTCCCAAATAACAGTCTAAAAGAGATTTTGAGAGCCATCTCTAGAATGAAGCTTGACTCCTAAGAATTAGGGTTAGATTGCCCCAATACCTAAAATATTTTGAGAACCATCTCCAGAACAAAGCTTGATTTCTAAGGATCCAAGTTAGATTGCTTAGATACCTAAAAGATAGATGACCAGATAGCAAGATGTGAGGCACCAAGATGACCCTAGCAATGAGAACTAATGATTCAGATTGGATTGATTCGACAAGATCCAAATGATGCAATCATCCTACCCCCTCAGGAGAGAAATTGAAAGATGACATATCAGAAGGATGATTGACAACAAGAGGTTGCAGAGTAGAAGTGATTAAACTAGATTCGAGAAGCTGTAGAAGTAAATCAAAGAAAAGAAAAGGTCTTGTTGACCAATTTTGACCATGGTTGACCATATTTGACTAGAGTTGACTTTGATCAAAAGAGAAAAGATTTTGAGAACATGATGCAAAGATGAGGGTCTGGTAGGAAGATGACGCCAAAAGGCTGACTGCACAAGCGTCCGATCCCAAAAGGGGCCTAGAATTTAAAATGTGATTTCAAGCTATCTAGAGATGTCAAATTTCAATTTTGATCCTAAAAATGGATTTAGAGAAGTCAATTTAGCCAAGGGTGCAATTTTTGTGCAAAATGGAGCACTTTTGAAAATTAGGTCAAAAGCTATATAAGGCCTAGAGGGGTCATTTTCAATTCATTATTCACCTTCATCTTCTTGTGATTTTGAGCTCTAAGAGAGAAATGGTGGGTCTTTCACTACATACACATCAATTTGAGCACTCTTGATGACATGAATGGCCAACAAAGTATTATGCACCTATAAGTAGTCGATAAACCTCCTTGCATTTCAATTTGTATCACTTTTTAGGTCAGTTTAGGATAGATCTAGCAAGTTTTAAGGCATGTTCTTCCAATCTTATGTGAGGAAGTAGTTTCCTCATGCCAGCTTAGATCTCCCCTTGTGTGAGGAAGTAGTTTCCTCACATGAGTTAGGGCTTCTTCACGTGGGCTCTGTTTGGAAGCTCGCGTGAGCTGAAAGTTGGTCCCACGCGAGATTTCTCCTATTTGCACAAGGACAAGTCCTATCTCGCATGAGGAAATAGTTTCCTCACATGAAAAGCTGCTACAAATTTTGAATGATTTTGTCAAAATTTGTCAAATTTGCATAAAATCAACCAAGTAGAGCATCGCAGAGTCATGTCTAGGATAGATGCCTTGCTGGATTTGTTGTTGTTGTGTTGAAAAACCATCATGTTGAGATACTGATCCAATGTCATTGCTTGCTTTGCATGTTGACTTCCCTAATGTTTCCCTTAGGAAACACCATCCCATTATCACTACATTAGTGCAGAGATTGACAGATGTAGAGAGTACTCACATTGAGGGACTTGGCTTGGGATACTTGCGTGATCTACCTGACATTTGGGTAAATCACAATCTTCTTGGAGCACTCATAGAGCATTTCCATTTGAAGATGAACACTTTCCACTTTTTGATGGGGGAGATGAATGTGACTCCCGAGGACATATACAAGATTCTGTGGATACCCATCCATGGTGCTTGAGTAGAGTATGACACACAACTGTGATAGAGTACAGTAGCCTTGAGGACCATCTTCAGGGATGATCTAGTGATAGGTCAGGCCATCTCTTGGGAGGATCTGATGTGTAGATATGGTGGTGTTCATCTATTAGCCATTATACTTGCTATGTTCTTGAGCTACTACCTTGTTCCAGATTGAGGTCAGCATGGTCTAGAGTGTGGCTAGGGGACGATGCTGTAGAGGATGTTGGCTAGACTAGCAGTTAGATTCAAATGGGGTGAGTGCATGCTCACACAAATGTATCATGAGATTCATGAGATCGCATATCAGGGTGCAAGGATGATGGTGGTAGGTGTCTTCATCTTACAGATCTGGGCTTGGAAGCATCTCCCTATTTGTAGGCCCATATATCATGATACATGGTAGGCTCTTGAGCCTTATATTTATAGGTACGCAGGCCCAATGACCCAGCCTCTACTAGGTAAGATAGAGTAGTGGAGAGGATAGCTAGATGACATGGAAGCTATAGTCTGGAGACCTTGGGTTTTCACTAAGCCCTGGGATGATGCTTGGAGAGAGCTTTCCTTCATGTTTGTATTGCGTCCACTGATTGGATGGAGTGCCACTATTATTGAGAGATTTTTTGTTACACACATCTTGCACCAGTTTGGTAGGCAATAGGACATATCACATGAGTACTGCCCCTATGCCCATTTCATTGATGAGGAGAAGGGGTGGCACGTAAGACTAGATCTAGGGTGGTGTGTGATAGAGGCACACATTCTAGTAGCATGATGGGACTATATGGTGGATGTCACCAATGTAGGGGTGACACCTGCATATAGGGACTAGTTGATTGCATGACCATATCCAAGATTCATGAATCCTATTGGTATGGGAGCATAGCAGTAGCCTTCATAGTAGCAGCAGGTACCAGATCAATAGCCACCAGTTCAGTAGCCTACATAGCAATAGGTTGCACAATAAGAACATCAACAGAGAGTGTTGAGACCTTGAGTAGGATAGACTAGCATCCCTACTAGGACAATGGGCTCAAATGCAGGGGTTGGGAGTAGTGGGGCCCAATAGAGGTCTACTAGGTAGTGGATGGGTGATACATCACAGCAGGCACCTTCGAATGACAATACTAATATGCCTAATATTCCAATAGGAGAAGGTACACCACAGTTGCAAGAGGCTTTCAGGAAGAGCCATGAGAGAGTGAGATAGGTCTAGCAGGAGCAGGATGACTATCACACTTGAGTCATCAAAGAAGAGACCTAAGTAGCTAATAGAGATGCAAAGATCAGGTAGCTACAGGAGGAGCTAGCACAATCAAGGATTGAGACAAGATACAAGGCTACCCAAGTAGATTATTACTATGCAGCTTATTGCGAGGTTGTGCTAGATCTATCAGAGTAGGTACCACCATTTGCTGATTATGTTGGAGCTCCGTAGGCACCTCCACCAGCACCTCCATAGGCACCACCATAGGCACCTCCATAGACGGCACCACAGGCACCCCCATAGTAAGCACCTCTACAACGGTCGATGCCCCTTCCACGGAGACCACTACCCCCACATCCTCTAGGTGGCATTGGGAAGAGCTAGCACATTTTGATATACTTGTACATTGTAGCCCATTTTTGATACTGTGCTTGAGTAGCACCTTCTCTTTTGTACATGACATTGTTTTGAGATATATATGAGATCGACGGTTTTGATATCATTATACCTGTTAATATATTGCTTTGATATTGATGTTTATGAGATGTTTCTATATGCTTAGATGTATGGATAGAAATTTATGAAATGTACATGTTTTCTTTTATGAATATGAATATGCACATGGTTATTTTGATGATGCAATGTGAAATGCAGTGATAGATGGATAGAATGTATGCATATGTGTAATGTATGATTTGAGTTATGCTTATAGTGGATGCACATGTATATGTAGATGCAAATGAATTTATGAATGAAAATGGAAATGAAATGAAAATGCAATGGATATGTAATGTATATGGTAATAATCATCTCATGCAAGATTGTCACAATATATGATAGGTACTAATAAAAAAGATTATGTTTCAAAGATCGAGAGTGAGGACATGACACTTCTGCAGCTAATATGAAACTAGGAAAAAAGATGAGAACCTTTGATGAACAAAAAGAAATCAAGAGAGTACCAAGATATCATCTCAAATGCAAGCTTAGCATGAAAAATGCAAGCCTAGAATGAAAATGCAAACCCCAGGACTTGGTTGTTGGACTTGCCATATTTATCATCATCGAGTTCGTTTAAGCACGGGATGATCACAAGATGCCATACAATCCTTACTAACATTACAATTATGAGAATATGAATATGACATAAGTCTTAGATTTGTCAGAATGAGGTGTAAGCATTAAGGCACAAGAAGCTAGAATGACCTGAACACCTATTCCTTTTAATTTAGGAAGTTAACATAAGCATCAAAGAAAAATTGCTAGAATGACCTAAATATTTCTTGTGAACAAACACACTAGACACATGAGAGTTCCTTCTTTTGCCAATGAGTGCTCATAGTGACCCTTACATTCACTTAGTAGGATGAGTGTTAGCAATTTTACTTGTAGTAGAAAGAAGTCACTCAAGACAAACAAGGAGAAGAACCAACCTCACCAAAGCATCCATATAAAAGGAGTCAAGGTACGCATGGCCATCCAATATGAGATGAAGCCTCTTACAGATAGACACTCCTCTTATATGAATTCATTGGATCATTGGAACTAAACCAAAAAATAGAAAGCAAAGAAAAGATCATGCCCCTAGTCTTCATGTTTCTCAGTCAAGAAAGATGTCTTAGATTCACTTAAGGGGAAATGATAAAGCAAACAAACAAAAAAGAAAAGAAAAAAGCTTAGCATGCTTCAGAGGAACACAAAGTCAATTTTAGTTTTAGTTTATGTTTGTGTTTAACTGGATTGAATTTGAATCAAAAGTGCACCACGTTCCAAGTCTTGACAGGATAGCGGCAGCAGGTAGACGCAGTGAGAACCACTAGTGACCATCACGAGAGATGAAGTCTCAAGAAGATATCAGAGTGCAAACCAAGTATCAATAGGAAAACATAGTGAGAACCATTGGTGATCAATACAAGGAAGATTCTCAAAAGAGAGAATAAAACATGAGTGAAACATCAGTAGGCAGATGTAGTAAGAACCACTGGTGACTGATGTAAGGAAGAGATCCTGAAAGAGAGTGGTTTAAATGAGAGCTAAGTATTAGTAGGTAGGCATAGTGAGAACCACTGGAAAATGATACATGAGAGATCCTCAAGGAGAGAAATCTCAAAAGTAGCTAGGCATCAGCAGGCAGACGCAACAAGAATCATTGGTGACTGATGCATGAACAAAACTTTTGAAAGTAATAGGACAATGCCCTCTAGACCAAGAAGATGCCCCCAAGTGTGAACCAGTTCCAATCCATGAAGAGTCAAGGAAAATCTCAAAGACAACTGAAGGTAAGAGCATGAGCTATCAAACTAAAGCAAGAAACAAACTAAAAGCAAGAAACAAACTAAAGTAGGAAAGTGGGAAAGCAAACTAAAGTAGGAAACTAAGAGCCAAGTGATGCTAAAATGAGATGTAGCTTTAGGAAACAAGAGGCCCCTATTTACCAAGTTTTCACCATCTTAGCAGAGATTCTATTTTTGCTACCATGACACCTGTTTACCAGGTTTTCATCAATGGCACATTTTCTTCTTTTTCAATTTTTTTGTACTTTTCTCTTTTTTAATTTTTTTTTTATTTTTGAATATTTCATTTTTTTGTATTTTTGATCTTTTGACTTTTTTTTTTAACTTTTTGAATTTTCTATTTTTTTTATTATTATCAAGGCACCTATTTACCAGGTTTTCACCCAAATAATAGATACATCAAAGTGCCTGTTTACCAAGTTTTCACTAAGACGATCATTTTTTCAAGACATTTTGCAATTTTTAGAATTTTTTGCAATATATCATTTTTTTGGATTTTTTCAAGACCAATAAGTATATACATGAGCACACAGAGAATGCCTCAGCTATAGAATTTCTTCAAGTGAAGAGCACTGATAGGCTCTTTGAGCTATTCTCCTTCAATGGTGGAGAGTCGATAAGTGCTAGGCCCAAATGCTACAGTAATGACATATGGACCAAGCTAGTTTGGTTCAAATTTACCTTTCTAGACTCGCTGCTGCTGATTCTTGGGGTTCTCTCTTAGGACAAGATCACCCACTTGGAATTCTCTTTGTCTGACTTTATTATTGTAGGCTTTAGACATCCTCTTTTGGTATGCTCTTAGATGATTGAATGCCACCTTCTGACGTTCATCAAGTAACTCAAGCTCTTGAAGCCAGGATATTCTATTTTCTTCATCATTGATGAGGCTCCTCAGAGAGATTCATAATGTAGGAATCTTGACCTCAATAGGTAATACTACTTTTTCTCCATAAACCAAGGCAAAGGGAGTGGCCCCCGTTGGTGTTTAGATACTTGTTTTGTAGGCCCACAAAGATGGATTAATCTAGAGATGCCAATCTCTATCAGATTTATGAACTGTTTAGTGCAAGATTTTTAGAATTGTCTTATTAGAAGCTTCTACTTGTCCATTACCCTGAAGATAATAGATACATGACCAATGCTGAATAATTTTGAACTTGGTGCATAAGTTTTCCAAGTCCTTATTTTTGAATTGTCCCCCATTATCAATGATAATAGAAGAAGGTATACCATATCTACAAATGATATAGTTCAGTATGAACATAGCAATAGTCTTGTCATCAGGTATAACTAGAGGCACTACTTCAACCCACTTGGTAAAGTAATCAGTAGCTGTGATGATAAACTTGTGCCTTCTTGAAGAAGAAGGATGTATCTGACCAACCAAGTTGAAGGCCCATTACTGAAACGGCTAGAAACTAATGAGAGGACTAAGCTCATTAGCAGGAGCATGAATCAGATTCCCATGAAATTGGCATTGTTTTCAAGTCTTGGCATATTGAATAGCTTCTTTTTCCATGTCTGACCAGTAATAACCAGCTCTAATAAGTTTTTGGGCTAATGTCAGACCACTAGAATGAGACCCACAAATACCTTTTTGTACCTTAGCTAGCCCATGTTTGGACTCATTAGGTTCTAAACACCTAAGGAGGGTACCATCTAGACCCCATCTATATAAGTCATTTTCTATGAGGACATACCATGAAGCAGTATGAATTAGGTGATGCTTTTCATTCCAGGTATAGGTGTTTGGAATGATCTAGTCACAAAGGTCAAAAAATATATGATGTCATGCCCTGCAAGGGAACCGGGGAAGAGAACAAAGATTCTCTTTGTTAAAGAAAACCTAAGTAATAATTTATGAAAAATTTTGAACTTTTAAAAGAATTATGTGAACCAAACTTAAACTTAGATTCCTCCCAAGGTTCCCTTTTCATTTAAATGTATGATTCATTCAAATCCATTAAGTAAACTAACAACAAGATTTATTTCTCAAAGCAAACTGCATCATATCTTTACAAAATATTTTCATTTCAACTTTCCATTTAAAATCATCTATATTCCTAAGTATCCTTTATGAACAATATAACTTGTTAAATTTATCCAACTCATTTGATACATTACAAATATACTACATTTGATTTTTCAATAGCTTCACTTAAACAACAATAATGAAAGCATGTTACATAATTTGGAATGTTACAAAATCCTTTTTCTTTTCCAACATACATCTTAAACATAAGGTTCACATCTCCCTTTCCCTTTTTCCTAAATCTACCCATTCTAGATACATCATTTTAAATTACATCAATGATTACATTACATTCATCTCTGCTCAGGAGGTAACAATAACTTTACATCATGAAAGATAATCACAAAGCCTTTATTCTTCAAAAAACTCGTACATAAGCAAACATGAATCTTCAAATGCTGCATCCGCAAATGATACCTTGATAAAATATTTACCACCCAACCATGTGGATACCCAAAGGCCCACTCCCCCATGCTAGGAGATAAACACCAAGGTCCACAAACAAGGCATAGCTAGGCCAAACCTAGGGTTGGGTAACCTTTCCCAATTAGCAAATAAAAGATGATCAAAGTATAAATCTTTCCCCAAAAGGTTCTAAGGCTTGGGTAGAAACTCTAAGCAACAACCTAAGTGAGTGTCATCGCATAGCCCTCACTCCTTGGGTTGTCCTGGTACTAGCCACTTTGGGCCCCGGCCCCAAAGTAGACACATGCAGGATCGAATGCCTTTCATACAGACAAGCACCATTCAATCGTACCTACGCATAGGTACCTTCTCCCACTCCCATCTATAGCCTTTACTAGCACTAATGGCATGGGCGAGGCACATTTAATCTTTTTAATGTTTTAACCCATTCCCATAAGTTTAATTAATTTTTCACTTGTTAAATAACTCTTCAGTCGGTTATCTTGGTTCTAGCCACTTTAGGGCCCTGGCCCCGCACTGAGAGCCACTCACTAGGTGTTGTTAGGTTTTCTACCCTTAACCCACATTTCACAATCACATCATAAACATAGTAGAAACATATCATAAACATATTTGTAATATTGCATCAAAGAGTAGAAAATAATAAGATAGTTTATGAACATTTAGGGAAATTAGGAACGTTTAAGGATGTTTAGAATGTCCTAATCCTTTAGACAACCCTAAACCCTAAACTGTTTCCTAAACACATCCTAACCCTATTAAGGCATCTAAATGCATTGGATATAACCTCCGCCAAACATATTTAAGGTTTTCACAAATTTCCATATGCCAAAAGATAATGTTCCATAAATTTCCATCTAAGTTTGAAATGTGACTAAGTCTAATTTTATTAAAATCTAAAATCTAGAAGTTGCAGCTTAACTCCTAGAAATCTAAAACCTATTCCAATCAATTTGAAAGGTAACTAATCCCTTTATATAGGTATAACTTAAAGTATAAGGAATTAAAGTATCATAAACCTATACTTAAATATGTTATACCTCTATAAAGCAAATCTTATTAAAAATCCACATGTTACATTTCTAAAACTTAAATAAACAAATATAGTTTTCATTTATAAATCAAATATTTATAAATTACACTACACTAACAATTACTAAATTTAATAGTAATTTGAATATATTACTAAAACAAACTATCATAAAAATTAATTTAACTAAAAGTCACTTATGGGGGGACCCTGCGGGCCCCACACCCCACTAACTTGCACCCTATGCACTTTCATTAGCCCGTGGCCATAGCAGTCAGGTACTGCTACTGCAGTACCCACTGCCGTAGCAGTCAGGTACTACCGTAGCAGTGCTTGCTGCTACGGTTAAATGTCGTAGGGGAGTGGGGAAGGTGGTGGCCCCACTTCCCTAACTTATCATTTCAATCTTTATTTTATTTTTATTTTTGTTTTATATTTAATAATTTATTTTTATGTTGTTTTGTATTATATATATTTTTTTTTGAAAAGAAGAAAAGAACTCTAACTTAATTTTCTTGAAACATATAATATTTTGACAGGCCAAATTAATTTTCTTCAAACATATATTATTTTGACAGAATATTACAGTTGACAAATGAAAGAATAATAAATTACTATAGCATTCATAACACAATAACACAACATTTATATAATGTACAGATGGCTGGCAAAATAATATCATAATATACACACTATTACCAATAATGCAATAATGTTTCACATACTATAATAATACATCTAATACTTCAACATTCTATAATAATACATTATTGCAGAATACTCTAATGTATCAACCTTCTGCAATAATATATTATTATAGAACACATTAATATATTAACCTTACACCATACAATAATACTACAATATTACACATATGTTTTGCAATAATAATACCACATAAGGAGACTTTCAACAAATCTTAAAAAAAACAAAACCACATTCATACTATTAAACTAAATCTATTTCTGAGGATGGGATCCAACTTGGAGTCCTGCAGAATTCGGTTGATGAAGATGAATCCTTCCTCTCCATCTCCTTCCAGCAAGCCTCAAACTCTTCCTGGATGGAATCTCCAGCCTCTATTTGCCAAAATCCAAATGCCAAAACTTTTTCAATATCCCAAATTTTCTCCTTCAATAATAATATTTTCTATCCTTCCTCCCCACAAGAAATCTTTCCTGTAAATAAAATGGAGGAGGTGGTTGCACAGGTAACCCAACTGTGCAACCATCCCAACCCCTCAATCGTTAATAATACAGTTGTGAAAACTTATTCCCGAAAAGGGATAAATTAATTTATAAAACTATAATCTATTAACATAATTAAATTTATATTTCCTTTACTTTAGGAAAGTTAAATAATAATAATTATTAAGTACAATCACATCATAAGCTACTTTAATTATTCATTAATATAATATAATAATTACCTACCAATAATTGTATATAAATATATGTATGCATATGCATATGTGTACATATATTATTATTATAAAACATATTATTTTCAAATCCATATTCTTACCAAATCTAATAGCGATATATATATAAGATGAAACCTACCATTATTTTTATTGCTATAGACTCTTTGTCATTATTAGTATTATAAAATAATACCATAAATAAGGCACATTATTAATGTTAAATATTAAAAATAACATTGTTATAACATATATTATTTATTATTAATGATATTAAATCACACGATTTAAATCACATACTAACTCGTTCCCAACAACACACTAGTATGTATATATGTAACTTCTTATAATGATAAATTACTAAGCCATATCTATCGAAATCTACTAACAACATTGAACATACCAAGAAGACAAGAACTAGCTACCAGATCCACCAATCCAACAACTACGAGATCACATAATACATCCACACAAGGGATTGACTCGACACTTCCCACCTAAGGATAAAAGCATCAAAGGTGAATTTTCTTCCTGTGGAACCTGGTGATACCTCCATAACAACAATAACAATTGAGGATTTTGAGGGATCGCTCAGACCTGTGAAGCCAGGTGGAGATGATACCTGGTACCTGCAATCCTGCATCACCAAGAAGAGATACATATATATACATATGGATATACAAATTAGATATATGCAAGCAGATGACCAGGATCGATACATCATGTGGACCTCAACTAAGTGAATAACTATGACTTTGTCCTGAGTCATGAAAACACATTAGACACATGTCCATAAAACATAAAACATCATGATAATGGTTAGATTAAAATCCTTGGGTTAGATCTATAAAACATATAAAAATAGATGGTTTTCTAATCTCATAAGCATATAAATAATAACCATAAATGAGCACATCTATCATATCATCCTCCATTGAACATAAATGTAAATGTATAGTTCCGACAATCATAATGAAAATGTCCAAATCAACAAAGTCTAAGTATCACCATAGGAGAGGTATTACATATGGTGGTAGTGGGATGAATCATGTCCAATGACTGAATAGATCATCCTGGATTCAGGAATATCATAAGCAGGGTAGTGTAATGCCTCCACTAGGAATTTGTGTCTAAAGTCATTTTCCAACATTTGTAACATTGAAGCAAGAGTGGCCATAGCATCGACTGCTTTATTGTCTACCCTCAAAATTTGCTTGAAAGAAATGTGTGCAATTTACTATTTGAGATCAGCCACCATTCTTTTGTAAGGTATTAGCTTGTCATCTTTAGTTTGGTAGACATCATTGACTTGGCTGATGATTAACTGAGAGTCTCTAAAGACCTTGAGCTCATCCACATGCCATTCAAGGGCTATCTTCATACCATTGATGAGAGCTTCATATTTAGCTATGTTGTTTGTGCAGGGAAACAACATTTTATATGCTTTGGGCAATGAATATCTTTGAGGTGTAACAAACAAAATGCCTACACCGGATCCTTGACGAGTGAATGATCCATCAAAGAACATGCTCCAAGATTGATGTGTGAGAAGCATGATGGATTCATCTAGGAATTCAATACTCAAAGGTTGATGATCTTTCAAAGGAGATTCCACCAACTGATCAACAATTTTCTTTAATAGATTTTCTTTTCACATACTCAATGTCAAATTCACTAAGTATCATCACCCACTTCGCTAATCTACCCATGAGGGCAACCTTTCTTAGTAGGTACTTTAGTGGATCAATTTTTGCAATAAGCTTTATGGTATGAGCTAGCATATAATGCCACAACTTCTAAGAAGAAAATACCACTGCTAAACAAGCCTTCTCAATGATAGAATATTTCATTTCATAGGAAATCAATGTTCTATTGATATAGTATATGGCTCTCTCTTTGTTGTTTTGATCTTCTTGACCTAGGAGAGCACCCACAGATGTGTTTGTTTCTGAGATGTATAGTATAAGTGGCTTCCCATGAATAGGAGGCATCAATATAGGTGGATTAGCAAGATACTATTTTATTTGATTGAGTCCCTTGTCACATTCCTCATTCCATTCATAGGTCACATTCTTATGCAAAGTCTTAGTAAATGGTTGTGATTTGTTGGCCAACTGTGAAATGAAGCACTAGATAGATTGTAGCCTTCCTTGTAATATTCTCATTTGACTAATATTATTGGGTGTAGGCATGTTCATAATAGCTTGCACCTTTTCAGGATCAACTTCTATGCCTTTAGCTGAGATGATATAGCCCAAGAGTTTCCCAGAAGTAACACCGAAAGCACATTTCTTTGGATTAAGTCTGAGACCAAATTGTTACATGTGGTCAAGGATGGGACCCAAATCTATGAGATGAGTTCTTCACTGCATGCTTTTGGCAAAAGTATCATCCACATAATCCTCCATCATTTTACGCATCATATCATGGAAAATAGTAGTAACAGCTCTTTGATATGTTGCTCCAGCATTCTTAAGCCCAAAAGGCATGACATTCCAGAAAAAGGTGCCCTAGGCACATGTAAAAGTGGTCTTTTCTTGATCTTCTGGCACAATTTTTATTTGATTATAGCTAGAAAATCCATCCATCAAGGAATACATCTCATATCCTATTGTCATATCTACTATCATATCAATATTAGGTAGTGGGAAGTCATATTTTGGACATGCCTTATTTAGATCTCTGAAATATGTACATACACAAATGGATTTATCATGTTTAGTTATAGGAACAATGTTTGAAATCCATTCTGCATAATTAATAGTTCTTATGAAACCGGCCTTAAGAAGCTTTTCTAGCTCTACTTTGACCAAAAGCGCTACATGTGGATGCATCTTTCACAACTTCTGTTTAACAGGTTTGATACCTGGTGTGATGGACAAATGATGCATGATTAGATTGGGGTCTAATCTAGGCATGTCAGAGTAGGTCCATGCAAATTTTATTTTCTTGCTCTAAAAGAAGTTAGTGAACTCTTCTTTTTCTTCAGTAGACAATGATTGTGCTAGATGGATAATCTGTTGAGAAGCTTTTGTACCCAAATTTACCGGCTGTGGCAGCTCAATCAATATTGATGACCTCTCTTGAAAGTGGCTTAGAAGCATATTAAGTATCTCATCCTTGGGCACCTTAGAGAGGTTTTCATCCTTGGATACATCTTTTATTTTTAATATTTTTGGCTCTGATACTGCCACAAAGTGGTTTTCACCATCAGAGCATCTATTTTTTCTTCTTTTAATTTTTTGAGTAAGATACTTGATATCCACCTCTGTCATGTTGACACTTCTTTCATTGGTGGAGGAAATCACAAGTTCAATAGCATGGAGGTAACAGGCTAGATCATAATCATTCTGGAATGTTAGGACTTCATTGGATGCGGGAGGGGAGTTCTGGTTTATCAGATCAGGATGGCAGAGTGAAAGTGAAGTAGTGACTAGTTCAACTACGTTCATGATATAACCATCAAAAGCATTGATGAGCAAGTCAAGACCTAGAACAATCTCATCCAAAGGAGCATTCAAATCCCTATAATACCTTGCATTGGAAGTAGAGGACACATTGACACTAGTGGCGTCTAATTCATGTGGCCTAGCACTAGACCCTTCACCTACTTTGAGAAGTCTTTCATACACATGAATAGTATCTATGTCTACATCATAAGTAGCATCAGACAAAGATTCAAACTCATATTCATGTGAGTTAGTACTTGATGTGGGAATTTCATTAATACTAGTAGTATCGCTTGACTCACCTTCATTCCTTGTGGCATTAATAGCTTGCTGAAGTTGTTCTTGTTCAAAATACTTTTGAAAATGTGGTGGCCTATATCGTTCACCTTGAAAATTAGGATCATCATTTAGTGTTTCTTTCCATTCCTCATATGTGAATTGATACACTAAAGAAGTTTTATCAGAATCATTATTAGTATTAGTATCTATTTATACCATATGGACAGGTATGATAGGCTCATCAGGTTTTGCAAAGAGTGCTACAAGATCTGGAGGAATAGGATATGGAAATGTATCTTCATCAAAGCTAGCCTCTAGATTCACTTCTGGAGTGGCATCTTAAATTTCTTGTTCAGGTTTAGGTTCAGGCTCAAGACTTGACACTAATTTCTTGGTCCCTAAATGAAAGGGATTCTTTTTAAAGCCTAAGCCACTAGTATCTTTTGTGCGGTGATCCGTAGGTTCAATGGGCTTTAGAAAACCATTATCATTCTTTCCTATAGGACCACTCCCCTTATAACCAAAGCACTTCATGATCTTGAAGGTCTCACTATATGGTTCTTGCTCTAAATCTAGAGGTGGAGTAGTTGTTTTAGCTATTTCTTTTCCCTTATAGATCCAAGCTCTAGTAGCTCTCTCTTCATCCTCATCTTCTAAAGGTGTAGAGGCCCTTACAAAAGTTCCATCATAAACTATTTGAGGAGGAGCATTAGAAATTTTGTCATCCTCAGAAGGTCTCCCATAAGATCATGGAGATAGAGGTAGAGTAGCTAGTGATAGCACAAGTTCAATTCGGTATTCTCCCATGCCTGTATCCTTAAGTCTCAAAGTTTTTTCCATTTCCTTTAGCTTAGCATCATAAAACTCAGTGGATTCTCTATTTTCTAGAACAAAGCTATCTACAAATTGTACAAGAGTGTTGCAAGATAAATTGGTATTAGTAGGTACAGTGACTTCCACCCTGTGGAATGGAAACTTAATGCATTGATGGTAAATGGATGGAATAGTCTGCATCTCATCAATCCAAGGCCTACCCAACAAGATATTGTAGGCAAGAGGAATATTGAGCACTTGGAAAGTAAGATATCTTTCAATAAGACCTATGAAAATAGGTAGCACAACTAAGCCTTGGGACTTGCATTCTTCCTCATCATAAGCTTTGATGGTAATATTTTTGCAAGGGTCTATGAAATTCTCATCATAACCTAGCTGAGTGAGCAGTTTAGCAGAACAAATATTAAGACCAGCACCATTGTCTATGAGCACTCAACAAACACTCTTAGGACCTATCATGACCTCTATATGCAAGGGAGCATTATGCGAGTGACTCAAGGAGTGATCATCTTCTTCAAAGAAGGATAGATAATGAGGTGAGGTCAAATGACCCACCATAGATTGGAACCAGTTAAGATCAAGATCCTTGGGAACATTTGCCTTGATGAGGGCTTTATCCAAAATTTTCTTGTGAGAAGGTGAGATCTTCAACAACTCAAAAATGGTAATATGAGCATTGGTTCGCTAGAGTTGATCTAAGATGCTATAACTAACCGAGCTATCTATAGGAATAGATTTTGTGTTCTTGTTGGTGGGGCCAATAGTAGTCTTATCCAAAATCTGCTTCAGAGCAGACGTGGAAGTATCGGGTCTCTTATCCATAGTTTTCTTCAGAGCGGATGTAGAAGTATTGGGACCTTTCAACACAACTCTTCCTCACAATTGAGTGACAACATTAGCATAGTCTTGAGATTGTTCAAATTTAGATGAACGAGATGTAGAAGTATGCAAGATAAAAGAAGTCTTAGATTCAGGAGCATCGCCACTCCCTTTGGAAGTGATCACATCACAATATTCTATCTTGATAGGTTCGATCATACCAATAACATTATCATTATTAGTATACGTGTAATTGACTTTAGCATTGATATTCTTGGTGTTTGAATATTCACCCTTCTCATGAGGAGGGAAGGGATCCTTAAAAGCTTGATGGTCTGAATTCTTATTATGGTTCTCCACAAGGATGTCACCATTGTCAATGAGATCTTGAACTTTATGCTTTAGTTGGAGACAAGTGGAAGTCTTATGACCAATGTTTTAGTGATAGTCACAGTAAGCATTATCATTCCACCAATGAGGTTGTGGTTGTGGGTCATAAGTACACTTTTCCAAAGGAGTAAGAACCTAATTCTCTATAAGAGTTTTATAGACCACATCAAGAGGCTCTCCCAAAGAGGAGAATTCATGCTTGGGTCAAGAGGCCCAAGGTTTGTTCTTAACAAATCTTGAATTTTGCTGATTATCTGTTGTGGTCTTTTTGACAGCCTTAGCCACTTGTATACTAGAAGTAAGATTAAAAATAGGTTTTGAAGGCTTCGTAGTAACATTATCCACCACTACATCATTTACTACATCTCTATTCTTATTGACAGTCTTTCCTTTATCCTTGTTTGTGGAGAATCCTTGTTTATTATCCTTATTCAAAGTTAATTCTCCCTTCTTGATCATAAAGGTCTCTATTTGCACTACTTGTCTGATCATACTATCAAAAGTTAGAGGACCTTGCAATTGCACTTGGTATCTAAAGTCTAAGACAAGATTGTCCAAGAAAATATCAAGTCTCTCAGACTTTGGTAGCTTGTGAGGACATCTCGTACATAATTGTCTCCACCTTTGGAGAAATGTTAGGAAAGATTCTCCTTGTCACTGTTTTAAATTGCAAAGATCTCAGATGTTGACCAAATGTTGAATATTATGTGAGTAGTGTTGGAGAAAAAGATTAGCCATTTCATCAAAAGCCTTAATGCTAGTAGGAAATCTAGAGAACCATTCCATAGCTGGTCTACCCAAACTACAAGGAAATAAGTGCATAAGATATGTTTGATCATGCATAAATTCCATAGACAATGCACCAAACTCCCTTAAGTGATCTTGGGGATCGGTTACACCCAAGTATTTGTCATATTTAGGGAGTTCTACACCCCTGGGAAAAGGTGGCATATGAAGACTTCTATCAAAAGGGAAAGGACCAATGCTTTCCATTGTGAATTGTTGGGTAGGTTTGTCTTTATTCTTCATAAGTTGACTAATTTGGTATTGCATGTGTCAGACCATCTTTTTCAACTTTGCGGTCTCAATTTCTTCTTCCTTAGCTACGAGTGTTTCAACTTGATAGTCTCAGGGTAACTTGGCCCCTTGTTTAGTTAACTCAAGGAAGTATTTTTATTTCTCCTCTAGGAGAAGGATCTCCATCATTTTAATAGGACTCTTATTAGCTTTGGAAACATCTATATCATGTTGATTTTTCACCTCATTTTCATTCCCAAGGATCTCATAAATGCTTGGGACCTAATCTTGTTGCTGATCATCTTGGTTTTGATCGGACAAAGGAGGGCAATAGAAGTATGCAGGTTGTTGATCACCTTGAGGTTTTCTTTGAGATTGATCATCATTTTGGGACTGATTTTGGTCATGTTGAGATTGACCATGAGGTTTCTCATTCCGAGGTTGAGCATGACATGGGTCATTAGAGGATTGACCATGATATTGATTATTTTGAGATTGATCAAAGGTTTGACTATACTTGCCTGGTTGGAAGTCAAATGGATCTCCCATCTTGTTGTAGGCTTGCACAATACATGAAGACTCAATGAAATGATATGTCCAGTGTCAAAAGGGTGCAGCCATGGTAACCTTTGGTAAATGAATAGGATCAAAAGATTTAACAAATTCAGGTGAGAAGATATCGTCAACAATATCACTAGGTTCAATGATAGAACTATTCTTCGTGGGATCAACAAGTATGATAATAGGATTAGTCTGAGGAAGAGGTCTTCCAAAGTTGTGAAATAATGAGTTGTCTTGGAAGAATGAGTTGTCTTGCTCTTGAAATGAAAAACAAGGTTGCACTTCAAAAAATGGATTAAAACACTCTTGAAACACTAGAGGTGATGGTTGAGATAGACTATCTTTCCAAGTACTTAATGAGGAAATAGAGGATATCTCACAAAGTTTAGATTTCATGATAGATTCAAGATGATCTATTTATTGATTAGGAGTTTCACTTCTACCTTGATCAATATTCTGAATGGGATAAGTCTTGCCACTTTTAGTTATGACGGTCACAGATGAAGATGAAACAATAGAAGACTCGAGATAATGCTAGACTCTATCTCTAAGAACAATGCAAAGGAGATAAATAGCTAGAATAGCCAAGATGCGAGATGGACCTAGTACAAATCATCAAAATAAGAGGCTCGAATAGCCAAGATAAGACTATCACAACATGAGATACAAAAGGCATAAAGAGATAAGATAAACCAATGAGAGACAAAATGAGTCAAAGAAAAGATCGATCAATTCCTAACTTGAGACAACCAATTTCTAATAGTGAACAATAGGAAAATAGAAAAATAGACCTTAGACAAAAAGAAGATCAGATAAAAAGTCAAATAGTCAATGACAAACAAGTCTCTATTTTTGAAAACTAGGCTACAGTCTCACATGAGAGAGTACCAAGCCGTGTGAGAGAACACAAACCTTCACATGAGAGAACAAAGTCTCACATGAGAAAGTTCTCTAAAGAGTGAAACTCCACGTGGGAAAGTCCAAAATCTGACAGTCTGACACAGTTTTTGAGATTAAAGTTGAATTTTGAGGTAAGCCTAAATTGATGTCTGACAGAAAATCTAGTTTCCTAACAAGTTTGAAGAATAGTTTAATCAACAATCTCATTTTGGGGTTTCAAGCATTTTTTTAAAGACACAAAGGTTTAAATCAAGTAGTTGTGATACAAGAAGTAGTCATTAATAGACCTATCAAGGACAAAGCAACTTGATAGCATCAGGGGAGTCTTTGTTTGATAATGATTGGACAATGTTTAAGACTCAATAACAAACACATAGCTTAGTCCTACAAAAAAAATGGTGAGAAGAAAAAACCTTTTCCCCATTGCTTATGCGCATACATTCACCTCACATAGTTGTGTCACCCCCTAGAGGGTGCCCATGTTTTTGGTGTTTCCAAGGACTCAATAGTATACATTCAAAGGTTACCCTTGTAGCAGGGGCCAGTGTCGCAACCACCTTCAAGAATTTAGGTGTATGCCTATGATGGGAATCTATGGAATAGATTCTTCCCCCTCCCTGTGAAAAGATTATGACTCCTTTCAAAGGTGAACCAGGTAGGCCACTAGCTAAGGAAAGTTTTTAATAGGTTTTTTTTCATGCTAACCTTTGGTGCCCCTGATACAAGGCTAGGGCCTTGCAGCCACACCAACACCTAAAATGCATACACCCCCGCAAGGAGGGCTAGGAGTGGTGCCACTCAGTATAACAGATGAAGCTTTCTCAAGATGATAGTCAAAGTATTGAGAAGGAAGCTAACATGGTTTTGGAGTCTTTAGACTCAACAAAACATTATTTATTAGAGTAAGGTGGAATCACTGGCAATCGGTGCATACTCACTTGGGTTGTTCCCAGAGGTTCAACTTCCGGTAGGCCCTCTAAAGGTGACACGACTTGGCTTAGATCTGAGGGTTTGATTTTTTGTTTCTCTCAAAAAGAAAAGAGCATACTTCTCTACCTCATCACTTCACCCAAACATATCAAGAAGATTCATCACTAAGTTAGCTTCACTCCACCACATCTACAAGCTTTTGGGTTTTTGTTTCTCTCAAAGAGAGAAGAGCATAATCCCCCGGTGAGTAGAAGCATAAAGATTCACTACCTTTCTCTGCTTCCTCAAGAATTTGTCATATTAGTAAGATCATTAGGAATTTGGGTTCATTCATGGTCATCACCTCCATGTAATGAAGAGCCAAATTCCCTACTCACTATCAAAATCTTCAAGAAATTTTAATAGAGCCCTATTTAGACTATGTGAATGAAAGCAAGAAACAAACACAACATTTTAGCAAGTCTTCTACTATTGTCCTGCAATCAAACCATTAGCATGTTTTATGTTCTTAGTCAAACGTCTTGCAGAAAACTATTATGCTATGAAAATAATAGAGAAATAGTAAACAAAAGCAAATAGGAAATTGTCAGAAATCTGGAACAGGAAAGATAGAAACTAAAAATTTTAAAACACTGTATCCAAATCTCGCATGAGGAAGTACTCCATAGCACATGAGGAAGTATAGGGCACTACGTGAGGATGCATTAGCTCACACGAGAGAGTGCTATAGGGAGTGAAACTTTGTGTGATATGCTCTAGATTCTCACACAAGAATTCGTACATAGATAGTATGGACGCATGGCAGAGCTTAAATTTCCTATCAGAAAAAAATTGAGAATGAGGCCAAAAATTGATCTTTTCACCCCACATTGGGCACCAAAATGTATATAGTCAAATGTGGACCTCTAATCTAACTACACACACAACATAGTCATTACTCACATGATTGAATTATGAGAGAGAGTATGAATTAATCAATTTGAAATTCATGGTAAAGTGAACTGTTACCTCCTATGTAGATGGGGTGTTTAATTACTCTCAAAAAAAGAGCCAACAACCATAAGACCAATACTACAATGGAGGATTTTCAAAAGCTATAATGATAATCAAACTAAAATTAAACTAGAATGAGTGCAATTTAATCTAAAATGCTTTGAAGGAAATATGATATTAATCTAAATAGCTTTGAAAGAAATATGAAGTGTAGATTTATTCTAAAGAAACTTGAAAATGAGATTAGATTAAGCTATGAGAAAATAAGTAGACTAAATATAATGAAGATGCAAAATTAAACTAAAATGAGAAAATTACACTAATATGCAATGAAAGCTTTGAAATAATGAAATTGAGACAAAAAGTGCTATAGTTTAATTACTCTCCAAAATTGCTCCCCTTGAATGAAGAAATGAGGTTCATTAAATAGAAAAGCCCAGGAAGAGAATGAAGAGGTTCTTGATTTGAAACTCCTGACTCTTCAATCCCATTTGAGACAAAAGGACATGAATTGCTTAATTAAAAGAATGGAAAATGCCACACAGGGTGACCTTTCGAATATTTTGAATTATTAATTCAAATAGGAGTGTCCATTCAAATAACAAGTAATTATTAATTTCTTTTTCATGTATATTAGCCAAATGGGGTGGGTTTAATTTAATTCCAAGCACTTAGGACTTTAGAATTAAATTAATTTATCATAGGGGTAATTTAGCTAATAAAATTCAAAGACTTTAGGAATTAATTTTAATATTTGATTAATGCAATTTAGGGTTTTTGCAATTGACATCAAGTCAAATTAAGTCAGGTAGGAGAGAGAAAATTTCCTAGGAAACTAGGACTTTGGAGATGTAAAATTGACAAAAATGCACCAAAATTGATTAAATTTATTAGGTGCCAATTTTAGGGTATTATAAGATCCACCTTCTTGTATCACTATGAATATGAAATGCATGTCTCATCAGGATTTAACAACTTATGCATGTTACCTTCGAAAGATTTAGCATATAGATGTGTGTCTTTTTAGGATTTAGCAACTTATGTGTGTTACCTTCCAAGATTTAGCATATTGAAATATTTGAAAAATTCATGTCTCCTTAGGATTTAGCAACTTATGTGCGTTACCTTTGAAAGATTTAGAAAATTTGAAATTGGAAATGTGTGTCTCTTTAGGATTTAGCAACTTATGTGCATTACCTTCCAAGATTTAGCATGCTGTAAAACAAAAGGTTAGAACAAAAATACATAATATAGAACAAGGGAGGCTATATATATGCCCCCCTCCTTAAGATGGAAAAAACATACTATTTTAACATGTTAAGGAAAGAAAATAACAAGGATAAAGCCTTCTTCAACATCAAGACAATATCCATAGACAACACCCACTCCAAGCCAAGAAGGTCACAACTCCTATGAGGCCATGGAAGGGACGAATGCAAAGATATATCATGCAAGAAGTGAAAAAGAGTAACCCTTGTGAGGGATAGCACACTGTTTAGTTTCCAAGGTGAGAGGTATATCAACCATGGAAACCCAATGTCAAACAATGAAATAGGTTGTGATCAAGGACATAGATCCTCAATGCAAACCAAAATTTTCATGTATGATTGGATATCACATAATAGATAAATACTACTTAACCAAGGAAAGAGATGAATCCTAGAAAGATAGAAAAGAAGGAGATGACATCCTTGTCCCCCAAGTATAGGAACAAGGATGGAAGGGGACCTATTATATCACTTGCAACACTGTACAAGTCAACGAGCCCCCAAGGATTAGGCTAACATTGTTTATAAAATGTAGAGTTCCCTAATAGGAACATAAATGTTATTTAGAGAAAACAAGATTGAAATACAACTCATTGTCACATGATATATAAATAACCTTACTATTAATGAGCTACCTAATCTTATAATGTAAATCCTAACATTCATTAGTAGAGTGATCATGAAATATATGATATAAATAAAAAGGAAGAGTCTTCAAGTGTGGACTATGTTTCTTTTTTGCATTTAGGTCTAGTAATCATCTTAGCACGAAGTAGTTAGGCAAAAGAACTTCTTGGTCAAAATCCTTCACAGGTTCATCATGTATTGAAGTGTTATTTGAGATGTTAACATTGATTTGTTATCAAGGATTAAATCCCAATCCATAAGAATGCTCATGCCCTCTAGTGTGTAAGGGCATTTGAATTCTCCATTTATGCTTACCACATCCTTGACCATTAAATCCTTGTTTAACAAGGAAATGATAACCAAGACCATAACAAGAAGCCATATGAGAAGGATTCAATGGAACTTTAGTGGTCACTATGTCATCATTAGTAGGTTTGAAAGATTCATTGTGGGTAGAAGCAGTGACAAAGTTATTACTAAGGGTATTAGAAGTAGAAGTAAAAACTCATTGTTGAAATTATCTTTGTTTCTTCATAAAATCAAGATCATTAACCTTATACTCTCCAATAAAGGTAGGAGTAAAATCCAAGGTTCCCCAATCATTGCCAGGAAGAGCATTAGAGGAGGAAGGATTACTATTAGGAATAGGAGTAGTGTGGGTTTAAATATTTAGACAAGGATTAGGTGCATCATTTGCATGAAGCGTATACATCCCATTGTTATGTATAAACTTGACTTTATGGTGAAGGGTGGAAGGAATGACATGCAGATCATGCAACCAAGGTCTACCCAAAAGAAGGTTATAATTGAGAGGTCCAGGCATAAGATGAATAGGTGTATTCAGGATGACTAGTCCTACTTTGATAGGTAAGGTAATGATGCCTAAAGTGTTCTTATCAATGTTATCAAAGCCACGTATAGGAACATTGTCGGGTTGAATAGTTGAAAGATTGGCATTAATCTCTTTGAGCATGTCCATGCTACAAACATTAAGCCCAGATCCATTATCAATCAAGGTCCTACGAATGATACTTTTATTGATAGTTATAGCAACCATAAGAGCATCGTATTGATCTTGAACTTCTTTAGAAGGTAAATATTTTTGAGTAAATACAATGTCAGGAGGACCCGGGGTAGCATGCATGCATTGTAAGAAGTTATTGATGTTCTCTTGATTAGGAGGTGGAGTAGGAAGAGTTTCTAGAGATTTTTGCAAGGCTTCATAGTAGGTAGGTGAAGTTTGAAGAAGCTCCCATAAAGAAATCTTGGCAGGGGTATTTTGCAATTGGTCTATCAAATCATACTCCTTGCTAGCAAGATGGGGTGGAGGATGAAGAATAGGTTGAGAAGGTGGGAAAGAAGTAGAAACCACCAGATTAGGTTGAAGTTTATTCCTTGTATGATATGTGTGAGCTATCAAATCTTGATCATTAAAAGACTGTAAAGACTCCATAGGTTTACCTTTGATAGTAATACAAGGACAACCTTTGACAGTCAACAAGGGTTTAGGATAAACCATTTTAGTTGTTTCAACACTACAAATAGATTCACAAGAAGGAAGAAAAGAGGACATCCTAGTAGGAGATGAGGTAAGATCTTGATTCTCCATAGTATCATCACTAAAAGGGAGAGCATTAAGGGAATTCGTATCATTCTCGACTAATGCCTCATCACTAGAAGGAATCTCAAATGGAGGTAAAGAATCTATACTATTATCTTCTTTCACTAAAATGTTTGCATAAGGGGAGTGTGTTTTAGAAAAAGATTCATCATCATGTATGAATATGTCATCTATTAATAAATCACCCTCTTGTATCAAAACTTCTTCATGAAGAGGGGATAAATCAATGTCTTTATCCAAGGGATCATTCACAATGGTTTCATGAGGAAGAGAAAAATCAACATCCCCATCCAAAGGTTCACTAAAGCACTTGAAAAATACTTGAGATAACTTTTGCAACATGAGAATCAATAAAGAAATGCATAGAAAATAGATCTAAATATATCCAAATGCATAAGCATGAAAAGGAAATTGAATACCATAAACACAATAGGGCATCTAATTACATAAAGTAATGTAAATGTTTTTGTATTTTTGAAATATAAATGCAAGAGCATAAAGTAAATCTACTTTTATAAGCATGTAAGATCTAACATAAAATGCAAATCTAACACCAAAAAGAAAGATTTGTCTATCATAGGTTCACCAAAATGTAAAGGATAAAGGTGAACACACAAGATATAACAAACACAATAGGGCATCTAAATCCACAAAAGAGAGGGGGTAAGTATTTCGGGTTCACCAAAATATATAGGGTAAAATATGGATGGGGTCTTAGGACAATGGTTTGCACATAAAGAGACCCCAAAACCAATATTTTAAACATACACTTGAATTGTATTGATATGAAAAGTAAATGTAGATGATTAATGTTGAAATTAAGAAATAAAGGTAATTAACTCCGAAAAAGAATCGACTGAAAATCTTGTCAAATGATCTCAAAAACTATTGATTCTTGAATTTGCAAATCGAAACTGTGAGATCTATAAAACCCAGAAATCTTTTTCCGATGTGAGATCAGGTCAACTTTGACCCTCATAAAAGGTCAAAGGCTACATTTTTATTCTCAAGGTCAATTTTGACTTTGTTTACAAATCTCAGAAGTTTGCCAAAAAGGGTATCCAAATCCGCTCTTAGATCTGAAATTCCACACTTGTACCTGCAAGAAAAATGGTTTTGTTTGTTGGGGGGGAGGGGTTTTCCTCAATTAAACCCCAATTTAGGAATTAACCTTGAAATTGAATTGGAATTTCTGGAATAAACAAAGTAAATGGAACAATTCAACTTGCTTGAGTTGAAACCCTTGTGGAGGATTCAAATCTTTGAATCCACAAGAATGGATGAACGTAGAATCGAATGTAGGATGTCTCCAATCAATTGTCTTTAGATCTTCAACACCAATCTTGAATGGATCTTGAATTAGGAAGAGCTTGAATGGGAATGGAGGAATCTTAAACAAGAGAGCTCCATAGAGCTTCAATCCTTCAATGGATTCTAATGAATCTCCTTGATGAATTGAATGCTTGAATGCTTGATCTTCTTTCTTGAGAGCTTGAGAGATGGATTGCAAAACTTTATTGAGAGAGATGTAGAAAATGAGAGGAAGGCTCCCTTTTATGGTGATCTAGGGCATAAGAGGGGCCTCATAGAAAATAATAATTAAGGGCCCATGGCACAAAACTCTAGAGAGGTGCACCTGGAGAGGAAATTAAATTAAATTCTTGACACAAAACTATAGAAGGGGACCACCCTTAATATAGAAATAAAATAATTATTTAAGAGCCTTGTCACAAAATTCAAGGTAAGGCCAACCCCAAAGTTAATTTGAGCATTAGGCACAAAACTTGAGAAAGGATAATCTCTAATAATAAATTAGGATTCCTATAAAAATATTGAGAAAGGTCCACCTCAAATATTAATTTAAGAATTTAACACTTAACCCAAGAAATAATGGCCTCGAAGAGGGAAAAGACAAGATTTTGATGAAATCTCATAGCCAGAAGGTAACCCTGAGGATCTTAGATCCTAGGGTTAAGGATGAGGTCAACCTTAACCTAGGTCATGGTCGAGGTCATCCCTGACCTAGGTCAGGGTCAAGGTCAACCTTAACCTAAGAGGTTGACCTTGACCCCGAGGTGAAGAATCTCAGGTTCACAATCTAAAATGCCAGGAAAATGCCAAGAAGAAGTGGAAGATGGGGTAGAACAGGGGAAAAAGCTAGATCCAAGTTGAGTATCCATTCAAGGCATTTGATATGACTCGAAACCACTTACTCGAAGGGCTAAATGCTCTTAACATGGAAGTGTTTCCATTTTAAGATGATACACATATATTATTTAGATCACCTTCTGAACTCTTCCACTCATAGAGAATTGGAGTGACACCTGTGGAGATTGGAATAATTTGAAAAAAGAAGACAAAGCCTTCCCTTCCACTTGACCATTTTAATACCTCCATGTCCATCAAAGGACCTTCCAATACCTCCACACTTGCAGGCTAAAGCATTTACTAGCATATCCTCATAGTCCTTAAAGACTTCCTAAAGTACCATCTATAATAATCCTTTTCTCTCAAGCCAGATTCTAAACACACTTTCCAAACAACCCATTTTTATCCCTTCTTTGGTACAAGAACACACTTTCTCTAAATGCAAACAATCAAATCAAGGGGTACATTTATTTCTTCTTTGTGCAACTCAACAACTCCCAATAGTGAAATTGTAAGCATGGCGATAACATGTCTACTACACCTAGCAATTTTCTCTTGTCTTTACAGCTCTAGAAGTGCCTAGACATGTTGATTCTTGGTTATAGAAAATACATTTGGTCACTAAAAATATTTTAATAGGAAGTATGATAATAATACTATTTGACCTCATAAGCCATTCCCCGCAAACTCAATTTTAGTTGTCACTTCCTCCTCATTTCTATCAGTGTTCATCTCTATCCATGGAATGTAGTTTTCTCTAAGAGTGCCTAGAATTTTTGATTATTGGTTAAAATAAATAAATTTGGTCACTCAAAATATTTTAATGGGAAGTACACAGGTAGTGTAATTATTCTACCATATGAACCAATAATCCATCCCCTATAGACTCGATTTTAGTTGTCACTTCCTCATCAGTTCTCTCATAGTTGTGAATACCCAAATAATATTGAATATACCCCAACAATCACAAAATCCCTTGTTTCTATTGTATTTTTCAATTTTGTAGGTACAAAATGAGTCATGAAATAATTAATCCATCACTATTTCACAAGGCTCCTAATACAGGATTGCAAAATAGAAAAACCCTAGAAAGAAAGAGTTTGAAGGGTGAAAAATTATTATTTTGGGTGTCAACACCTCTCATAGCAGCTTGAGACTCTACTTAGACATTCACATCACATACTTCAACCACTATTGTTTATACAAAGCATTTAACTCCATCCTTGAAAGAGAGTTGTTGAAGAACAAACAATACAGATTTCAATAAAAAATTCCAAAGATGAATTTAAAACAAGATAAGGTATGAATTTTATTGACAAGGGAGCTCATCAATGAAACAATGAATATCTAACAAATTATTAACTGTCATAGCAATTTAAATATCAAGAATCATTTGAAACCAACAATCAACTTGTAATGGGTATTGCCCTAATTTTATATGCATGCAAATATAAAGTCTCATTCAAGTTCATAGAGGGCATTTCCCTGATTTTAAATATATGAAAATATAAATTTTATAGAGTGCACCATTAACATTTGTGCAATAGCATCAATAGTGTTGAGGAAAAGCCATCCATCTTCCACGATGCCAAGTTGTTAGATAGATGACCTTCTAGCACCTTTAGATTTGGTTTCAACCCCATTGACATTATCAATGACATACCCATGTACATACACATTTGGATCACCATGTGAGACCCAAATTTTTATTAAAATATTATTTAAAACATATTTGATCTTTTTTCCAACTTCATTTCACTACAAAGTATGAATGGCCAGTGTAAGAAACTTACACTAAGAATTAGGAAGCAATAAATTGGTTGAGTTATCCCAAAAATTTACCATGTAGACTATTCATTGCACCCAATGCCAAAAAGTATAAAACTAATATTAGATTTGATAAAAAATTATTTTTAAACAATGGAACATATGAGATCACATAAGTAAGATGGAAGTAGAATATTTTGAAAATACAACTTATTCAAAAAAAAATTTTAAATGTGTTTTTTTCTCTTTTTTCTAATTTGTATGTATTGTTACTATAATTGTAAGATAATTTTGTTGTTACTATGATATATTAAAGTTATACAAAAGAATGATTTGTCAAATCATACATGTACAAACATTGCCCCTTTATTCTATTGTACCAACATAATTTTAAAAATCTTGATGCCTTCTATCCTATCCAAAAGGTCAATGTCATTATGATAATCAAACACCATATTACCATCCTTCCTTTGTATTATTTGAACCCTTCTAATGTACCAAGTTCCACAAGAAACACCTTGTCTTGTAATTTGACATAGATCTTTTCTTGGAGTATGTTTAGTGGTAGGTATTGAATTTCTCTCAAACAACACCCCACAATGTGATCCAATACCAAAGCTAATTGAAATACCCTTTTATGGGTTCCTCTCATCTCACCTAAAGTAGACCCCACTCCTTACTTTAGTCAACTTATCTTTGGAAAATGTAAGATTTACATTCAACTGACTAACCAAATAAGATTTGAACATATCCTTACTATCAAGGTCTACCACTAGTTTTATAGTTTTATTTACTTTTTGATCAACAAAATCTAAATTTTCATCCAAATCATACCTCCACTCACTTTCCCTTATTTGTAATTCACTGTGGTTGTGTACCACTAAAGACATATATTTATATATAGAGTTGGAATGAATTGGTGGACATTCATCAGCTACTTCATCTATAGCTTTGAATTTTGGATAATCTTTGTCCTATATCCATGGTTTAACCCACTAATAATATTTGGTCACATTCTATGGTTATATGCAAAGAGTTGATAAAACATCTTGTGCATCCTTCAATCCCATCTTGAAGTTTTCTATAATTTTATCATCTATAGATATTGAATCATATTATGATAATATGTTAAATTTTGTATCCTTTCTTGGTGTAATCTATTCCAAATACTTTCTTGCTTCTTATGAGATTTTTTAAAATGAAGCCCTTGGGGATTTTATTCTTCTTCTACATCTCTATTATGGGTTCCAACAACGTGAATAAAGTTAGTGAAATCATAGACCCTTTTGTTAGGATTTGGTAACACTGAGAGGAGGGGTGAATCAATGTTATAGTACTTTACTGAATTCTTAAACTTCTTTTTCTTCTTCAAACAACATGTAAAGATATAGCATAAGATAAATAACCATGCAACATAAACAAAAATAGAAGAACTCATAACACTATTTGTTTTTGAGGAAACCCTGTTAAGGGAAAAACCACAGTGGGGATGGTACCCACAAATACCTACACTATAAGTATAATATCCCTATTAGGAGTTCTGACCCTATTAGGAGCTGAGTATTAAAATAGGAAGGTCTTAGTTAAAGGAAAAACCTTGTTAGGAGTCTTTACAATGTGATCTCAATTAAGGAATTGACCCTGCTAAAAGTCCAATCCTGTTAGAGGCAATCAAACCCTATTATGGGTGTACAATAGGTGCAACAAAACTTACAATCAATCTGTTGTCCAGAACACAAAGATTTAACAAAGTATTCCTTGAAGAACTCCTCTTGTTCTCCTTTCTCTTGATCTCTTCTCTTCCCCTTAGATACCTTCATAGTTTGCATCCATCTATATCATCATACACACCATCACACACTTTTACAAAAGTGTTTGTATACTTATACCTTGTTAGAGGTATATTTAAAAAGCTAGTTGATATTACTCTAGCTAAACATCAAATTATTTAGTGTGCATTTTCATGCTTCATTAACATCCTTATTTGGCCTTAGATCCAAGAGCGCATCCAAAAATAACTTTCCAATCACTCACAAAGTTGGCCTTAGTGATTGCCAACAAGTTATATTTTGTTTACTATCTTTGCATCCAATCAACTGAACATATCTCTTTGATAACCCAATATTAACATGTGTGACCTTACACATATATTCATTTGTATCCTACAAGCATATAACCAAGATCACATACTTTTATGAAGCTCCTAGGAAGTTCTCTACACTTTTTTATCAGACTAGGTCATAGGAGCAGTCTGTTGACTTAGGCATTTTTCCTTCATCAATTGCATACAAACATATTCCTAATGTCCAATATGTGCGATCATAAATCTGATAAGTATTTCCATAAATCATAAAATTCCATATGTGCATGTACCTACATGTACATATGTGTTCATGTGCTAACCACTTGCCAACACCTTTCTTCTCCAACCATCCCACCAAATTTTCTAAAGAAGTTATCACATACATCGGACCCAGTCAGGTGAAAAACACATGGAAAGTGAGAGTATTGATCTCAAAACAATCTCAACAACAAAACTACAAAGTGGCAAGAAATTTTGACATCTTGATATGCCTTTCTGGTGATGAAAATTATGTTGAAATTATTATTAGATTCTTTTCATAGACAACATAACCATAATGTGAAGAAATGATGAGCTTGTGAATCATTTTACACTATTTCCAAAATATTCAATCTCTAAAACATAAATATGTCAATTTAGTCAGAAACAATCATTAGATATGTCTTTGTGCCTAGTGTCCTCACTACCTTTCCCCTAGATGTACTTATCATCTCTTTCAAACACCTTTGAACATGCCTTGAAGTAATGCACTATGATAAAACCTAATACTGTTGATCTATCTTCTCTATATATTCACTTTTAAGCTTATGATCATCCAATTTAAAAGTGTTATAAACCATCCCAACATAATTAAAACTTATCAAATATTTTCCTAAAATACAATCTCACAGACTGCTAAATAAAGGATTCACTAAATTTTCTCATTGTGGATGTAGTCGTGTTCATGCTATCCTATAACATGGAAACCATTGTACGATCCACTTAGTCTCCACCCTTCCTAAGGAATTTGATATAGAATACCTTCTACTAATTAATATTCCATCAACATAATTTCTCTTCTTCTACTATCCCCATTTGAGGAATGATCAATAATTGGTCCCAAATTATTTTCCATGTGTCTCTTCCACAAAAATTATATTTTTTCCCATTATTGATGAACAAAATTTGCATCTAACCTTTTTCATGTTGGAGGAGAAATGAAAACCAAATGAGGAATATTTTCATGTAAAGGATTTGCAATAATAAACATGCATAGTGACCAATAACATTGTTCTTGTAAGAATATGTTATGATATCATAACATGTACCTCTCTCACCAATTGTTACCAAGAAATGTGATTGACATTGTTGTTCTTTATTACCACAAAAACCAACCAATGTATCATTTTTTTCTACCCACAAGTGAGGTACACAAGAATTGGGCCACATATACCATGTTTGGTTTTATAAGAAGCATGCACTTTTCCTACTACCTCAAAAATATAGCCATGCACCCCTAGGATGTATTCCAATGACTTTATAACTTTCCTCAAAGTTGTAGAAATTGAAGGATCATCTAAATTCAATATAATAAACCTATGTAATCTAGCACCTCCCTATAACTTGATCATCTAATAAAGGGATTTTGTTGATGTTCCATACCTTCTCACTCCAGTTGGATGCATCAAGTTGTGAAAGATATCCTTGACAAAATCCAAAACTACATCTTTACCTTGTAATTTTCCTTTTCTAGGTGCCTAACACACATCTTTTCAAAACCTAAAGACATCCATCCTTTTTTTAATATACAAAAAAAAATCATTTAAGGATATAATTCTAATAGAGAGTATATCAATCTGTGTATTTTCCCACCAAAGAGAAGGTATTGTTTATATTTGGCTAGAATTTTAAACCCTATAATATATTCTAAGTTTATTTTGAGTCAAATAGTATATTCTTCTCCCTCTCCCTATATCCCTCACATGTCTTTTAGTGGCACACCTTAATTCATGATATAAACAGATCCTAAAGTCATCACATTCTGGAATCATCTTACAAAATTTGCATGTCAATGATTAAAATAGAAGCCCCATCTTAGAAGTCCTCTTGTAATGAATATATCCATATGTGCCATCAATATGAATTACCCTCATAGAATGGTATCATCTTGGTATGCTTCTCTATGGCCCATATTTTTCCATCATGTTGATCATCCATTAGGACCTTTCTGTCTAATCTCTCCCCATTTCTATTTATATGGGAATACCAATACCCCCAACATTGCAACATCAATAGCAATGAATGACCTTAAATAAGATGATAAAACAAATAATGTGCACATTCTAGAAAATTATATTTAAAATAAATTTAAACTTGTCTAGTTTACACACTTCAAATAGAATGATTTGCACTTGTAGAACCCATATGTAGTATAGATGATGATGATGGGGCCAAGAACCTTGTTTAAATTTGTTGGGCCTTTTCATTGGTAGGATTCTTCAGTCTCCCGATTGTGCCACTCCTTAAAGAAATTGTATCATATGAAGCCTCATATATTGTAGTGATGTGCTTCTTTGGTTTCATGTGTTCATTTAGAGAACTGACAATATTACCACTTGTTGGAACCAAATAAAATCATTTAATGCATTGTGTACATTCCACTCTGACTTTTTTTCTTATCCTCATATCCTGCAAGTATTGCTTCCACCACTTTGAAAAAAAAAGATTTTTTGTCTTGTTAAAATCATCTATAAGTTTAATTGCTTGATGAATCTCAAATTGATCTCTAATCACCATTGTTTTCTTTTCTATGCTACTTGAATGATATTCACCTTTTTCCTCCCTTAAAATGTGGCATTCATGGTACATTATTTTCATATGATTGTTTTCAAAGTTAGGAATTGTTCATGCTACCATGGATACTTCCCCTATTCTATAATCAATACAACAACTTTCAAAATAGATCTTTATTTTAGCTTCTCCCTTTTCTAAATATACTTTGACAATAAGTTTTCCCTCCACAAATTATTCGATTAAACTATTCACTCTATGATTCCAAGATTTCAATTAATTAGGATCAAAAAATATGATATGTTCCACTGACTCAGATCCATCTCCAACTCTTGTCTGTTCATGCATACCTTTCTCAAGAATCTCTCTACTATTTTGATGGTTTGGACTACTTTCCACCTTATTAGACTCCATCATTCCAACATTTTATGTTTCATATTTCCTCTTAATGCCTATAAATTATGTTGTAGCTTTGATTTTTGTCTCTTTCTATTTAAAGGATGCCTAGGGCCACTCATAAAATTTAATGGATATTCAATGAGTTCATCATCTGTAATTTCATGACCTATGTTAGAAAATGTATGACCTTTTTTGAAAAATGAATGTGCCAACAACAAAGTTTTCTTCACCTATGGAAATTACATATTCCATATTCAAATTTTGATCCATTTGCATTTCAATCCACATGTACCTATCAGTTGGATAAGTAATGGACAAAATTATAATAAAAAAATTCAAACCAGATGTACCTACCACATTCATTTCACTTTTTCACAAGGTGCAAAATTAGTTTGTTGCAAAATAGTGAAGACATCGCTATTTCATAGGATGTATGTTTCACTATTGGAAAATTGGTAAAGGTCCAATACAAACAAAGTCAAGTTTACACATTTAGGTCCAATACAAAGAAAAAAAATTTACACATTCAGGTTATAGAAAGAATAGATAAAGCTAACAAAGAAGTGGTTAGTGATAATCCTAAAGTATGGCCTAAACTACTGAAGATAATTGAGCAAGATAGAGAAGTACTCCCTATTGGAAAGTTGGCTATACTAGCATATATGACTTGATATAGTGTTTTCATTATGGAAATAAAGTCATATAGTAGTTTGGAGTCTGTGCACTTGATGAGAAGATCAAAAATCGGCTAAGTGTTGAAGACTGGATAGTATACAGAGTTCTTGAAGCTCAGAGCATCAGCGCTCATGTGTATGACCAAGTTATGGTATGTGCTATAGAAGATAAGTTGGTTAGACTATATTCATGCTTAGTCTATGAGTGCATGATAAGATATGCAAGTATGAGAAAGATACAAACAGTTGAAGTTACACAGCCAGTGTGCACCAGAGAATAACAGAGTAAGCAATCGACTGTTAGCATTTTGAGTTGCAGTTATATTCTAATGATGTAAAGGATATGCACCTATTGTAATTAGGTTTCCGACATGTATATATTTTTGTTTGTAAACATTCTTGAGACAATTCAATTGGAAGCATTATATGTAATATTTTTAAGGGCCGACCTAGTTGTTTGTTTTGTATGCGCATGTAAATATGAGATGCACCCATTGTAATTAGTATGGAAGTTGATATAGAATTCTGATAAGTAGAGAAAAAGTGTGTGAATAGACTATAAGATGTATTAGAGCTTTGCAAGAGGTGAAAGCATCAGCACATCAAAGGAACTGATTTGACAAGCAGTGTCACAGTGATAGTTCATCCAATAGATATAGTGTGTATCTAAGAACAGAAGGTTGTAGCCTGCACCACTTGAGTAGTGAGCTCTAGGATAGTGCATCCACTCCCCTAATAGGGACTATTGTAAAAGACTCCTAATAGGGTCCAACCCTTGACAAGGTCTACTGTACTTAATACATTGTAAAGAAACTCCTAACAGGGTTAAGGATCTTCTAACAAGGATCATAAAACACTAGTACAAAATATTAGTGGGTGTCAATTCCCATTGGGGTTTTTACCTATTTGGGTTTCCCCATTACCATATTGGTGTCATGTTTTGATTTCATGTTTCATAGTTATGTGGATGTTCATTTCAGTACTTAAGCATTTAATTTTAGTTTAAAGATTAAGTGAAAAGATAAAATATAGTGAACACTGATTCACCCCCCCCCCCTCTCAGTGTTCCCATTCCTAACAATTGGTATCAGAGCTCTAGTCCTTAGCAAAGAATTTTAACCACTTGAGGAGATCATGGACAAAGAAGAATGAAACATCTGAAAAGAAATCTTGAAGCTACTTTTGAAGACCTGGATAAATCTGAAAGAGAAATTGAAGAACTAAAAGAAAAACTCAGTGATGCTCAATTAGTCATCAAAAGGATAAGAAAAGATTTGAAAGAATGCTCTACCAATGATCTAGGGACAATGGTCAAGAAGCTGAATGAAGAAAATACATCCTTAAAAGAAAAACTTGAAGAATTTGATGATAAGCTTACTAACAATCAGGAAGTCTATGATGAACAGATCAAAGAGAACCTTCAACTGAATGAAGAATTGAGGAAAGAAAACATGGAAATCTTGGAGCAAAGGAACAACAAAGAAAGCTTGGAATCTAAATTGAAAGCTACTAAGAATCACATTGATAAATTACACACTATTTCTAATTTGATAGAATCTCAATTATATGCAAGAAGAGCTAAAGGAGATACTAGCTACATTGGATACAATGAAACACAAAATTAGTTTGACAACATGCGAGCAAGAATGAAAGCACCAGAAGGCACCTCTGATGCTAAGGAAACTGGAAGTCAGACTAAGGATCATATTGAACCACCTAAGAATGAGTGCAAACTAGTAGATTGTACTTGTTATGCATGTAACAAGCATGGAAATATAGCAAGGAACTACACAGAGGTAAGACCTTTCAATGGTTACTATTATTCATGCAATAAATTTGGTCATAGAGTTATGAATTACAAGACAAGTCAAAAGAATAGGACTCGGTATAATCAAAGAGATTAGAATTAGTCAAATGTAAGAAGTTCTCAGAATGTTACATGTCATATATGTAACTATAATGGTCACTTAGCTAAATAATGTAAGATGGTGACTCATGTCAACGCGCCAAGGAATATAAGGCCTCTAGTCATTTATCACTCTTGTAACAAGGCTGGAAACATCTCAAAGTTTTGCAGATCAAGGATGAAAGGTCAGGAAAGCCCCAAAAAGCCTGAAGAACTAGTTTTGGATCTCAAAGGAGAAGTTAATTTTGTGAAAGCTTTAGAGAATGCAAGCTTGATTTGGTCAAAAGAAAAGAAGGATAAGGCTAATGAGAATGTATTAGATGCGTCCATAGTGGATGCACCCTCTACATTTGGATAAATGGCCTTCAGGGTCATAGGGGGAGCTAATTTATCTCTAAACCCCTGCATAGCTGGTATACTCACTCTCAGAGTATGTGCCTTTGGACTTAAGCTTTTGGAGACTAGAGGAACCTTCATGCAAGAGCACACTAGCTGATTGTTTACAGAATGAAAGTTAGGAATTTCCTAGTGACAACCTGGTTTACATGACAAGCATTAATGGTAGAATTTCTACTTTAAAGTACATATAAGATAGAAGATCTCTCATTTCATTCATATTGAGAGTGATTAGAGAATAGAAGAGCCCTAGAAGTTGATTGAGAATCACTATAGTATGATTCATCAAGTGACTTGTTGTGCAATTGATCAATTGTGGAAACCCTAGTTCGTTGCATCGATTCAAAATCTCTTGGAAACCTTTGAGAAAGTGTTATATAATTAAGTGATGATTACTCCTATAGTATTTGATTTTGTAGAGAAGAAAAGATATGTGTTTAAGAGGCATCCATTTAAATCAACACTAGATAACCTAGAAGGGTCATTCTCCCACATGCCTATGGGCATTATGCATGTCAAAGACATTAGGGCATACATTCATTGTAAGAAAGAACCAATAGGATTGGATATATTGAGAGCACACATGGAAACAATGATGAAACTAGACAAAACCTTCATGGATGAGTATGTGCAGTGGAATAATCACCCTATAGTGTAGTATGCTATGGCATATGAGTTCTATGAATCAGAATGGATCAAGATTCTTCTAAGAAGGATTCATGATGACCTATTTTGGATAGGTGAAATGCCAGTCAGAATTACTGGTGACCTAATTTATGAGATTACAAGCCTCTCAAAGACATGTGTCATCCTTCCAGTGGGAAAAGATGTGAGGAAGATTGTTGAACAGACTTGCAATTCAAGGAGTGATAGGCATGGAATGACCATAGAGCCTATTGAGCAAGATGACATCAAATTGATGTCTATGATACTTGGATATAGGTTTCAACACACTAGTAGGGTAAAAAGTGTGTCTACGGCCACAATCTTGTAGCCATAAGAATTGTAAATGAGAATGGAGAGTTCAACCTATGTGAAATCTTGCGCACATAGATAATTTAAAACATCAAGGAAATCAAGCATGACAAGACCAAGATATTCAAATTTGTGTCTTTGATCATTTATATGTACTTCCATATTATTGGAAAGGTGTTAGATTCATACCTTGATAGGACTATTCCCACTATGCCATAGATATCCTTCAAGGTATCTACTAAGAGCACTCTAAGAGATTACATGAAACTGGAGTTGAAAACATTCAAGGCTAAGATGCAGATGAGGTTCATAATTCTAGAGAAGATAGTTGAAAAGTATAAGGACACTATTTGTTTTATGGTTGAGACTGACACAACTTACATGGAGGTAGTTGAACCAAGGACAAAGTTGATTCATCCACTAGGATATGAAGTAGAAGAGCCTATTCTAGAGGCTTACACTCAAGTTATGTTAGTAGCACCTAAAGATCCTAATGAGCCAAGATGGGGAACCTATGAGGAGAAAACAAGAGAAGTTGATGTAGTGTTAAACAACGCAGCAACAAAAAAATTTTTTGCTAAGGTTACCTCAGAGATCTTGAGAATTCATGGAGTGTCTCAAGCAGACCTAGACAAAGCAAGGGAACAAAAGATTTCTTTGGAATTAGAGAGCGCAATAAAAGAAAAGACTAAATCAGATGATCCTAAGTTGAAGAAGGTGAAGATAGAAAAATCTGATGAACAAAAGGGTAAAACTGATGTTACTCCTTCTGTGCCCAAAGAAATAATTGACCTTACTCCCCATCCTGAGTATAAGTCAATGTTGAAGAGGAAGAAAGAGATAAGCGCTGGTCATCCATCCTCAAGAGTAACAAGGAACATAAAGAACTCACAAGAACCCCCTAAAGTAAGTTTGAAACCTAGTCTCAGTGTGCTAAGTGCAAGAATAATTGTGATGCAAGAGCATCCTGGGTGTAAGAGCAATCTTGCATCACCCAAAAATATTTTTATTTTTGTATTCAATAAGGGCTATCTTGTGCAGAGTTTCTATTTATGGAAACTTGCTATTTTTAGTAAGTTGGTCTTATGATCTCAGAATGTTTTAATTTTACATGTGGAGGTTCATCTCAGTCATATCAGCCTACCAGCAAAGTTTCATGGCTAGATCAGGTCTAGTTTTGAAGATATTGAAGATTTTCGGTATTGGCAGCAGGGTACAGAAACTTTGAACTTAGTTTTGAAGGCATTAGAGGCCCCGGATGAGGTTGAAAATTTGGGTGAGAGGCACTTTGCTCAAATCAAGCCTGTAGAGCGCTTCATGGCATTTCTAGAATGGGGTTATAATAGCCAATCGGGTCAACGGGTGATGACTTATGGTCTTCAGAAGTTGGGTCACCTGAACTGGCAAAAAATAATTTTTTCTTCAAAATTTCTGTTTGGGTTTCAAAACTCATTTTGAGCTGACTTTGATGTAATAAATTATAAAATAAAATAATTCTAAGTTTTGTCGGCCCTAAAGGCTAAATATCTAGAACCTTCTTGGGTGGTGAAAATTGCCTATATAAAGAAGGCCCGTAGTGTTGTCTAGGGCAGTTCTGGGTAGTAGATCTGGGTATTGATTCGAGGCTTTGTCCTATAGAATATTGTAAGGGAATGCCCATGTGGCTTTGCATATTGTAATTCTGAAAGTTTGTAATCCCACATTTGTGGAGATAATAAGAAGCCAATTTTCTGTTCTTGCATATTATTGTTGTTGTTTCTCTATTTCTGTTAAGTGTTTGTGGTATTAAGGGGAGCACCCTTCATCAAGTGGTATCAGAGTAGGAGTTCTTGAGTGTGTAAATAGATCACTGACTATGAGGCAGTTTGCACTAGGATCGTGGTTAGGGTTTCAGCGCGCATCGTGAAAATACCTCCACGAAGAGAATGTGGTGGAAGAACTGGTGATGTGACACCTGAGGTTAGAGAGCTACAGAGACAAGTGCGAGCATTGTAAGAAGAGATTCATAGAGGAATGAATCTTAATGTCAGAGATCAAAGCGAGGATGAAGCTAAAGAAGAATATCAAGAAGGAGAAGCTGAAATTGTGAACTAGGAGGAAGAAAGACTTTTTTGGGCAATTTCCAAGATTGGGAAAAGACCTAAGATTGAGGTTCCTACATTTTTTGAAAATCTTAACCCAGAGGAATTGATCGACTAGATCAATGAATGTGAGAAATATTTTGAGTACGAAGATGTTGAGGATCTTGATAGGGTCAAATTTGCGAAGGCCAGATCGAAAGGTCATGCGAAGATCTGGTGGCAAGAAATATAGTTGGAGTGAAATAGAAGAGGGAAAGATAAAATCACAAGATGGGATCGGATGGTAGATAAATTGAAGCGGTAGTTCATTCCTGTTGATTATGAGCTTGTGCTACTAAAGAAAATGCAAAGTTTGAAGCAAGCAGGAAGATCTCTTCAGGAGTATACAGAGGAGTTCTATCGCCTCCTCATCAGAACAAGCCATGTAGAAGTTGATAAGGAAAAAGTTGCCCGATACCTTAATGGGTTAAGGCTAAGCATTCAAGAGGATTTGAATCTTGTTTGAATGAATAGTATTGAGGAGGCATACCAGTTTTCCCTAAAAGTAGAGGAAAAGATAAACAAAAAGTTTGAGAGCAGACAAAATGGAAGAGGTCATGGTGGAAGATCTGGCAGATGGTCATATGGTGGCCGAAATGAAGATCTAAAAAGAAGGATGAGGCCAGTAGTAGTCAGAATCAGAGAAAAAATAATTCTAATCATTTCCAAGATCAGAGTAATAAAGATCAGAGAGGAAGAGGAAGAGGACAAGGATCTGGAAGAGGAGGCTTCCGTGGAACATGTTTTCACTGTGGAGAAGAAGGTCATAGGGTATTTGAATGTCCTTAGCACCAAGGCAAAATAGACAGGAGAAATGAAGTCTAGGAAAAAGTTGCACATGTAGATGAAGATGCTAGATCATCAAATTCTAAAGATGCCGAAGGAGGAGAAACACTAATTAACAGAAGAGTCTTGCTGAGTGGTGAGAATGAACCTAAACAAAGGAGGAGCCTGTTTCGCACTTGATACAAGTGTGAGGGTAAATGCTGTGATGTGATTATCGATAGTGGAAGCACTGACAATTTGGTGTTAGAAAAGATGGTGACAAAGTTGAAGCTCAAGAGATAGAAACACCCACATCCATATCGGATTGCCTGGGTGCAGGATGACCACAAGGTCATGGTCAGTGAATAGTGCCTCGTAAAGTTTAAGATCGGTGGGTACCAAGATGACGTACTATGTGATATCATCTCTATGGATGCATGTCATATGTTATTGGGTAGACCGTGGCAGTTTGACAGATGTGTTGTACATGATGGTCGTGCAAATACCTATTCCCTGATAAAGGATGGAGTGTGACATAAGCTAAAGCCATTGAAGGAGATCGAAGAAAAGGAAGATCAGTCATCAGATGGATTTTATTGCAGGAGCCAGTTTGCCAAACAAGGTAGCACACAGAATGACACCAGCAGAAAGTGAAGAGTTAAACAGACAAGTAAAAGAGTTATTGCAAAAGGGGTTGATTCAAGAGAGTCTGAGTCCTTGTGCTGTACCAGCGGTATTAGCACCAAAGAAGAATGGAGAGTGGAGGATGTGTATAGATTCCAGAGCAATAAACAAGATCACAATCAAGTATAGGTTTCCATTGCCACAAATGGATGATATTATGGATTGCTTGAGTGGAGCTGTGTATTTCTCAAAGATAGATCTGAAGAGTGGATATCACCAAATTCAAATTAGAGAAGGAGATGAATGGAAGACTGCCTTCAAGACAAAGGAAGGACTGTATGAGTGGTTAGTCATGCCTTTTGGGCTAACCAATGCACTAAGCACTTTCATGCGGCTCATGAACGAGGTTCTGAAAGAATTTCTGGGTAAGTTTGTCATTGTTTACCTAGATGATATTTTGATTTTTAGCAAGATATTAGAGGAACATATGATGCATATTTGTATGGTGTTTGAGAAATTCAGAGATGAGAAATTGTTGATTAATTTGAAGAAGTGCAGTTTTGTGAAGAAAGAGTTAGTGTATTTGGGATTTGTAGTTTCAGCAGAAGGTCTAAAAATAGACCCAGAGAAGGTACAAGCTATCTTGAATGGCCTACTCCAAGGAGTGCTACTGAGGTAAGATCTTTTCATGATTTGGCTAGCTTTTATAGAAAGTTTATCAGAAATTTTAGCAGTATTTGTGGACCCTTGACTGAAACAATGAGAGATGATAGAAAAGAGTTTAAGTGGACTAATAGGGCAGAAAAGAGTTTTCAATTGTTGAAACAAAAAGTTACAGAACAACCTATTTTAGCACTTCCAGATTTTAATAAGGTGTTTCAAGTAGATTGTGATGCTAGTGCTACTGCAATAGGAGCTGTTATGAGCCAAGAAGGTAAACCTATTGCTTATTTCAGTGAGAAGTTAAATGATGCCAAGAGAAAATATTCTATCTATGATCAGGAATTTTATGCTATAGTTCAAGCATTAAAGAACTGGAGACATTATCTGCTTCCTAAGGAGTTTGTTTTGTATACTGATCATCAAGCTTTGCAATATTTGAATAGTCAAGGAAAGTTGAATCAGAGGCATTTGAAATGGGTTGAGTTTTTGTAGAGTTATACATTTGTTTTGAAACACAGAAGTGGAAAGTCTAACAGGGTTGTAGATGCTCTTAGTAGAAGGAAACTATTGCTAACAGAGATGCAGATTGAGGTGGTTGTGTTCAAGGAACTCAAGAATTTGTATCCAGAGGATCCTAATTTTGGTGAAGCTTGGAAAGCTTGTACAGAACCTGTTACTCTAGACAAGATGAAATGGTTGGATTTCATCATCTAGGATGATATGCTATTTAGAGGGAGTCAGTTGTGCATTCCACGAAGTTCTATGAGGGAGAATTTCATCAAGGAGAAGCATAGTGGAGGATTGGCAGGACATTTTGGTCATGATAAAACCCTTGCTTTGGTTAGTGAAAATTATTATTGGCCACAATTGCAGCAAGATGTGAAGAAGTTTGTATAGAGTTGTAGAGTATGTTAGATGGCTAAAGGAGTGAAGCAGAATACAGGGTTGTATCAGCCATTGCCTATACCAGAGAAGCCTTGGGAGGATATCAGTATGGACTTTATTCTTGGTTTACCGAGGACACAACGGGGACATGATTCAATTTTTGTGGTGGTTGACAGATTTTTGAAGATGACACATTTCATTCCCTACAAGAAGACTAATGATGTTGTTCATGTAGCAGAATTGTTTTTCAGAGAAGTCGTGAGACTACATGGTTTGCCAAAGACCATAGTTTCAAATCGAGATACTAAGTTTGTTGGATATTTTTGGTGGACATTGTGGAAGAAGTTGAAGATAGATTTGAAGTTTAGTTCATCACATCATCCACAGACTGATAGACAGACAGAGGTGGTGAATAGAAGTTTGGGAAATCTGTTGAGATGTTTGGTTGGAGATAAGCCAACAGGATGGGATTTGATTTTACCACAGGTAGAATTTACATACAATAATTCTGTCAATAGGAGCACTGGTAAATCACCATTCCAGATTGTATATGGAAGTAGTCCAAGAAATGCATCTGAATTGAGAAAGATAGATAAAGGAGAAATAAGTAGTACTGAAGCTGAAGATTTTGCAGAACAGTTGAAGAACATCCATGAGGAGGTGAGGAAGCATATTACCAAGATGAATGCGTAGTATAAGGCTAAGGCAGATGAGAAAAGGAGGCATAAGGAATTTTAGGTTGGTGATGAAGTCATGGTTCATTTGTGGAAGGAGCAATTTTCAGTTGGTACATATAACAAACTAAAAATGAAAAAGTTTGGACCATGTAAGATATTGAAGAAGCATGATTCAGGAAATGCATATGAGGTAGAATTGCCTACTGAGCTAAATATTTCACCAGTGTTTAACATGTCAGATTTGACAGAGTATCATGAAGGAGGTGTTGAAGATGAGGTTGCAGCAGCACAGTGGAGTATTCTAGCAACCAGTTCAGATATCAAGGAGATTGAAGACATACTGGACAGTCATGTTGGCAGAAGCACAAGGAACAGGACATATGAAAAGTATTTGGTCAAATGGAAAGGATGACCTATTGAAGATTTATCATGGCTAACAAAGGAGGGGGTTAACCATCTTGGTTTTCCTCTACACACCTGATTCATGACAAGGTCACTTCTCAAATTACCCCGGGTGTCTAATGCAGGAGCATCCTGGGTGTAAGAGCAATCTTGCATCACCCAAAAATATATCTTTTTTTGTATTCAATAAGGGCTATCTTGTGCAGAGTTGCTATTTATGGAAACTTTCTATTTTTAGTAAGCTGGTCTTATGATCTTGGAATGTTCTAATTTTACATGTGGAGGTTCATCTCATTCATATCAGCCTGCCAGCAAAGTTTAATGGCTAGATCAGGTCTAGTTTTGAAGATATTGAAGATTTTTGGTATTGGCAGCAAGGTATAGAAACTTTGAACTCAATTTTGAAGGCTTTAGAGGCTCTGAATGAGGTTGAAAATTTGGGTGACAAGTGCTTTGCATGGGTCTAGCCTGTAGAGTGCTTCGTGCCATTTCTAGAATGGGGTTATAATAGCCAATCGGGTCAACAGGTGATGACTTATGGTCTTCAGAAGTTGGGTCACCTGAAATGGTAGAAAATAATTTTTTCTTCAAAATTTCTGTTTGGGTTTCAAAACTCATTTTGAGTCGACTTTTATGTAATAAATTGTAAAATAAAATAATTCTAAGTTTGGTCGGCCCTAAGGGCTAAATTTCTAGAACCTTCTCGGGCGGTGGAAATTGCCTATATAAAGAAAGCCCGTAGTGTTGTCTAGGGCAGTTCTGGGTAGTAGATCTGAGTATTGATTTGAGGCTTTGTCCTATAGAATATTGTAAGGGAATGCCCATGTGGCTTTGCATATTGTAATTCTAAAAGTTTGTAATCCCACATTTGTGGAGATAATAAGAAGCCAATTTTCTATTCTTGCATATTATTGTTGTTGTTTCTCTATTTCTGTTAAGTGTTTGTGGTATTAAGGGGAGCACCCTTCATCAAATTGATGAGGGAAAAATTGATCAAGTAGGAAATTTTTATGAAAAATATAGTGAGATAGAAAAATTAGAGATACATGGAATGATAGTCAAACACATGTTGAAGTTCAAGAAGACAGTCTTGGAACTAAAGACCATGATTCTTGACAATGTATGGAATATCTCAGAATTTCAAAAGAGACAAGCTATTGAAGAAGATCTAAGAATAAGGGAAAAGATTCTTGATGATACCCTTCGAGTATGTTCCTTAGAAGAGAAATCCTTGTTGTTAGACTTGGTGAAGCCACATCTTAGAGCTAAGTTTAGGACCCTACACATAATGGACAAGAACTATGATCTTGTTGAAAAAGAAATAGAGAAGGCATTTGAAAAGGTTTTCACGAATAGGCACATGTATCCATCTACTGCACCTACAACACAAGTACTCTCAAAAGAAGTCAAGGTGGAAGAGCCTACTAATGTATCAGTGATAGGTCCTCAAGACTCAGCACCTGCAATTGAAACACAAATAGAGGCAGATAAATTTGCGCCCATAATAGAGTCACTAAAGGATAGCACCATTATCATTGATAATGTAGAGATAGCCATGGCAGCCACTGACACCAAGTTGGACAAGTTTGAAGAAGCCTTTGTGAGAACACAAGAAGCTGAAATTTTATGTGGTAACAATTCTCTCAATCCACAAGAAGTAATGATTGAAGATATGAAAAATGTGGAAGAAGGAAAAGAAAAATAAATAGAAAAAGAAGTAGATAGAAATGAACAATCAGTTTAACTAATCAAGGTAAAAAAAGAAGTGATGAATAACACTCCCATCACTCCCTCAGCAGCATTGTTGTCAAGTTTGACACCTGACACAACTAGTTTAGACTCATGGGGACAAGAAGACCTGATTAAATTTAGCGTCTTAGTTATGGAGAAAGCCAAGGAGAAGCAGGTGATGAGGAATCCCCTTGTAGAATCAGTAAACATTCTGAGCAGCTTGTTACTGTAATACCCCAGAAATGGGCTATAGGTTCATTAACCTCCTACATCTTCAAATCGGATGAAATCGATACAAAATTCCTAACCTAAGGCACATCTGCACATTATCAAATCTAATTGATTACCCTAAATTTTGCATTAGGGAATATTCTTAGAAATATTCCTAATTTATCATAATTATTCTTAATTTAATAATTATTTGGCGATAAATCCTATTTATCCTAAAGTTTGATTAATTGAATATTCTGAATATTTAATTAATTAGATTTAATACTGCCACTTAATTATTTAATTATATTTATTCCTAAATTATATTATTAAATTTTGATAATAAATCAAAAATCTTATGACTAATTGATTAAATTCTTATTTAATTAATTAAAGTCAGTTGTCAATATTTAATAATACAGTTTTTGAATAAAGTTTGATTTAATAATTGATTAACTCGTAGATCAATTATTTTAATTAAAAAAATTAGTTAAGTTGAGAATAAATCACTTTATTTATTAAATAAATTTATAATTAAATCATGCACAATCAGGAAAGCAGTCAACTTTAAAACAACTATTAAATCAATTTTCAATTTCAATTTGTTAACTTTCTAAACTCAACATCTGATGATGAGTTGAAAAAGAGAACTAAAGCTCTATTGAGATAAAAACTGCTTTTTCATGATTTTATGAGTTTATTTATTCTTAATTTCTTGTTAACTCAAAAATCAATCTGAGTTTATCAAGAGTGATATATAGCTTTTCTCAATGCCTCCTCAAGCCCTAGATTTTTATAAAAACAAGGCTCAACTCTTCATAATATATCTCTCCAACTTTCAATCAATTATATCCCTCAAGCTTTCAATCGTAGATCTCTCAAATTTATACAATTACTCTGGTGAAATTACATGTGAAGAATCAAGCTTTTGCAATAGGCGACTTTGTGAGATCAATGCATAATTCATAGTTTTTGCATAGATTTTCATATCAATTCATATCATTCTTAGATTAAATCTGCATATCATTTTCAATCAATTCTAGCTTAGATTCATATAGTTTTTCATCCTAATTGCATACAAAATACAAAAATATAGGATAATCTACATTCATATAGTCTTTCATCTTTTGCATTCAAATCCTTTATTTAGGTGTTGCATTGTCACTGATCTTGATTTCAATCTGAGAACATCATACTCACACCTACTAGAAGGCAGTAAATCACCTGGTTAGCATAGTTTCAATTACTTGCAATTTTAGTTTTTGCTAACCTCTAATGTTTTACTGAAGTGTTGTGTCCATAGCTAGGTACAATTTTAACACACACATTTTTGGTGCCCATCGTGGGGCAACCCACCTTTACATTTTGGTTTTAGTTTTTTTTTTGGAGCTAACCCCCTTGTGCAGATTTACTTGGAGACTAAAACTCTAAATTTTCAAATATTTAATTTTATCTCCCAAATGGCTTAGATTTTTGGTCTAAAATTTCTTTTGCAGCTTGGAGACATATCAGGGAAGCTTCGATAAAAAATTCAAATTTTTCTAAGATGTTTTTAATTTTTAATAATTTTTTCTTTATTTTTTATAAAAAAATAATTTTTGGCACAAATCAGCATATTTTTTGGAAATTTTTGTATTTTTAGAAAGCTCTTTAAATTATACAGGGTGTCCATTCTTTGTGTTTTAAATTTGGATGCAATATAATATCTCAAATAGTTGATTTACAAAAAATGGTCTATTTTGGTAAAATGGGTCTCTAGGGCACAAATGAAGAGATTTTTCAAAAAATTTTACATTTTTGGAAAGCTCTCTATTTTCTAGCAAGGGCCTCTATTTTTCATTTTTATTTTTGTGCCCAAAATCATATCAAAAAAATTAGATCTTGTTGACTAGGTCAAATGGAAAAAAAAATTAAATTTTGTGATGGGTATGCACTTATTTTTCATATGATTCAATGCATGATATGAGTTGTCATTTGGATTATTTGATGGTTATTATTGCTCCTAACAATTTTTTTTTAGATCTAACCCTAGGGTTTGCATAAGTTGAATATACATTGCATATCTTGTTTGCTTGTTGGCTTGTTGGAGAGTTCGTGGCTTGCTTGCATGGAAAAGCTCAACAAAAATTGCTAAAAATTAGGTAAAAATCTACTATGCACATTGCAAGGAATTTAGGTATTCTACTATGATCTGATAACACTTCAATTTGGGCATTAAAATGAACATCTCATGTGTCAAGCTTGTGTGACTTTTCCTGCTTTCATATCATAGACTTCATTTTGGGCTATAAAATGAACATAGATTTTCTTTTTGCATATCTGTTACAAATAGCAAGTAGGCCCTATGAACACTATTTGTGGATGATCTTGAGAGAGTGGGCTTCATTCACTGGTTCATGCATGTGAAGCTCTTCTTGATGAAATATCTCCTTGTAGGTAGGGAGGTTACTGAGATTATTTCACGGTTCTACTAGATTTGGTTCTCAGCTTTTCGATCGATATGTTCTCTCTCTAGAGAGGGTGATAGACATGAGTTGTGGACATCACAAATCTTGGTGAGATAATTTTAGTCTTAGCATGTCAGATTTATCTACCTACTTTGCTTGTGGTAAAAGTGAAAAGGCTAGAGGATTATGCTTTACTTCCTTTTTGGATAGTATCAGAAACTCAGATCCTTGAATCTAGACCAAGTCCCCATGTGGTATATTTTGTGAGTCACCTTTAGAGAGGTTTAACCGTAGTGGGCATTCCCTTAATTGGGTCAACCACATGGATGAAACCTCAAGTGTTAATAGCCATTTTTGTCATGGTAGCAACAATAGCTATATAAATGTCCTTGTGGAGGAAATCTTCACAGGTGTGATCTCTTGTTGGGCTATCAGATCTCCCTAGCAGCTCTTGATTGATTAAATTCTTGGACTGTGTCAAAACCCTAGTGCACCTAGATTGGAGTTTTCCCTCTTGAGATCACAAAAGTTGCAGAGTCAGACCATTACTAAAAACCCTACCGAGGCCAAATTTTTCATTTTCTAGGTCTATGTGATTGATTGCAAAACTTTTTGAGAGCATACACAAGTAGCATTCCTAGGGATTAGAACAATAAGTTCACTTGATTGTTTATGTGCAAGGTTTCTTTGTCCCTTGATCATTGTTTTCAGACATGCTTGAAATCCCTGGCTTGTTGTTCTATGTGTTTGATATGTAATTGGTTATTTGAAAATGAACAAATCCAACCATCAAAATCAATCAACAATCTAGAAAATTTGCAAAATTTGAAGAAAAACAATCCTTTTCTAGTGTTAGATTGAATATTTTATCAGAGAACAACCAGCGTTGTGTCTTGAAATCTGTTCCTACCTCAAAAATTGTACCAAAACTGTCAAATTTTTTCCTTTTCTCGCACGGACCTATCCTGCAGTTTTATCAAAATAGTGAGTTGATTCCTATAATTTCTAGTCTTCCTTGGTCAATCTAGGTTAGATCTTAGGTGCTATGACATGTTGCTCAACATCCAAATGAATGTAAATGGTATCAAGTTACACAAAATGACTCTTGGTCTTCTTTCTTCCACATTTCCCATGTCTTCCTAGTCTCCCATTTCCATCCTTTCTTTTCTTCCTTCACACTTCTTCCTCTTCTTCCTAAAATCTTCTCATCTTCTTGATTCTTTTCCTCTTATTATCTAGTCTTTCTTCTTCTATTCATCTCTTATGTCACTCATATGCTTGATTCATCCTCTTCCAGAACCATGAATTTCAACTATCTTGTTATGGAACCTCTCTTGAAAATACATGATCTCGAACTCATTGCTCAATTCAAAGAGTTTTATTCCTCCAATAGTCCTTCTAGATATTGCATGGATGATAAATTTATGGCAAGAATAAAAAACAAATTGATTGAATTAGATGCCTTTGATAGGATCATATGCATGATCCTGTCATGACCTCCTTTCAAACATCTTTCATCTTCTAAGTCTTTTCATTCTTCCTTATCTTCCAAGTCTTCTTCATCCACTGGGTCTTCACCTTCCTCTTCTCCATGATCTCGTGCCTCTTCTACTTCTCCCAAGATTCTTACTTCTCTTCTCAAGACATACCATAATGAGCAACATGAAAATCCTTATGATACATCTTCCACAAAGAGTGACATACCCATCTTTGACGACTATGATGATGGACAATGTAGTGATACCTATGACACCTCTATTCCTAAGAGTCCTCCTAGTCATGTGCTTGTGCTTACTAGAAAACAGTTGTCACATTGGATAGATCATGATGGTGATCCATATGATTCTAATTTTGAAAGAGACTTTGATGATTTTTGTGAAAAATACCTAGATGGTACCTCTACTTCTATTGAGGAAGAGAAATCTTACTGTGTTGATTATAAATGTAAATACTATAAGAATATCTCCTCTAAGAACTCTCATTCTAAAAATAAAGATTACACTCTCAAGAAAGATCATGTTAATGATGACCCTTTATTTTTTGATGATTCCCTTCCATCCTCTATTTCCTCCAATACCCATACATCTGCTAAAGTTGCTAAGTCTTTCAAATCTTTCACAAATCGTTCATCCGACAAAAATCCTTATACTTTTCATGCAGTTCCCTATAGTTATCATCAGGGGATACCTCTTAAAGATACTCAAGCTAACCTTCACTTGGCTACAAATACTTTCAATAATGCTAAACCTAAAGAGCCTAAGCCTTTATACTTTATAATGCCTTTTATTTATAAGGTCTTATTACATTTTACCAAGAATAGGTTGGCCCATAAGGCTTTCCTTATTATAAACAATTACATAGGTCCTTGCTAGGATACACATGGTATCATAATTTTTTTTACAATGATTACATTACAACAATTAAGGACTGACATCTTTGAATTATGATTGCCAAACAAAACACACACTTCATTTCCTGAGTCAGCTTCTTGATAAGCTATCACCAAAGCACACACCATAGATGATGTCACCAATCATTTTGTACCTTGTGCTAACCAATGAACATTTGTCAGTACCTCTTCTATAATCTTTCAAGATCACATACCTTGAATCAAATCCCTCTGAAATCTATACCAAAAACCTAGAGACTAACTCTGTCAATTCTCACTGTCATAGTTCAGTGACCAGTCTTTACCAAAATAACTGTATCTTCCTTAATATGCATCCATTAATGATGCAATCTCAAATATAAGATCACAACATTCATATAAACTCTCTTTTGACTTCGCAGCATCTGAAACATCTGTACACTATGATTAATAGTCTGGTTCCTTTAAAAAACATATGTTGACATCAGTGACAAAACACAAATGACAATAGTATGAGTGTCCATTCAGTAATGTAGTGATTAAACATATTAAATGTCTCAATCACCACCCATGCATTAGCAATATCCAACATGGTTATCATGTGTATGTACCTATTTTGTGTGTTTGTGTGCTAGAGGACAGAGATGTAGTTACTTGCCATGGTGAGATCCACATGTTTAATTGTACCCTATCATTGTCTGCTATATATGTATATTGGATGTACATGCTTGTTCTTATGATGTCAAGTTTGTAAGTATAGGGCATCATCTTCCCTGAATTGGCAGGAGTGAGCATGCCCATAAATATTCATCTCAATGATAAAGAGGGGAGTTAACAGTCAGATCTGAAACCCTAACCAAGCCCATCTGTTCTAAGATTTGATAAGTATCAATTTGACTACCTTACCGAATTTGTCTAGTTGACAAGATCTCATGGATCCCTTTCTTTGAGCATGTTTGGTTTTACTTTGTTTGGTCTCAGTTGATTAATTTCATGAGTGTGTGATTTTGTGTGATTATTGATTTAATGACTATAGTTTAAATTTAATATTAAATATATTCCTATGTTTATTTGATAAAATTAATTAAAATTCAAATATTTCAATATTTAGATTTAATTAATTATTTAATTGAATTTAGAGTTAAATATGCTTTTGTGCTTTATTAAATAATTAAATATATAATTAGATGGTTTTATGATGCTTTAAATATTTAATCTATTTAATATAATTTTTAATTAATTGCATGTGCATTAGTAATGTTGAAAAATAATTTGTTTTCAAAAAGATAACAACTTGTCTTAAGGAGTCAAAGTTGAGTTATGCAAATAAAGGTTATTTTATTTTATTTTATTGGGATTTACTTTCAATTTGATTGGAGTTGATTTAGAGATTGACTGGGGTGTTGTCATTAGGGTTCGCATGAAAGGGGAAAATTGAATCTCTATTAGGAAAAATTGTCTTTCATTTTGAGATTAGATAGGTTTTGGAGGTTTTTGGAGAGAGCTTGGTGTTTTTGGCTTTTGGAAGATTTGGGTGTGATTACATGGTATTTGTTGAAAGCTCGGTATGTGCATCTAGATTCTTGTGCTTGCATTCTACATGGATTCAGATCTACAGGTCGGATCCATTCTTGGAGGAATCTGGTTTCTACAATTCTTCAAGGGCTTCATTTTTAGAAATTGTGTTGGATCCAAGGTAGGATTTGAAAATCTTTCTTTGTGGTTTCTATTTTTCATACAAATGGTTTTCTTTTCTTGAGTAATTTCAATTTATCTCATTACATGAATTTAGTGTTTTTATTGTTTTGGGTATTTAGAAAACCCTAGATCTATTGATTTTTAGTTTTTATTAAAACTTGGCATAGTAGGGTTATGCTGGTAAAATTTTGTAGAAAAATTCATCAGAGATCTCTTAGAAAACCAAAAATCAAACCTGGGCTATAGTTTAACTATTGGGTTTGAAAAAAATAAATGTTCTAGAGGAAAAGAAAATCAATTTTGGTCAAAAAATCAAATTCTGGTTAAAATTCACAATCTGGACAAAAAATATATAGTAAAGAAAAACATAGTCAAAAGGAAAAATTAACCAGAAAAAGACAAAAAGTGGAAAAATAAAAAAAGGGGGCATTGTAATGCATTGAGGAAAACTATATAGGCTTTAGAAAAATAATTTCCTTTTTTTTCATTTTCAGATTTTTTTAAAAAAAATGTCACGTTTTGTTATTAAAATCCATGCTTTGAAAAATATTTTTAAAAAAATTAATTTAAATTAAATGGGAGGGGGTTTAAAGCCCCCCCCATTACCTTTTTAGCACCCATTGGAGGTTTTCATGCGCAGTACCCATGGGGTACCACTAGTAAATTTTACCTTAAATTTCGACAAGAATTAGTCAAATTTTTTACAACAATTGGTCGAAGAGATGACTAAAATTATCGTCGATCTTTTTTCATCAAATTTTCTACATGGTGAATAACAGTCAAAATTTTGACCCTCTAACTGGTTGAATTATCAACTGCAACAATCCCTTGGAACTGGAAGAACAAGACGTCGAACGCATAGCATTATCGTTGATTCAATTGGTCTAAAGGTCAAAATTAAGACCATTTGTTAGTCAAATTATCCACTCAAATTCATTGAACTGGCCATCAAATGCATAGCATTCTGGTCAAATTCAGTACTGTGTAAAGGTCAAAATTTCGACCAATACTAACTTTTATTTTAAAAAAAATGTGACACCATTTTCAATATATTCCTACTTTTAGTTGAATATATTGCTTGCCTATAATTAGTATGCATATATGAATCTATGAAGCTTTGATTTAGCTATTTTCTTCTATTTAGCACAATTAGACTATTTCTCAAGTAGGCCCACTTGAGATACATGTCCCTACTCTTTTTTTTCATGTTAGCATAGATAATTAAATTTTAAAGTTAGTAACTTGGCTTCTGCTAAACATTACTATTGGACTATGTGATGCTCTTGTAGCTTAGACAATTCTTTAGTAAGTTTAGTTTTGGCATATTTTTAGTTTAGTTTAGTTTCGGACTTGCATTGTTGAGTGACCCGAAAGATGGGACTTTGAGCAGCCCCCGCATAGCAATCAAGTGGCTTTATGCCCCTATAATGGAATCAATGCTGGTGATCCCATTTTGAAATCTGACCTAATCATCTATTCATCTATCGGATTTCAAAATGGGATCACCAGTGCTGATTCTATTAGAGGGGCATGGGGGAGCTTCCACAAACAACACCTCCCCTGTCACAGGGTCAAAGTTTACACCTGTGCGGCACCGCCTCTAGGCCTAAAAGACTAAGCTTACAAAGACACTAGTATAGACTACGCCTCCTGATTTGTGAGTAAGAATGGATGTATGAAGAGCCAAGTCAACCTGACTTAACCAATGTATAGCACAGCATGCCAAGACATCGACAATACAACACCGCAATATGCAAAGCACTAAGGTTCAAGACTACTCAACCTATGAGACACCCCTTAGAACCTAGTGGTGATACTTGAAGTCTACACAAGAGTCCATCCTCATGAAAACCTCCTATGTTGTCACAACCTATGCAACTCAAAGTGAGACATATTTCTACCAAAATGGCTCACCCAGCTAAGTTTTCCAAGCATGCTCTAAAACCCTTGTGCAGGAGTTCCTTCATAGCACATGTAATCCATTCTATACCTCAAGCTCACCTAGAACCTGATATGATCTCTCCCGAAAAGTCTACACTCCCATTCCTAGATTGGAGTCACATTCCATGCAACCTAGGGAATCAATCACCATTCCATGATAACCGATTAGCAGTTCATCAATCACTCTGACGAGACTAGCATAGCTTCCAGCTAAGTCTCAGAACATTACTCCTATGAATACCTTATCAAATTGCATTCCACACCAATCAACTTGTCACCACTCAAGATCATCCCCTAATGCACATACAAGAACCCGTGCATTGCATTCCTTTCTTTAAGGTGACCTAGGATCACATTCTTGAGCCCTACTCTTAAGAAGTACTCGGCGCATGTTGGACAAGACATCATCAGCTAATCAATGCAAGGATCACTTTGGCAATGCAATGCAACCCCAAGCTACAAGCACATCTAGAACCCAATGCAAGACTTCATGGTCGATACGGATCCTCAGGCTCATGAATCCTTCACTCGCTGATCCAAGGAACCTATCATGAACTAGTGCATACTGTAGCACATTCAAAGAATGCTTCCAGCAACACCTTGGATGGAACCAGACTTCCGGCTCATTGGTTTACCATATCAGCCCATATGAGCCTGGCTCACCAAATCACCTCTCCTAGCTTACCTCTAAGGCTTTACCAACCAAACTTGTAAGGAGTGTGCTCATGCTCAATTTGGAACTTCTCATGAATCTTTCGTAGACTCATCATTCTTACTGCAATGCATACAATGACATTCGTCATATAATCTGTCATAATGTGTATCCAACATAGCCATGAAAAGGTAACCCAACTAGCCCGCATAGTTCCTCAAGTCAGATAAAAATGCATCTACGTGAATCCAAATCCTTTTCGATCAAGACATAGCAACTAATGTCGCACCCACCTAGATTGACTTGAGATCCAATCCGACACACATGATAACTAACTGATTCCAATGCAAAGCATCTTGAGCCATTGTGCACTCAAGTATCATAAGTCAAAGTGACACGCTAGGGGCAGACAATGTGTGCTAGATGTATCCTAGCTCAGCCTCATCTCAAAGATCCTTACATCCTCTACATTAAATTATTAGTCCAAGTCTTGCACTTCCTTAGAAATTTGAGCTGAAGAGAATATCTCACAAAAATTTCAAATCTCTCAAAAATACAAGTGAAACAAAGAGAATAGATCACAAAAAATTCAAAACTTCCAAAAATTCAATTGAAATGAAGAGAATAGCTCACAAAAAATGAAAGTCTTGCAAAAAAAAATTAAGGGAAAAGAAGAGAATAGCTCACAAAAAAATCAAATCTCCCAAAAATGCAAGTGAAACAAAGAGACTACATCACAAAAAATGCATAACTTCCAAAAATTCAATTGAAACAAAGAGAATAGCTCACAAAAAATGCAAGTCTTCCAAAAAGATCAAGGGAAACAAAGAGAATAGCTCACAAAAAATTCAAATCTTCCAAAAAACCAAGTGAAACAAAGAGAATAGCTCACAAAAAATTCAAATCTTGCAAAAATTCAAGTGAAACGAAGAGAATAGCTCACAAAAAAATTCAAAACCTCCAAAAATTCAAGTGAAAAGAATACAATAATAACTCACAAAAAATTCAAGTCTTCCAAAAAATCAAGGAAAAATGAAGAGAATAGCTCACAAAAAATTCAAAACTTCCAAAAATCCAAGTGAAACGAAGCGAATAGCTCACAACAAATTAAAGTGAAATGAAGAGAATAGCTCACAAAAACTTCAAATAGCTGATCAACTAGACAACAAAATTTTAGTTTGTATTAGTTTGTAACTAACGAGCAATAGTCAGATAACTGACTATTACGGTTATGTAGGAGGATAAACTACTTTTGGAAGCCTATTTGGTAGGTGTATGCATGTGTAGGAGGCATGGAGAGATGGTGGAGTATCGACAAAAAATGTAAAGAATATCAAATTAATAAAAAATGAACTGTTCTCTGCAATATCTATTCACTGTTCCATGGGTATAGTCTGAAATAATGAATTGTCTTGATAGTTTGAAGTGATTTCTTGGCATAGAAATTCCATAGGGCATTGTATTAGTTGTTATTTAACCTTTTCTTTCATTTCTTATTAATTTCATCGTGTCTTAGGCAAGAATAATAGACCGGTGCATTCAAGAACAATGACTGGTTGGGCATAGTCAAATACTTCTTGTTTTGAGGCTTTAAGGATGGTGAACCTCTCCCACCCTCTGTAATCACTTTGATTAGTGGGAGAGGATGAAAATGTATTTTTCAACTTGTGTTATATCCATTGTATGTAGTGGAGTGCAGATTTGTTGGAAGAACCACAAATGTTAGTTGTTTGCTGATGGAGACTAAACCCAAATTGAGACACCAATCATTATGAAAGTGATTTGATCCATGGAAGTGGAGATTTGGTGATGGAATGTGTATGGGGAGATCATTTATGAAGTGTTTGTGCTATTTTTTTAATTTGGGAGTGAGTTTAGAGGTCCTATTGAACAGGCCCTAGATTAGTGACCCTAGAACCAAGGGTTTGGTGGCAAATGAGTTGGGTGAAGGGTAGAACCTTGTAAGTTTGGAATCCATTATTTCTCAACCTCTAGAAAGATTGTTTTAATATTTGGAGTCATCGGAGCAAGTGGAGTTAGGGGTTGCTTTGTAAAAGTGGAGAATTAGGCCTAGTGAGGATAGGCTAGGGGTATTGGATCTTGGGTATGTTGGAAACTGCAATTGAAGCAATTGTTGTATTGTCATTGATGTCAAACCTTAACTAGTAAGACTGTTGCTACTTAGGAAAGCACTATATCTATTGTGAGAAGGGAAAGAAAGGATGGTAACAATAGCACCTAGGGAAAGGTTGAGTTATCTTGATACTATAAAGTGTACTTGACTATGTTGTACAATGATGGGACAATGTATTGTTTATCTTAGTAAGATTGAGGACTAAAAGCCTTAACCAAGAAAAAATGAAGAAATCATGTTTAAGTTGAGTTATGTTAGTGTCAACCAAGTTAGTGTATGCCGAGCAAAAATCTAGTGTCGACCGAGTATCAGTTAATTGTCGAGGAAGACAGTATATGTCGAGGAAATAGTTTTAGTAGTGATTGAGCATTTTACATGAAGACCGAGTAGATGATCACAGTATTGATCGAGCATCAACATTTTTATATTTGAAGAGAATTCAGATTTGGAGACAACATTGTTGAATTCTTGGATTATGTAAAACGTGTTGACTTTATTTATTGGTTGTATGGAAGCATTTAATGCTTTGTAAAACATTTTATTGTAAATCTTTATGAGATTTGAGATGATTCTAGAAGAGGAGATGAAGAACATGAAGTGGGTAGATTCAATGAATCTGACCTAACCCTAAGATCTATGAAGGAGATTAAGCAGCAAAAGATAAGTTAACCAAATAGAGAAAAGTATTAAGGGAACCTAAACATGAGGTATGAGAATGCATGGGTGAAGGAGATGCTAGAAGAACAATAATTTTTATTGACTGTATAAGAGAAAAGGTTGAAGGAGGAGTGTGGTGATTGCTTGAAGAAAAGTTCTGAGTAGATTAGAGATGGAAATGGAAAAGTTTCAAAGTCAATAAACTAGCATTTGTGTATGGAATTGGATCTGATATTTGCAAAGTGAGTTGTATATTTTTTAGATCAATACTACTGCTACTTTCTAACCATTGTAATAGTCAAAATCCTTTTAATAGAGGTTGACCTAATAGTCATATGTTAAATCCTTTGAACAAGGTTGCATTCTAATGGAGTGTATGTAAGTCATATAACAAGGCTCACTTTTAACAGGGTGATTGAAATCCTTTAACCTAGCATTTGTTTATGGAATTGGATCTGATATTTGCAAAGCGAGTTGTATATTTTTTAGATCAATACTATTGCTACTTTCTAACCATTGTAACAGTCAAAATCCTTTTAATAGAGGTTGACCTAATAGTCATATGTTAAATCCTTTGAACAAGGTTGCATTCTAATGGAGTGTATGTAAGTCCTATAACAAGGCTCACTTTTAACAGGGTGATTGAAATCCTTTAACCGGGTCACACCTAACAGTGTGTATTGTAACCTTTGATAGGGTTGGCTTTTAACCGATCTCACTTCAGAAGAGTGAAAATAATAGTAGCATGTTACAAAGTGGTTTTTCCCATATTGGGTTTCCACTATAAATCCTAGTGTCAATACTTGTGTGAATGTTTTGGTTTGAACATTTCTATGTTTTACCAATTAGTTATAGCTAGGTAGTGGACTGTAGTGTTATATGTTTCTATTATTGAATTAGTGATGACCGAGTTTGTTTTGGTTGCTGGATCTAATTTAAGGAAAAGTTTTTGAAGTTATTTTATACATCAGGACCTGAGAACAACTGATTCACCCCCCCTCTCTATTGTTCTAAATTATATTAACAATTGGTATCAGAGCTGTGTTGCTTATTGGTGTTTAAAAAAAACAAGTTTAAAGGGAATTAAAGCAAATGATCAAGATGTATAAGAAGGAGGTATCGAAGCTGAACAAAGATAACTTCCCTACATGGAAAAGCTTGATGAAGCTACATCTGGCCGATATTGGTAATTCTGCAAATTACTACATTGAGCATGACTATGTCACACCTATTGCACCTTTGACTGCCTAGGAAATGAGAGCTAAGCAAGAACACAATCAGGCAATGTTGGAAATTGCATCTACCCTAAGCTATTCAGAATATGAGGATATTAAGGACTACACAATTGATAAAGATATGTGGGACACTCTTGCAAAGATCTATGGTGGTGATCTATATGTGCTAAAAGCTAAAGCTGAGAGTCTTAGAGGTAAGTTTGATGAAATGAGAATGAATGAAGATGAAAACATTGCACAGTATTGTGGTAGAATAAAAGAAGTTGTGAATGTTGTTAGAGGAGAAAATTGAACTATTAATGATGAGACCATAATTGGAAAAGTGCTAAGAACCTTGTGTCCTATATATGCTATTAAGATCTCAACTATTTAGGAATCTAGATGTAACTATAGAAATGTGCTTACCTTAGAAGGTTTGATTGGAAAAATGACTGCTTTTGAACTGTCTAACTATGATAATTTCACTATTGGTAGTATTGGAAATGTTGAATCTGCTTTTAAGTCATAGTTAGTTCTAAACAAGCTGAAGAAAGAAAAAGAAAGATGCACCAGTGAAAGTGATAGTGAAAGTGAAAGTGACAGTGACACTACTAATGAAGATCTTGAAGATCTAGAAGCTCTTATGGCTAGAAGACTGAGAAGAGGAAAAGGAAAATATAAAGGTAAACTCCCTATTATATGTTTTGCATGTAATAAAGTCAGTCATATAGCTGCTAGATGTCTTGATAGGAAGATAAAGATGAAGAAAGAAACAATAGACACAAAGATAGAAGAGATGAAAAAGGCTACTAAAGGTACAAAGACTACAAAGGAAAAGGTAAGAAATCTTGTTACACTATTGAAGAAGAGACTGACACTGATAGTAATGATTTTGAAATTGAGGTAGTCTATGTTGCAATGAAAGATGAATCTAATGAGGATGAGAAAACTGCATTGATTTCCTATGTGAACAAGAATGACAAATGGATTATAGATAGTGGTTGTTCACAACACATTATTGGTGACAAAAGTAAGTTTGAGACCTTACATCATTATAAAGGTAAAAGTGTAACATTTGTTAATGATGCACCATGTCCTATTAGAGGAAAAGGATTGATTAAACTGACTGATAAAATCTCTTGTGAAAATCCTTATTCGGTTGAAGGATTGAATTATAATTTGCTAAGTGTTGCTCAGCTCAACAGAACTGGTTACCAAGTGGAATTTCATCACAAGAAAGCTAAGATATTTGATGCTACTGGTGAACTGATTAGAAGTGGTGAGCAGACTAGAGGTAATTTGTTCTATCTTGACCTATCTGAAGAAATATGTATGATTGCACAACTTGATGACATTTGGTTATGGCATAAGAGGCTATGTCATGTTAACTTTGACAATCTGGTAGAGATAAGTAAGAAGAAGAAAGTAAGAGGCCTACCTAGATTGAAGAAACTTGAGAATGTGATGTGCAAAGAATGCCAGTTAGGAAAAATGACTAAGTCAAGTTTCAAGAGCAAAACCTTCACTTCTGAACACATTTTAGATTTGGTTCATACTGACCTTTATGGACCTATGGGTATACAAAGCTACTGTGGAGCTAGATACTTTATCTTGTTTGTTGATGATCATATCAGGATGATGCATGTAATGTTTCTAAAAGAAAAATTTGATGCTTTTCAATTTTTTAAGTGGTATTTGGCAAAGGTTGAGAAGGAGATAGGTAGGAACCTGAAATGTCTTAGATCTGACCGAGGTGGAGAATTTACATCAAATGAATTCAATCTATTTTGCAATGATAGAGGAATCAAGAGACAGATGTTTGCACCTAGGACACCTCCACAGAATGGTATAGCAAAAAGAAGGAATAGATCTATTTTGGACTGTGCAAGGACATTATTGATTGAAAATAATGTGGCATAGAAATACTAGAAAGAAGCTATAAGTATAGCTATTTACACTCTTAACCGAGTACAAATAAAAAAAGGTACAAATCTGACACCCTATGAATTATGGTATGGGCATGCACCGAGTGTTAAATACTTTAGAATCTTTGGAAGCAAGTGTTACTTATTAAAAGATAATAGGAATGGAAATTTTGATGCCAAGAGTGATGAAGGCATATTCCTAGGCTACTCCACAAAAAGTAAAGCTTATAAGTGTTTGAACTCTAACACTAACAAAATTATGGAAAGTGTGAATGTAAAAATTGATGAGTATGTAGAAAGAAATGAAGCTGATAGCAAAAGAGAACCAAAAGATTACAGATCTTTTGTGTATATTGAGGAAATAGAAGAGGTAGGTAACAGACCTACACCTAATGCCGAGTCTTAGGCAAGCAATGCTGAGTGACAGGAAATGATTGCTGAGCATCAGGATATAGTGGCAAGAGAGAAAAAGAACATGTTGTGCTACAAGACAATGCTACTGAATATCAGGAAGAGGTTTCCGAGCATTCAAAAGATGAATTTGACAATCTTGTTGAGGAACCTGATGAAATAGAGGAGAAAAATGATGAACCTATTTTGGCAAAATATGTAAGAAGACATCACAAGCTTGAACAGATAATTGGAGATAAAGACATTGGAATTCACATAAGAGGCAAAACCAAGGATCCAACATGCTTACTATGTGTGTTTGAACCTAAGACAACTAAAGAGGCATTAGAAAATGAAGACTAGATACAAGCAATGAATGAAGAGATTGACCAAATTGAGCAGAATGAAACCTAGACTCTAGTGCCGAGACCTGTAGATAAGAATGTTATAGGAACAAAGTGGGTGTTTCAAAACAAGTTGAATGAAAAAGGTGAAATCACTAGGAACAAAGCTAGGTTGGTATGCAAAGGCTATGCACAAGAAGAAGGAATAGATTATGGGGAGACATTTTCCCCTATAGCTAGATTGGGAGTAAGAAATCTACTTGCATATGCTGCTTATAAATATTTCAAGGTGTTAGCACGTGCAAAAATTCCATTGCTCTAGCCTCTTTCCCCTGGTCTCTATATCATTTTTCATGTCTTTGGCATAAGCCCTAAGCAGAATATTCAAAAAAACTAGCCGTTACATTTATAAACCCTTTGAAAAACCCTGGCCCTGTTCTAATTTGATGCTACCTTTTTTAGGCCACTTAAAGTCCTATTTCACATGTGCCTTATTATTTTATCACCTCACAGGTTTGTGTCCTTTAATTCTTCCTAAGTTTTTACCCTGGTGGCCTTTATATTTTCCTAGGTCCCATGCATTAAATTTTCCTAAAGTCCTCAGCGCCTAATTTATTCCCTAAGCCTAAGTCTCAGTAATTAATTTTTCCTATGTTTTGACTTAAATATTTCTTGGGCCTGACTCTGACACCATCTCAATCTGATGGTTGTCACTAAATTGCAAGGGATTTGTCAGAGCTATGCACTTTTGCAACGATCATTGATTCTCTTTTATGACGTTGCCTTTCTTTGTAGGCGGGACCACTGCCACATAAGCACAAGTGGCAACATTTTATTGGCTGAAAGAAAAGATGATATGGTGAGGTGGGGTCAAGTTGTCAGTCGAGTAAAGATCTAGTGGTTTTCGCATGATCTCAAGGAATATTCTTCCCCTTTGCGATCATGCGACAGCTGTCGATTTGGAATCTAATGTAAGGGCTGCCAGTGGGTCCAAGGTAACATGTAGGCATAGTTGGTGGTCTTTGATTGGCCCATGAGGTAATGACTTGGTGTTTGTTAGTGGGACCTAGTTTTTGGATGCATCAAAGGGTCCTGACACTGTCATAAAATCAATGATAGGCACATGATCTTATGGGATCTATCAGAGGCTTAAGATCATGCACCGACGGTCGATTCAACCTTTTCAGAGGGGATAAAGTGGGGCAGGTCCACATGCTAGGTGTGATGATTTGGTGGTATTTGATTGGTCCACATAGTGTGACTGGGCATGTTGTTAATGGGGCCAAATTTTTTGAGGTTCAATGGGTTCTGATAATGATAGAGCATCGACGATCGACATGTAATCTGATGGGTTTTCTCTGACACATGCGAACTTAAGATAGCCATTGATCTCTTTCGATGTTAGAGGGTTGTTAGGGTAGGGAAAGATTCTTCATCTGATGGTCATCTTATAATATGGAAGAATCTTGGAGGTCTATGAAAAGATGAGACAACCGTCGATCTTCTTGATGTGGGCCCAGTTTAATTTCCTCAGTCTTTTGGCGGTCCTGATAAAATAATTGGTGGTTCTGACAATTTTCAATGCTTTTTTCTCATTTGTGAAATGAAATAGCGATGTTCTAAAAAAGATGGCAGTTCAGTGAATGTGTATTCACATGATCACTAAACTATTTAGCAAATAGATGAAGTTCTTTGTGAACTGATGAAAGCCTTTTGTCACCAGTTCACCAAATGTAGCTGGGATGAGTTAAAATCCTTTGGCCGCTAAGTCGTTGAGTTAGATGATGGGTTAAGATTTTATTGGGTGAACAGGAAAAAGCTTTGTCGCATGTTCGCTAAAGGTAAACCTAGGGTAACAGTTGAGTTAAGACTTAAAGCCCATGAAATAAAGGAGTTTGATGGTCATGACTTAAAGATAGCTCAGATTTAAATATCAACCGCCGATTCACTGCAGGCTCCATGAATGTGACTGTTATGATTCAAATTCAAATTTTTGAGGGTTTCCTACGACCAGAAGGACCAGAATTGAATGCTTTCATGGCTGGCTTTGATTTGTTTGGTGGCGCTTGCTATTGCAGTGTGGTCCAGGGTGTTCTGTGATCGTCTATAGGGGTATGTACTGTAATTTTTGTGCTCGAGGCATGTTGTAGGTGACCGAGCAGGTTGACATTTTGGCATTTTTTTGGTTCTCAATACCTACCCAGTGAGATTTGTCATGATTGAGGATCACTCCAAGATTTGTTTCCTCCTGGTTGCCTAGGTTTCTTCCCTTGTTTTTAAATTTTTGACTACTTTCAGTGGGTTGAGTGGGTGAAACCCTAACCATAGTCATTTGTAGCTTGTTGCAACCTATTTTGGGTTTCAAAGATGACTATGTTGGAAATATTCAAGACTTATCCAGGTTACTGAGAGGGGAGGGGTGAATCAGTAACTTCAAAACTTTTAACAGATTTAGATCTTAATAATATTAGATTGATAATCTAACTGCATGCATGAGTAATAGAAAGAATTAAAACATTCATAATGCTTTGAACACAGAGATTTGGTGACCTAGAAACCTTCCAAGTAGAAAGTAAAACTGGGGTGGGGATGATACCCACAAAAATTCAATACTACAGTATAAAGTTTGCCGGTTAAGGCTTACAATGATCACTTCTGATGATCTGCCTTGTTAGGAGCAATAAGGACTGCTAGGTCCACCTTGTTAGAGGATTTACAAACATACAATGAAGTATGCACTCGGTTAAGAGATTTTACAAAGACTGTTAAGTCTACTTGGTTAAAGGATTTCAAGCTGATTCACCTATTAGGATGAAATAGTAGATCTCTTACTTGTAACTGTACTTATTGATTGAGATTCTCTGATGTACTGATCACCTTCTATGATGGATAAATCTTTGCTGCTTCTTATACTACTGTAGCCCTTTGTAATTCGCTTATCTCTGCGTTTCTCTCTTTTTCATACTTCGCTATTTTTCTTCTTTTTGGATATGATATAAAACATTGTTTATATATCAATCTAAAACAATTACAACATAATTACAAAGTCAGCTCTTAAACAAGATAACACAAATATTACTGAGTTGGCCCAAGTATAGTGACTCAGTTACTGCAAACTCGGTGACTTTCTGATACTCGGCATCCACTGTGTTACTTGGCATCGTCATGCACTTGGTAGAAGTGGAGGCATGGTCCATACTAACCACTCAGTTGTAGTTTCAAACATGGTATATACTGGAGACTCGGTAGATATAGTGTCACTCGGTAAACACTATCTTGCTTAGTAAGCACTGTCCTGCTTGGTAAGCACTATTCTACTCGGTAAGCACTATTCTGCTCGGTGAGCACTATTCTTCTCGGTGAGCATTGTTCTTCTCGGTAAGCACTATTCTTCTCAGTAAGCACTGTTCTGTTCAGTGAGCACTGTTCTACTCAGTAAGCATTGTTCTACTTGGTAAGCATTGTTCTGCTTGGTAAGCACGCAGAGTCTGAATAAGTGTTGTCACTGATGACAATCATACTTAATGCCAACAATCTCCCCCTTTGGCATTAGTGACAAAACACTTATTGCCCAAAACTTATATACACAATCATGCTATTTTTGTATATACATTTCATGTTTCCCTTATATAGTATATATACAAATATCTTATTTCACCTCATCCTCATATTTTCTATTTATACTTTCTCCCCCTTTCATATCTCATATACTTTCTCCCCCTTTTTGATAATAATGCCAAAGGTGTATATACAAATATTTTACATGGAGATACCAAAACATGAGAGAAAATTAGAATGCACCTTTCCAATTAGTGCTAGAGTTCTATCCCAATTCTCTTGCAGAATCTTGCATGTATGGAGTGCAACTTGGACTTCTACAGAGATTTCAATCATGTGCTTTACAATTGAAAACTGATTTTCATGGATCAATGTTTTTGAGTATGCAATATGCTTCTACATTGTATCCATGATGGGAAGGATCATGTTCTGAATATCGATTAATGTTGATCTGATCCTTGCATCTTCTTTCAATAACTCTGATTGCTTATCAGATAGGAGTCTGACTATCATCTGATGTGTAGAGCTTGAACTAGGTTCAAGTTGCAACTTTTGTGCACTGATCTTTAGATCCTCATCAATCTTATTTATTTTGTCTTCAATTTCCTTTGAGAACTCGACAACATTATAGATTTTGACAAAAAGAGATGTTACCTTGGAATAGGAGGACTCAATGCTAGTCAAAATTGAAGATAACCCTACCTAATTGATAGCTATTTAATGAGAAATGTGCTCAAGCACTTCATTTTCAAACTTCTTCTCAGCCTTTTCAAGCAACTTGTCTATTCCAGAGAAATCATCATTAAACCTGTTAATTGCTTCTGCCAATTGCAACAAAATGTGTTGAGAGGAATCAACTTTAACACCTATAGCTTCTATCAAAATGTTCTTGGCATCCTTAATGATCTTATATTCCTTATCTCTTTCTTCTTTTAGTTTCTTCTGCTTTGCTTTCTTCTCATCTTCAACTTTGCCTAAATTCATGCAGTTTTTAGCTATGTGACCAAGCTTAGTGCATTTATAACATCTTATGGTAGAATCTCTTTTTCTCAAGTGATGTCTTACACAATTCATGCCAATGTGTCCATATTCTCCACAGTAATGACATCTACACCAAGTGTTGTAATCCCAACCAAACATTGCTTTAATAATTTGTTCCGCTAGATTGGGTGTTTTAGTTCTGGATTCTGATGCCTTATGACCTTGTTTGCTACATTTGTGACATTTGCCTTCAAATCTTGGTTTCTCCTTGCATTCATTTGCTTTATGACCAAGCTGATTGTAATTGTAGCATTTTCCATTGAATTTTTCTTTTCCATTGCTCCAACATTTGTTTAAAGTATGACCAATTTTGCCACAGTCATTACAGGTAGGTTTTTGATTCTTTTGAGTACCTTGTTTGGAGGATTCACCTTCCTCTTTGTATCCAAGTCCTGCTTTTCCTTTTTGCCTATGAAGGTTTCATTCATACACCTGATTCATATCTTCTTGAGATTTCAACATTCTCTCATTGATTTGCCTTTCAGCATCTAGGTCACTCATCCCTCTTAAATTGATTTACTTTTCAGATCTCATCTCCTCTCTTATATTTTCATTTTCTGATCTCAGAGTCAAGATTTCTTCATTTGCATTGGAGATTTGATCAATAAGGTTTTCTAGCTGAAGGGTTTTATTCTAGATTTCATTGTTCTTTCCATCTATTTCATCTTTCATCTTGTTTCTTTGTTCCAAGACTTCATAGAATCTTGTTGACTGGATTTCCTATTCTCTTTTCAATTTTCTCACTTCTTCTTGGAGAGATCCACTCTTTTCTAGAAGTTCTTTGATTGCATTGTTTGCTTCATCTGAGCTGCTTGAAGGGAAAAAGTATTCAATATTTTCTTCAACATACTGGTGGTCATTGATCTAATTTGCAAGTTCCTTCCTTCTTTTTAGGGAATGGGAAAGATGCTCTCTTGCTTCTTTGAGTTGAGTTATGGCCATTTCTAGATCTAGCTTTTCATTCTCAATTACTTTGTTAATTCTGAATATCTCCATTGTCCTAAATCTTTTCTCAAGCTATCAAACTTTATTCTGAGAACCACGGAGCTTTGATACCAATTGTTGGAAATATTCAAGACTTATCCAGGTTACTGAGAGGGGAGGGGTGAATCAGTAACTTCAAAACTTTTAACAGATTCAGATCTAATAATATTAGATTGATAATTTGACTACATGCATGAGTAATAGAAAGAATTAAAACATTCATAACACTTTGAACATAGAGATTTGGTGACCTAGAAACCTTCCAAGTAGAAAGTAAAACTAGGGTGGGGATGATACCCACAAAACTTCAATACTGCAGTATAAAGTTTACCGGTTAAGGCTTACAATGATCACTTATGATGATCTGCCCTGTTAGGAGCAATAAGGACTACTAGGTCCACCTTGTTAGAGGATTTACAAACATAAAATGAAGTATGCACTCAGTTAAGAGATTTTACAAAGACTATTAAGTCTACCTGGTTAAAGGATTTCAAGCTGATTCACCTATTAGGATGAAATAGTAGATCTCTTACTTGTAACTGTACTTGCTGATTGAGATTCTCTGATGTACTGATCACCTTTTGTGATGGATAAATCTTTTCTACTTCTTATACTGTTGTAGCCCTTTGTAATTCGCTTATCTCTTCCTTTCTCTCTTTTTCATACTTCGCTATTTTTCTTCTTTTTGGATATGATATAAAACATTGGTTATATATCAATCTAAAACAATTACAACATAATTACAAAGTCGGCTCTTAAACAAGCTAACACAAATATTACTGAGTCAGCCCAAGTATAGTGACTCAGTTACTGCAAACTAACTTGGTGACTTTCTGATACTCGGCATCCACTGCATTACTCGGCATCATCATGCACTCGGTAGAAGTGGAGGCAAGGTCCATACTAACCACTCGGTTGTAGTTTTGAACACGGTATATACTGGAGACTCGATAGATATAGTGTCACTTGGTAAACACTATCTTGCTTAGTAAGCACTGTCCTGCTCAGTAAGCACTATTCTGCTCGGTAAGCACTGTTCTACTCTGTAAGCACTATTCTAGTCGGTAAGCACTATTCTACTCGGTAAGCACGCAGAGTCTGAATAAGTGTTGTCGCTGATGACAATCATACTTAATGCCAATAGACTAGGGGGTATATATTGTACCCTTTTTGATTTAGTGAGGGTTCCAAAACTTTCTTTTGGTCCCTAGTTGTTGATGGTATTATATTGAGCAAGGAGAGCCTAGATTTTGGGTTTGCTTCTTTGGAATTTTTTTGTTTGATAATGTATTGATTCTGCAAGTCTTAATGATAATATAGTTGAATTCCAATCTCATAGTGGTGAATGTCTTTTTGTTTTGTTCTTGAGCTCATATATGTTAATTTCACAAAGTGGGTTAGCATATGGTGAAAAAAGAGTATTTTGAGATTATCTTTGAGTTCCTAACAAAGTTAGGATTAAAGTCTTTTCGGTAGTCTCAGTGAGTTCATGGCTTGATAAGAATTTGATGTCTTGGTATGTGAGTGAGAGGGATAATAGGCAAAGCACTTATTCTGAATTCAAGTGTGTTTGAGTTAGGGTCTTCAGTTGATGTATGCTATTAGGTGACTCTATGCCCTAGTTAAGGCATTGATCCCTTCTTTGGATGTAGTCCATCATCATCAATCACACACACATTCAAATGATAAAATCTTTAATCAATTAGTAAGGAGAATAGTTGTATATTGTTTTGAGACTCTTTTGGAGAAGTGAGTCAAGGGTACACCCACCTGAGCATTGAGGCTCAAAGTGTAGGAGGATCTAATTGTTGATCCTTGTTAATTAGCCCTCTTCCTTGTAGACTTTGGAGTGGTGATAGAGTCAAAGTATTATTAAAGTTATCCAGCAAAGTATAAATCTACAAGTTGAAGATTAAAGGGAACTCCCAACACAAGGTATATCAAATGGATGTCAAGTCTACATTTTTGAATGGTGTAATAGAAGAAGAAGTTTACATAGAATGGCCAGAAGGTTTTATTGATCCAAATAGAAGACACATGGTATGCAAACTGAACAAAGCATTGTATGGATTGAAACAAGCTCCCAGAGCATGGTATGAGAGGTTGCATAACTATCTGATGCAGATTGGATTTTTAGGAACAAATGACACAAGCAATCTGTACTTGAAGGATGAAGAAGGTAAAGGTATTATATTGGCCAAAATTTTTGTTGATGACATTATTTTTGGTGGACAAGATGCATTGTGTAAAAGTTTTTCAAAAGAAATGCAAACTGAATTTGAAATGAGTATGTTTGGTGAGATCAAATTCTATGTTGGTTTAGAAGTATATCAAATGAAGAAAGGAATTTTCATTACACAATCTAAGTATGTTAATGAAATACTAAAAACTTTTGAAATGGAAGATGCTAGACCAGTGGGAACTCCTATGGTTACTAGACAAAATTTATCGAAGAATGATGATGCTGTAGAAGTTAACCAGACTTTGTACAGATCCATGATTGGAAAATTGTAGTATGTTGTACATAGTAGACCAAATATTGCACTAGCTATTGGGATTGTGGCAAGATTCTCTACCAATCCTAAGGAAACACACATGATGGTGGTGAAAAGAATCATGAGATACTTGAAAGGAACTACTGACTATGGGTTATATTATAAGAAGAATGACAAATTTGAACTTAGAGTATACACTGATGTTGATTGGGTAGGAAAAGTAGATGACAGAAAGAGCACTAGTGGTGGAGCTTTCTTTCTTGGATAGAGATTAGTCTCCTGGACAAGCAAGAAACAAAATTGCATTTCCCAATCTACTGCTGAAGCTGAGTATGTTGCTACTGCCGTAAACTGTTCAAATTTAATATGGATAAAATAGTTATTGATAGGCATGAAAGAAGAAATCATTGAACCTGTTGTTATTTTCTATGACAACACAAGTGCCATCAATATTTCTAAGAATCCAGTGATGCACACTAAGACCAAGCATATAGCAATCAAGTATCACTATTTGAGGGAATTGGTACAAGACAAGGAAGTCCAAATGGAATATGTGAATACAAAAGAACAATTGGCAGACATATTCACTAAAGCCTTACCTAAAGAAGCTCATGAGTATTTGAGAAGTCAATTAGGGGTCCTTCCCCTAACTGAGGCTGCCTAGTCAAGCTAGGAGCACTGCATCAAATATGCTATAGAAAAATAATTGACAAATTGATGCAGAAGATTGTCACACTTTAGGACTGTCCTAGAGCTATGAAGAAGAAGCAAAGACAAAAAATCAATCATAAGCAAGTTGGCATAGGGAGAAACATTGAGCTGTACAGATATATCTACATCTGTTGGATGTAAGTTTTAGTTGCTGCTTTGGCATTTTTGTCAAAGAGGGAGATTGAACCGAAATGATACTATAACACATGAACTGAAGAGTAGGGATGATGAACATAAATGAAAGATCAGGATAGAGGAAGATCTAGATATTTTTGATGATCACAAAAGTGAGATTTACAGATTCTGATTCAGAATGAAGCTAAGGATATTATAAATTTTCTCTGATGGACAGATAAGTTTTTTTTGGATTGGTTGGTAATCCATGTGTTATTCAAGTGATATCATATGGTGTTGCCATCAATGCCAAAGAGGGAGATTGTTGGAAACTGCAATTGAAGTAATTGTTGTATTGCCATTGATGTCAAACCTTAATTGGTAAGACTATTGCTACTTAGGAAAGTACTATATCTATTGTGAGAAGGGAAAGAAAGGATGGTAACAATAGCACCTAGGGAAAGGTTGAGTTATCTTGATATTGCAAAGTGTACTTGACTATGTTGTACAATGATGGGACAATGTATTGTTTATCTTAGTAATATTGAGGACTAAAAGGCTTAACCGAGCAAAAATGAAGAAATCATGTTTAAGCCTAGTTATGTTAGTGTCAACCGAGTTAGTGTATGCTGAGCAAAAATCTAGTGTCGACCGAATATCAGTTAATTACCGAGGAAGATAGTATATGCTGAGGAAATAGTTTTAGTAGTGATCGAGCATTTTACATGAAGACCAAGTGGATGATTATAGTATTGACCAAGCATCAGCATTTTTATATTTGAAGACAATTTAGATTTGGAGCTAACATTGTTGAATTCTTGGATTATGTAAAATGTGTTGACTTTATTTATTGATTGTATGGAAGCATTTAATGCTTTGTAAAAAAATTTATTGTAAATATTTATGAGATTTGAGATGATTCTAGAAGAGGAGATGAAGAACATGAAGTGGGTAGATTCAATGAATCTGACCTAACCCTAAGATCTATGAAGGAGATTAAGTGGTAAAAGATAAGTTAACCTAACAGAGAAAAGTATTAAGGGAACCTAAACATGAGGTATGAGAATGCATGGCTGAAGGAGATGCTAGAAGAATAGTAAGTTTTATTGATAGTATAAGAAAAAAGGCTAAAGGAGGAGTGTGGTGATTGCTTGAAGAAAAGTTCTAAGCAAATCAGAGATGGAAATGGAAAAGTTTCAAAGTCAGTAAACTAGCATTTGTGTATGGAATTGGATCTGATATTCGCAAAGTGAGTTGTATATTTTTTAGATCAATACTGCTACTACTTTCTAACCATTGTAATAATCAAAATACTTTTAATAGAGGTTGACCTAATAGTCATATGTTAAATCTTTTGAACAAGGTTGCATTCTAATGGAGTGTATGTAAGTCCTATAACAAGGCTCACTTTTAACAAGGTGATTGAAATCCTTTAACTGGGTCACACCTGATAGTGTGTATTGTAACCTTTGATAGGGTTGGCTTTTTAAACGATCTCACTTCAAAAGAGTGAAAATAATAGTAGCATGTTACAAAGTGGTTTTTCCCATATTGGGTTTCCACTATAAATCTTGGTGTCAATACTTGTGTGAATGTTTTGGTTTGAACATTTCTGTGTTTTACAAGTTAGTTACAGCTGGGTAGTGGACTACAATGTTATATGTTTCTATTATTGAATCAGTGATGACCAAGTTTGTTTTGGTTGCTTGATCTAATTTAACGAAAATTTTTTGAAGTTATTTTATACATTAGGACTTGAGAACAACTGATTCACCCCCCCTCTCTGTTGTTCTCAATCATATTAACAGGGTATGGTCCAAAGGAGCATAAGCTAAAAATTTTAGAGGATATGTTGATCCTAGGTTAGTGATAGTTGGGAATGACCTATAAGTGCCTATAATGATGTAATAAGGCCAATAGAGCCTCTAAATGATGTTAAAAGCACTAAAAGTGCAAAAACTTGTAAATTGCCTATGAGGGCAATAAGAGCCAAAATGGGCTTAAAGGAGGGTTAGTTAGGAGTTAGCAGAGGTAAGAAGTTATTAAAGGTTGTTCTAATTGTTTTTGAAGTGGTATTTTCTTGGCTATGATTTAGGAACATGGAGCAGGGCACCTTGGCAAAAGCATGCAAGAAGAGTCATTTAGACTCATGAAGGTTTAATGATCTAGGAAGATCAAATTTTGAATGTAATTGGACCTATGGTCCATTTTTGTAATCGATGTCTTAAATGTGATAAGCCTAAATTATAAAGGCATGTAACAGAGGCAAATGGCATTGAAAGGTCAACATGTACCTAAAGGGGTTCATTAAAGGTTGTTTTGTTGATCCTAGTCTATCAAAGAGATCTAAAGGCCTATAAGGTCTTTTACCAATGTAATAGGGTCTCTAAGGACAATTTAAAAGGTTTTGAAAGCACCAAAGAGTGCCCAAAGTTGTAATGTGCCATGTTGGCAATTAAGGCCTGATAAGGCTTATAGGAGATTTAGGAAGTTTTAGGAGATTTGATACATTTAGAAGCCTTTAAGAAGGCTAAGGAATAGAGATAAATTCTTAATGGTTATAAGTTGTTGAATTTGACACTTTAGTGTCAACTAGACAACAAAATTTTAGTTTGTATTAGTTTGTAACTAACCGGCAACAGTCAGATAACTAACTGTTACGATTATGCAAGAGGATAAACTGCTTTTGGAAGCCTATTTGGTAGGTGTAGGTGTGTGTAGGAGGCATGGAGAGATGTTGGATTATCAACAAGCAATGTAAAGAATATTAAATTAATAAAAAATGAACTATTCTCTGCAATATCTATTCACTGTTCCACGGGTACAGTCTGAAACAGTGAATTGTCTTGATAGTTTGAAGTGATTTCTTGGCATAGAAATACCATAGGGCATTGTATTAGTTTTTATTTACCCTTTTCTTTCATTTCTTATTAATTTCATCGTGTCTTAGGCAAGAATAATAGACTGGTGCATTCAAGAACAGTGATTGGTTGGGCACAGTCAAATACTTCTTGTTCTGAGGCTTTAAGGATGGTGAACCTCTCCCACCCTCTATAATCACTATGATTAGTGGGAGAGGATGAAAATGTATTTTTCAACTTGTGTTATATCCATTGTATGTAGTGGAGTGCAGATTTGTTGGAAGAACCACAAAAGTTGGTTGTTTGCTGATGGAGACTAAGCCTGGATTGAGACACCAGTCATTATGAAAGTGATTTGATCCATGGAAGTGGAGATTTTGTGATGTAATGTGTATGGGGGGATCATTTATGAAGTTTTTGTGCTATTTTTTTAATTTGGGAGTGAGTTTAGAGCTCCTGTTGAATAGGCCCTAGATTAGTGACCCTAGAACCATGGGTTTGGTGGCAAATGAGTTGGGTGAAGGGTAGAACCTTGTAAGTTTGGAATCCATTATTTCTCAACCTCTAGAAAGACTATTTTGGTATTTGGAGTCACGGGAGAAATTGGAGTTAGGGGTTTCTTTGTAAAAGTGGAGAATTATGCCTAGTGAGGATAGGCTAGGGGTATTGGATCTTGGGTATGGTCCAAAGGAGCATAGGCTAAAAATTTTAGAGGATTTAAAGATCCCAAAAGGGTATTGGAATCATGTATTAGTTTCCTTAGTTTTTTGGGGAAAGTTGGAGGAAAAGTCAAGTTAATGACTGGTGAGGGATACTAGCTTCAAGGACTGATTGTGTGTGTTGGATAAAAGATGAGTGATCTAGACTTAATGGCTTGATGAAACATGGTAGATAGTCTATATGGAGGTGTTTCATGAATTTAGAACAAAGGTTGGGGCTTTGGGTGAAGATATGGTGTCTAGGAGGAACTAGGTACACTTGGGAGACAAGTCATGGAGGGACATTGAGGTAAAGAAGTTATTGCAAAGTGGAATGGATTTGATAGCTGATATGATGAAGATGGATACCACACACCACCTCTACATCAGAATGTTTCTTTACACTATACTCACCTATCTATATAATCAAATCATTGTTTTTTGTCATTGACATCACCAAAGAATTGACTGGTGTTTGTTAGTACCAGAATAGTCACTATAGACATAGTTAGTGTTTGGGTTTTTAACCACACCATGTATTGACCCTATATAGTGTAATCACTTAAATATTTCTTCTATCAACAAAGACAGCTGGCTTTTCACCTACATTGTGCAATCAATTAAAAATTTCCAAGGCTTTTTGTCAACAATCACATTTTTTGCATATCCAACAATAACTATAGTTGAGATGACCACAATTTTTTGATGTAATTTGCAAACCAATCTAGCACTCCTATTGAAAATTGATTTGATAAAATCATATTACAAAATGATCCCAAGGTACAACCCTGAATTTAACCACACATGCTCTATAGAGTTATTTTCTAGAGATTATGTATTTGTGCACATAGATTGACCTTGACTGATGAAGCAATAAGTTGTAATGGAAAATGGACACAATGAATTTAAGGAAACTAGTTGTGTTAAACAAGCACCTGAGCATAGATGCCTTAACATGCAAGAAAGGAAGCAAAAGTATACTTCTCATGACCAACTCTATGGAAAGCCTATTTGTCTAATATATCTTAATAAACTTACAAGTTTTGTGCAAAAATTCCAAATGTGGTGCATATCAACCAAAGCTATTAGTAATTTTGAAAATAAATAGCATGGAAATACTAGAGAAAGATCCAATAAATAGAATCAAAACATCAAGTATAACTCAAGAAGATTAAAATCCATCACTATGATCAAAATTACAAACTATGTTCCCTGCAAAAATACCTGATCAGTTGCAGTCTTCCACTTGCCTATACAATGAGAAAGAAGGAAGCTCATCGAATGGAAGATCTCCATTTGTAAGTCTGGCCTTGCTTGCAAACCAAAAACATAAAACATTTTGTGGGACAGATAATAAAAAAAAAACTATTTCAAATCATGCATATTGAATCTTTTAATTGACTAGTATACATGGAAGCCTAATAATATTTAATTGATGATAGCTATTAAAATATGTTAAATAATGATGAAATAATCAAATCTAAATAATAAAGAAGATAATTTTTGCAAGATGATAAATAAATGTCTTTAGAAGAGTAAAGAAACATTGAATATTTTAGTTGATTAGTTACTCAAAATAGTACACAACTCACCAGCATACTTTGTACAACAGTAAGATTCAAGTGAGCCAAATTATTCATAATCTTTAGAATACTAGTTGCCACTTCTTCAAAATTGACAGGAAGCATATACGTTGCCTGTAGCTTCAAATCAAATAATTAGAGTAACCCTAGTCACTTCAATAGGTGAACAAAAATTACCTATCTTGACTCAAATCTAAGCAAGATGCTTCCAAAAGTGTATATGGCTTGAATAGATAAAATGAAAATCACTAAAATAGAGAACTTGAGGTCAATTTAATTCATGAAGGAAAATTTTTAAGAAAAAATATTATCACAAAAATAAAACCATAAATGTACTGCATTAATTCATATATAAAGGTCATTGGATATCATGAATACATGTGTTACAAAACATCTAAGAGATTATTTGTTTCTACTTGTATTCACATCACAATCTACAAAATCAGAAGACTCGTACATATACTTTTTATTCCCTTGTTTACATTGCCTATTCAGAAGATATAATGAAGGATTGAACCAAGTTGTCTCTTTTTGTCTTTGCTTCACTTTTGCTACTCTTTTTGGTAGTATCAAAGCTCACCCATGCAAAGGGAAATAAAGGGGATTTTAGGGAGATGATATTCATTTTTGTTTATAACAAATGTGAATTCATTTGAGTGTGTTGTCCTTAAAGCACAACTTGGCCTCAGGTCAATAGCATCAGAGCACCTCATTATTGTCTATCAAATCCTAGTGGTATTAGAGTTGCTCATCTAAATCCTTCTTCAAATTTTGCATGTCTACTCACACAAGGTCCACATGGAGAAAGTAAGCTCTAGAAGTTCATGATGTTGGAAATATTCAAGACTATCTAGGTTACCAAGAGGGGAGGGGTGAATCAGTAACTTCAAAACTTTTAATAGATTCAGATCTTAATAACATTAGATTGATAATCATGCATGAGTAACAGAAAGAGTAAAACATTCATAACACTTAGAACATAGAGATTTGGTGATCCAGAAACCTTCCAAGTAGAAAGTAAAACTGGGGTGGGGATGATACCCACAAAACTTCAATACTACAGTATAAAGTTTGCCGGTTAAGGCTTACAATGATCACTTCTAATGATTTGCCATGTTAGGAGCAATAAGGACTGCTAGGTCCACCTTGTTAGAGGATTTACAAACATACAATGAAGTATGCACTCAGTTAAGAGATTTTTACAAAGACTATTAAGTCTACCCAGTTAAAGGATTTCAAACTGATTCACCTGTTAGGATGAAACAGTAGATCTCTTGCTTGCAACTATACTTGCTGATTGAGATTCTATGATGTACTGATCACCTTCTGTGATGGATAGATCTTTTCTGCTTCTTATACTATTGTAGCCCTTTGTAATTCGCTTATCTCTGCCTTTCTCTCTTTTTCATACTTCTCTATTTCATCATTCTTGGATACAAAACATTGTTTATATATCAATCTAAGTCAATTCCAAAACAATTACAAAGTCGGCTCATAAACAAGTAAACACAAATATTACTGAGTCGGCCCAAATGTAGTTACACGGTTACTACAAACTAACTCGATGACTTTCTGATACTCGATGTCCACTACGTTACTTGGCATCATCATGCACTTGGTAGAAGTGGAAACTTGGTCCATACTAACCACTCGGTCATAGTTTCAAACTCGGTAAATACTGGAGACTCGGTAGATAAAGTGTTACTCGGTAGAAACTAAATTTCCTATTTAACTGTGTAGCACTCGGTAAACACTATGAAATTTTATGAGCTTGATATGCACTGTTCTACTCGATAAGCTCTGCTTGACTCGGTAAGCTCTATTCTGCTTGGTATGTACTGATCTGCTCAGTATGTACTGATCTACTCAGTATGTACTGATCTGCTTAGTATGTACTGATCTACTCAGTATGTACTGATCTGCTCAGTATGCACTATTCAGAATAAGTGTTGTCACTAATGACAATCATGCTTAATGCCAACAATCTCCCCCTTTGGCATTAGTGACAAAAACACTTATAGCCAGAACTTATATACAAGAATCATGTTGAATCTTTTTTTGATTTTCCAAAATTTATCTTTGTCAAACTGTTGTTTATACATCTTATATAGAGTACTTTCTCCCCCTTTCATATTATACACTTTCTCCTATACATTTTCTCCTATACATTTTCTCCCCCTTTTTGACAATAATGCCAAAGGTGTATATACAAGTATTTTACAGGGAGAATCCAAAATGTGAAAGAAAATCAGAATGTACCTTCATGATTAGTGCCAGAGTTCTATCCCAATTCTCTTGCAAAATCTTGCATGTTTGGAGTGCAATTTGGACTTCTGTAGAGAGTTCAATCATGTGATCTGCAATGGAAAATTGATTGTCATGGAGTAATGCTTTTGAGTGAACAATGTGCTTTTGCATTATGTCCATGATGGGAAGAATCATGTTCTGAATATCTAGCAGTGTTGACCAGATCTTTATCTTCTTTTAATAATTCTGACTGCCTATTTGATAGGAATGTGATTTTCATATGATGTGCAGAGCTTGAACTAGGTTTAAGTTGCAACCTCTGTACACTGTCCTTCAGATCCTCATCAATCTTATTCAACTTTTCTTTGACTTCCTTAGTGAACTCGGCAACATTACATAGCTTAGCAACAAGTGAGGTAATATTGGAATAGGAGGATTCAATATCTGTCAAAATTGAAGATAATTTTGCCTAATTAATAGCTATATGCTGAGCAACATGCTCAAGCACTTTATTGTCAAATTTCTTCTTGGCTTTCTCAATAATCTTCTCTGACACAGAGGAATCCTCATGGAACTTTTTTACTACCTCAGCTAATTGTAACAAAATATGTTGAAAGGAATCAACTTTAATACCTAATGCTTTTGACAAAATATCCTTTGCATCTTCAATAATTTTATATTCCTTGTCCCTTTCTTCTTTTAGTTTCTTCTGCTTTGCTTTCTTTTGAAGGAGTTCACCGATGTTTTGCATTTGGTCTGCTGAAAGATTTGCAAAGTCTAATTTTGGAATCTCTATCTCCTCATCTAAGTCTATATCCTCTTCTACATTCTTACTCAAAAATCTTGTACTCGGTTGAGCCTTAGGATCAACTATTATTCCACTTAATGCCTTTGTAGAAGTTATTGTAGACATTGTAGGACTAGTTGTGAAAAATGATAAACTACTGACTAGAATACTTGAAGGGCTCAAAACTGAAGTATTCACAATTGTAGAATAAAAAACTAAAATACTTACTGAAGTATCCAAAATTGAGGTACTTACTATTGGAAAACTTGATATGGAAGTAGGTACTGAAGTAGATACAGGAAACTGCAACTCAGTAAAAGAGGTGGTAGTCATTTCTGTCGATGATTCATTGAGTTGTGGTAGTGATGATTTGACATTTGATGTATATGTGGAAGTTGTCATAATCATACTTGAAGTTATCTCCATGCTAGGTGTAGCAAGTTTTTCTGGAGAGTGAGGAAGTGAGGTAATGACTTCTGCAGCTATCCGAACAATATTATCTTCCTCATCACTTTGCTTTCTACCTCGGTATCTTCTTCATGTTCATCACTGTCATCATCAATATCCTTGATTATCACTATTTTGACACTCAGTTTGTGAAGATTATAGATGTTTTTCCATGTGGTAGTGGCACTCTTCACAACCGACTCAATATCTTTGATCAAGATCAAACAACTGTTGAATTTGATTGTCATCTTAATTTCATTATCTATCAATGCCTTATTAATTTTAGCATTTTTCAAACTTGGCATTAATTGCCTCAAGGTTTGAGCATAGATGTCCTTGATAGTTTGTCTTGCATTGGACCATCTTAACTTAATTTTGTTCAGCAGAGTTCCTAGGATTTGAGAAGCTATCTCTTCAGGTGAGTATTTCCATCTTCCTATTTTCTTGATAACAACATCTTCAATTTCCTACTACTCTTCCTCAGATCTGATTTCATATTTTAGAGATTTGAAGTTTGCAATTCCACATCCTTCTTTCATATCCTTGATCTTTTCTTTTAATGAAGGAGGAGGCCTTTTGAATACTATTTCTTCACTGTCTTTGCCTGCCTTGCCTCTTGCACTCCTTCTTGTAAATACTACAGGGGGTTGCTTGAGTGCCTTGGTGATAAATAATTTTCCTTTCTTCTTTGCTGGTGCTTGTTCTTCTTCCTCCTTATCCTTTTTCTCTTCTTCTTCTTCAAAGTCCTCTCCTTTTTCCTCGGTTGACATTAGAGGTGTGCTAGCTTGTATTTTGGCCAACCTCTTTCTTCCTTTGTTAACCGCCTGTGGAAGCTTTATACTAAGCTCAATTCTCTCCTTAGCTTCTTCATATGTCCCAAAATATGGTGCCTTTGGGTTAACAGGTTGATTAATTAGGGCTTCAATAATATTCTTGGTTTCATCAATATTTACCTCATAGGGAAGAGGTTTCACATGTACAATCCTTGGTTTTTCTGCCTGTATATACAGATTATCACAATCCACCATGAAACAAATATCATCTTTGTAATCTTCCACCAATTTCTGTGGAATTCAGAATCTATTGTTCATTTTCTCTTTAAATGATTCAAAATAGTTATCCATTATGCTTTCAAAATTGTCACCCATTTCTGAAATGTATTCATTCATCCGATAAAGAATCGGCACATCTTTTCGCCATACTACCGTGCCTTTTGATGGGAAAACTTCTGAGCATAGAAAAATAAACAAACCAATAGTGAGCCAAACTTACATGGATTGTTCTTTGAGGTTTTGATGCTCTCCATGTTCTTGTTGAATTGCCTCAACAAAAGAGTTGCTAGGTCAAATGACAAATTGTTCTTTATAATTTTATATGCTAGGTCAACTGCTTCACATGGAACAATGTTCTGCCGACTTGAACTATATATCTTGTGAGCTACGATATGTATATTAAACTTCAATTCTACATCAGTAATTTTTCTTATCTTCATACCTCTACCATCCCACTCAGCTAGGGTTTTGTCTTCCAATTCCGTCTGACCTAGGGTTTTTGTAGATTTTGCCTTGTCGAGCATGGGAAGACTAGTGATTCAGTGAATCATCTTCTTCATAATCTCTACTAGTTGCTCAAGCCATATTTTACCTTCATGTAGTTGACTAAGGATATATCTGATCCATTTTATTTGAAAGCTCCAAGGCAAGTGTGTGATGTGAACTAAACCCTTATCTTCCAAATGTTGATGCTCCAGTTTGAGAACACCATCAACACATAGTTCCTCACGGATAGTATCTATCTCTAGGGTTCCAAGCTCTTGAATTGTACACTTAAAATGACTATGAATATCATTAATAAGAAGTACCTTAGGAGGAATCCAAGATTGAGCTCCACTTGGGTCTAGGTTTCTGGCAACTGCAGGCATGAGTTTGAAATCTGGTGCTTTCCATTCTCCATGAACCAACATTTCTAAATCTTTCTTCATTTTAGCGCTGGATGATACCATGGTCGCTCGGTGAACATAGTAAATTCTTTGAGGAAAGAGAATATCTTGCTGAAATATGCTTTGAAATGCTTGACTGCACTAGGAGACTTTTGTTCGCGGTGAATAGTGAACTTGATTTCACTCCTTTTGTTAAAAATTTGTCATTAATGCTCAGTATGAATTAGGGTATAGAATTAGACAGGCTGTCATCCACTATGAATTAATTGCTCAGTGAAGACTCCACAACTCAGCGATCATATGAATTCATACTTCTCCAACCTTACTCGATAACCAAATGAAGTTAGGTTACTCCCGACCTTGCTTGGTGATAACTAATACTGACCTTCTGGTGATCCTACTGTATCTTACATACTGATTTGGATCTGTCTTCCTTTTAGTTTAGGAACTATTTTATAATATGTCTATGAAGATATAGTTCCAGTGCTTTCTTGGAGACTAGTTAGAGCTCATAGAGCCACTCCCTTCATTAGTGACTTCAGGATTGGTTTGCTTGGTAGGTTTAGGAATCCACTTCTGTCTCATCTGCTTCCTAATGTTATTTGCTTTTTCTTTCTTTTCATCTTCAATTTTTCCTAAATTCATGTAGTATTTAGCTATGTGACCAAGCTTAGTGCAATTATAACATCTTATGGTAGAATCCCTTTTTCTCAAGTGGTGCCTTACACAATTCATGCCAATGTGTCCATATTCTCCATAGTAATGACATCTACACCAAGTGTTGTAATCCCAAGCAAACATTTCTTTAATAATTTGTTCTGCTGGATTAGGTGTTTTAGTTCTGCATTCTGATGCCTTATGACCTTGTTTGCTACATTTGTGACATATGTCTTTAAAACTTGGTTTTTCCTTGCATTCATTTGCTTTATGACCAAGTTGATTGCAATTGTAGCATTTTTGATTGAATTTTTCTTTTCCATTGCTCCAACATTTGTTTGAAGTATGACCAATTTTTCCATAGTGATTACAGGTAGGTTTCTGATTCTTTTGAGTACCTTGTTTGGAGGATTCACCTTCCTCTTTGTATCCAAGTCCTGCTTTTCCTTTTTGCCTATGAAGGTTTCGTTCATACACCTGATTCATATCTTCTTGAGATTTCAACATTCTCTCATTGATTTGCCTTTTAGCATCTAGCTCACTCATTACTCTTAAATTGATTTGCTTTTCAAATCTCAGCTCTTCTCTCATATTTTCATTTTCTGATCTTAGAGTCAAGATTTCTTCATTTGCATTGGAGATTTGATCAATAAGATTTTCTAGCTGAAGGGTTTTATTCTGGATTTCATTGTTCTTTCCATCTATTTCATTTTTCATCTTGTTTCTTTGTTCCAAGACTTCACAGAATCTTGTTGACTGAATTTCCTGTTCTCTTTTCAATTTTCTCACTTCTTGTAGAGATCCATTCTTTTCTAGGAGTTCTTTGATTGCATTGTTTGCTTCATCTGAGCTGCTTGAAGGGAAAAAATCTTCAATCTTTTCTTCAACATACTGGTGGTCATTGATCTAATTTGCAAGTTCCTTCCTCATTTTTAGGGAAAGGAAAAGATGCTCTCTTGCTTCTTTGAGTTGAGTTATGGCCATTTCCAGATCTAGCGTTTCATTCTCAATTACTTTGTTGAGTCTGAATATCTCCATTGTCCTGAATCTTTTCTCAAGCTGTCAAACTTTATTCTAAGATCCACTAAGCTCTGATACCAATTGTTGGAAATATTCAAGACTATTTAGGTTACTAAGAGGGGAGGGGTGAATCAGTAACTTCAAAACTTTTAATAGATTCAGATCTTAATAACATTAGATTGATAATCATGCATGAGTAACAAAAAGAATAAAACATTCATAACACTTAGAACATAGAGATTTGGTGACCTAGAAACCTTCCAAGTAGAAAGTAAAACTGGGGTGGGGATGATACCCACAAAACTTCAATACTGCAGTATAAAGTTTACCGGTTAAGGCTTACAATGATCACTTCTGATGATCTACCCTGTTAGGAGCAATAAGGATTGCTAGGTCCACCTTGTTAGAGGATTTACAAACATACAATGAAGTATGCACTCGGTTAAGAGATTTTTACAAAGACTATTAAGTCTACCCGGTTAAAGAATTTCAAACTGATTCACCTGTTAGGATGAAATAGTAGATCTCTTGCTTGCAACTGTACTTGTTGATTGAGATTCTATGATGTACTGATCACCTTCTGTGATGGATAGATCTTTTTTTCTTCTTATACTACTATAGCCCTTTGTAATTCACTTATCTCTACCTTTCTCTCTTTTTCATGCTTCTCTATTTCATCATTCTTGGATATAAAACATTGTTTATATATCAATCTAAGTCAATTCCAAAACAATTACAAAGTCGGCTCATAAACAAGTAAACACAAATATTACTGAGTCAGCCCAAATGTAGTTACACGGTTACTGCAAACTAACTCGGTGACTTTCTGATACTCAGCATCCACTGCATTACTCAGCATCGTCATGCACTCGGTAGAAGTGGAAACTCGGTCCATAATAACCACTCGGTCGTAGTTTCAAACTCGGTAAATACTGGAGACTTGGTAGACAAAGTGTTACTCGGTAGAAAATAAATTTCTTATTTAACCATACAGCACTCAGTAAACACTATGAAATTTTGTGAGCTCAGTATGCACTGTTCTACTCGGTAAGCTCTACTCGACTCAGTAAGCTCTGTTCTACTCGGTATGTACTGATCTGCTTGGTATGTATTGATCTACTTGGTATGTACTGATCTGCTTAGTATGTACTGATCTACTCGGTATGTACTGATCTGCTCAGTATGCACTACTCAGAATAAGTGTTGTCACTAATGACAATCATGCTTAATGCCAACACATGAACCTTGATCTTACTTATCTCCATAATCTCAATAGAAGATGGAAGACAAATTGATAGAAAAGATGCAACAACAAAGGGATGATTTGGAGAAACATTATGAATGGGTATAGTCTATAAGCATGAATCTAGATTAGAATGTCACATAATATCATATAAACAACAAAAAAACCATAAACTTGTAATCATATCATCATGATCATACCATCATATCATCATATTCTTCAAGTTCAACATCAAAATATTAAAATGTCAAATGATAAATCATAACATCAAGTTCAAGTAAAGGAAATAGAGCCTATATAACCATATTTGTTTGTCATACCTTTTTTGCAAGGAACTAAAAAATTATTCAAATTAAACAAGTATGAATTGTAAGAGACTAAGAAAGAAGGAAAATGTGTTACCTCACTAGGATGATAGTAATAATGAGACAAAGAACAATGAAGACTAAATCCAAGGAGACTAGATTTGAACATCTGGGTTCGATCAAATTCAAAAATTGGTTTGCCTTCATAGCACTGTCAAGTCAACAACATGAGCATTATTTTGTGTCTAGAGTGTCATCAATGTTTTTAAATGTAGAATGAAATGGTTGTAAGTATGCATTTCTGCCACATGCAAATGATTTTGAGATACAAACCTGTGCAATCCAATCTCCCAAGGAATAGACAACACCACTTATCACCATCTTTGCCAAAATAGGATTTGTCATAAAGTGATGTTAGAATAGTTACTAAAATGGTCATAAATTATGTTCTTATAGTAAAAGAATACTTTGAATTAAGAAAAAAACTACACAATATTAAAACATGACATTGTGCTTTAAAAACTAAAAAGGTACCTGTAACGAAGAACTTCATTTCGACTTGCTAATTGGTTGTCACTATTAACTCTAAGCTTATCTTTAAAGTTTGAGCTTCACTTGGTTTTGAAAATAGTTTAATATTCTCTACTAAACAAGGCCAACCACATGAAGATGGAATCTCATTTGGTCCCTCCCCCCCTCCTAACATCACTCTAAATTCCCCATTAAAATTTAATAACATTCATTCATTCATCCATTTTTGAAATATAACATTCAATCATTATAATCACCAGATAACATTCATTAACACACAACATTCATGAATAATTCATTAACACAAAATTCATTAACACACAACATTCATGAATAATTCATTAACACATAAAATTCATTAACACATGACATTCATGAAGAATTCATTAGCACATCATTCATCAACATTACTAGTACAAAATTACATCCATTAAGACAACATTCTTTCATTAGCAAAAAAAGTTAATTACAATCATTTCTTTTTGGGTTTCTTGCTAATTTTTTTAATCATGTAATTTCTAAGAGGAAGATCAATGTCCTCCTCATTCCCCTCTACTAATTCTAATTCTAATGCATGTCTCCTCCTCATCTATTCAGGAATAGGAGGCAACTGCGCCAAAGGGGGGTCTACTACAATAACAAATACTTCATGAGTTAAATTCACACCATTTTATATTAGTGAATTACAAGTATTTATTTATGTAAAAGAACTATAAATCAAAAAATTAATTTAAAAGAACAAAACATAGATTTTCTTTACCTGAATGTGCCACATGATCTACATGGTGATCAGTCTGAACATCCTCTGACACTTGTTCAGCATGACATGATTTTGTATCCTCTAAAATATACACAAAAAGGTTACACCAAGTTTAATTTAAGATGTTAAATTGTATTAATAATTACATAATTAGTTTTAAATAGAAAATGAGAACCTCCATGGATAGTACGATGCACATCAGGGGCTTCATGATGCGATGTATGATCTGTGTCATGATTAAGAGACTGCATTGCAATGTCATGCACATTATTATCAAATAGATTGTTGCTCAAGTATTCAATTTCTAATATATTTTTTGGCATATTTACTTATGCACATGATGCAGGAGACTCTTCAGTTGGGCCACTAGAAGCTTGTTGTAGGTGTTCAGCCATGGCTTGATAGCCTTCCTTGAAGACAATTTTTTTGTGTTCTTCCATGGCCTCTAAATTAAAATCAGAGCCCTGCATTTTTTTATTAAACAAAATTATTTTCATTTTATAAATAATTTTTCTCTACAATTCATTTACTGCTACTTACAATTCATGCTTTAATTTTTGAATATCCACCGGAGCCAAGTCTGTGCTACCCAATCTTTTGTAGCCTGGCCTTTGTTGCCTTTGATGTGTCCTGCAACCTATGAAAAGTTTGAAATATGTTAGATGATATAGATATAAAGATCACTAATTAGTGCATTATTACATTGTACTAGTAGTTAATACTATTGCATACCTTCTCACATTTGTTAGTGTAATTCCTCTTTGAGCATCCCCTTTCTCCTTTGCATCCAAAATGAACTCATTCCAATTCCTCACTGAAATAAAGGGAGGGCACTCGTACTTTGGGTTCTGGATGAGACTCTTTCTATATGAGTCCCTCACAATCTTAAGATGTTTGCAAGCTCTTTCTAAAATTTTCTTCTCATCAAAAATATTATAACCAAACTCATGCTCTAAATCTTTAATGAGCTGATCTTTTAATTTTTTTTCTTGCAAGTTCCACCTTTTAAGAAAAAACACAAAATTGTTAGATATAGCTAGTAAAAGAAAAGACCTGAATGAAAGGAAAAATACTGTACCAATTAATGATATGAAAAAAAAATAGTGGGATAAAGTTAGTTCACTTATGATGTTCCACCTTGTACGTATGGTGGGCCTGGATATATGTAGTGTGAGGTCATAAAGCTTCTTATAAAATGAATTATTTCCTACAAAAAATGTCATGGGATAATCAATCCAAAACTTGTTATGAATAGGTAAATGCATATTACAATATAAAAAATAATTATTTAAAGTACCTAGAAGCCTAGGACATTTTAAAGGCAACGATTCATTATTGTTAATCAGCAATGACTATTGGCAATTTGGCTAATGTGGATGCATAGATTTTGTCATTATGGAAACATATGATCTCTATTAAGAGCATAGAATCTAGAATGCAAGTATGGCAAGTTGAAGGAAGAAATTGTCTAAGTATGGATACAGTGAGCCTGACAGAGCACCCAATGAAGATTTAGTTGGCGACGTCCACTGGAGAAATATTTTTGTTTGTGCAATTAAAAAAAGCTTCTATAGAGTATGAGGATACCCCATCTCAGTGTGCATAAAGTTTGGAGTAGTACGAACAAAGTTATTCAAAGTTTACCGAAGATAGTTTTTGCAGACAGAACAGTTTTGGAGATAGTATTAGCAAAAGAGTTAAGGGATTATTTTTGCTTGTCAAAATAATGACTTAACATTATGAAGGGATGACATCCTAGATGTTTAATCTTGGATAAATATTTTGGAAGCCGACCATGTAAAGTTATTAGCTTTAATAACTCATATATTAGGCATACTTGAAATGTAATGAAATAGTGTAGTGATAAGTAAAAAGAAAGAAAAGATAACTTGCGATAGTTGTTTATTGTGATAGCAGCAAAGGCTATTGATGAGAAGTTGTAAGCAGTACCATATTACAGTTAGAAATATTTTGTATTACATGTTTGGGCAGTGAGCTCAGCTGGTGATCAGGTTTTGTAATCTAACTCCTAACAGGGTTAAGGCTTCTAACAAGGCCTAAAGTCCTTTAACCAGGACAGATCTACTATATATTGTAAATTGACTCCTAATAGGGTCCAATATCCCTAATAGGATACTTTTGATTAGTGATCTTTGTGGGTACCATCCCCACCGAGGTTATCCCTTGGCCAGGGTTTCCTCGAGAACATATGATGTGTTATGAGTTCTTTCTATTTACTGCTATGTTTGTTAATCAGCTTAATAATCTTTGTATGCACTAAAGTAATCTGTTATATCCATAAGTGGGCAAAAGAAAAATTTTGCGAAATACTGATTCACCCCCCCTCTCATTATTTCCTATTTCTAAAAATTGGTATCAGAGCACAGTTACTCAGAGAAGGAACATTCAAGGAAAGCTTAGCAGCTTGAGTAAGATCTCTATGGATATGGATCAACTTCAAAAGAATCTTGAAGAAGCTCTTGAAAAGATTGATATGCTTACTGATGAAAGAAACTCCTTAAGAAGAAAATATGAAGATGCAAAGAATGCTATTGACAAATTAAAAGGTAAGATTGAAGATCTGAAATCTGAAAAGAAATCTGATATGCTTGTTGAAGATTGTGATGAATTAGAAAAATAAAATGAGATCCTTAAGCATGAGTTGAAGATAGTAAATCTGAAGCTTAGTATGAAAGATGGAAATTTGAGATCTGATAATGAAAAATTGAAAATTGAGAATGAAGATTTGAGGTCAAGACTTGAAAAGGAAACATCTGAATCTAAAAAAGTAAAAGTGCAATATGTGGAACTTCAGAAGTATAATAAAATTGTGAAAGGTGAATTAACTCAATCTAAACAAAAACTTGAAAGGCTATATTCAAAAAGTGATAAGACTGAAAAACAAATTTCTTTTGAAGAACCATTCTTTGATAGAACTTGATTTGGATATAGTATGTTTAGAACAAACCATGAAAGTAAGAAGCTAGATTTGAAGACATCTAAAAGTGTGGAGGAAATAAAGCTAGATGAGAACACATTGGAAGATCCACCTAAAGAAGAACCACCTAGAGAGAAAGAAGAATCAAAGCAAGAAGAATCAAAACAGGAAGAATCATCTAAAGGTATGCAAAGAGAATTCAAAGGTAGATGTTTTGCTTGTAATACTATTGGGCACATGAAGAGAGATTGCACAGGTAAGAAATTTAAACCTTTTAATGGACATTGTTATAATTGTCATAGTTTTGGACATAGAGCTAATGAGTGTAGAAGACCTAAAGTAATTTTGAATAATTATTATAGAATAATTGGGAATACTAACAATGCAGATAAGAAATCTATTGAAGAAATGAATCAAAGAAAAGTGGTAGTATGTTTTAGATGCAACAAAGTAGGACATATTGCTAGAAATTGTAGGTCACAAATTAACCAGCAAGGACAAAGATTTGGAAACAATGGAATTATTTGTCAGATATGCAACAAGTTTGGACACTCAGCAAGATTTTACAGAATGAACAATGGGGGTTATCTTCATAACCCTAACCCTAGGAACAATGCAAGAAGGAATGAAAATGCAGGAAACAAAGAGAAAGGTTGTTGTAGCAATAAAGATGAAGTAAAATTTGACAAAGGCACAGATCAAGGAGGTATAGTCAACACTGAAAGTAGTTAGGAAGGTAATGTAACTAATGGTAAGGATGAATCTTTACCTGACCCTTCTTTAACTACTTAAATTATGTAAGTTTTTGTAGTTTAGGACTTAGGATTAGTGTAGATTAGGAATTTGAATGAGTTAAGTTTTGCATAGTTAGATATAGGTTTATTATGTTGTACTAATGCTATGGTTAAGTGCGCAAAAGAAAATATTGTGTTTTGTGAGGTCGCAGAAAGTTTTATGGTTGCAGGTTTGCAGAATCAACTTTTTGAGGTTTTAGCGGCAAAATGAATGAATGTGATGTCAGATCAAGTTAATGTAAAGTGTTATAAGGTCAAAATCAAAGTTATTATGATTACAAAGTGATTGAAAAGTGATTTGAAAGAAGAAAAGTGAGTTAAGGATGATTTGAAGAAGTTTGGAAGCAGTTTGCAATGACGATCATACCAAAACCCTAGATTTGCAAAGTTGAGGTATTTCTTGATCTTTAATCAGTTGATAAGATGGATATTTCTATGGTTCATAATGTTAAGGATAAGAATAGACCAAAGATTAAGAAAGAACTAGTAGAACCAACTAAAATTGATGATAGTCTAGCATTATCATCTGTACCAGATGGAGTATTGCACATTGAGAATGTTAAAGGATATTTAGGTTGTAAGTTTGAAACTTTGGGAGATGCAGATTTTAGTGATGATTATAGGAAATTGTACAATCAAGACATGTTAGTTAAACTAGCTTATGGACACCTAGAGAATAATGAAATTATCAAATATTCCATGAAGTATGAATTCAATGATGAGGAATGTACCAAGATCATTTTAAGTAGAATCCACAATGGGAAATTCTAGATGGAGGATAGAGTTATTGATATAACTGTTGACCTAATTCATGAAGTTACTGGATTATCAAAAGTTGGAGAGATTCCACTGAATGAAAAGAACATGAGAAAGATTGTTTTAGATAACACTGGATCTAGTTATAATGGTAGAGGAATTGTGATAAGTAAGATTAAGCAAGATGATGTTAGGTACCTTTGTAAGATCCTAACAACTAAATTCTGTGGTAGTTCAAGGGAAGATGACATGGCTGTAGAAATGATTCATGTAGCTTATCATATGTGTATTGAGAAGAAACCAGTAAACCTATGTGAAATTTTGAAAATTTAGTTATTTGAGAACTTAGAAAAGATTAAGAAGGCTAAGTACACATAGTTTAGGTTTTCATCTCTGATAACCTATATGTTTTTCCATATTTTGAGAAGATTTCCTTACACAGTTGATTGGAGTGACAATGTGAACACAATGGAAAGAATAAACTCAGTCTACATGAAGCACCTTTTTGATAAAGTTAATGACAGTGTGAAGCTTGTATTGAAGACTTTTCAGAATATTGTTAAGAACAAATCAAGGATTCCTCAATCCTTAGTTGAAAAGCATAAAGATGACATTTATTTTATGGTTGACACTGATTTCACCTACATTGAAGCAGTTGAGCCTAGAATGGAATTTATAGACCCTCTTGGCTATGAAATATCTGAAGCAGAAATAGTAGGATATGTGAATAGATTGTTAAAGTGTGAGTTGGATGGTCATGCAAATAGGTTTGGAACCTATGAAGATAATTTCAACTCTGCAATAAGTTTGAGAGAAAAGAAGCAATCTAGTAAGAGAGTTGAATCTGCTATGAAGAAAATATTGAAAGAATCTAGTATGTCAAGTCATGAGTTTGACATAGCTAAGAAGACTACAAAAGCCTTGAAGCAAAGTGAAAATCTTGTAATTTCACCTAAGACATCAAGTGCAAATCCTGCTGATCCTATTGCAGTAAAGGTAAAAGTTGAAGTACCTAAAAAAGATGAAGGAGATAAATCTTTTTCTCCTATTCCTAGCAAAAGAGTAAAAGTGAGTGCAATAGGACCCGACAAGAGACAGAAAGTGGTTGTACCACCTATACCTATAAATGTAGCAGTAATTAAAGATGATGATGTAGTTTCAATCAAGAAGAAAACTTGGAAACCAAGAATTGAAAGAGTTAATGAAGATATACTAAAGCATGGAGACTTCACTAAGTTGAATAAATTCTATGATCTATATGGATCATTTGACAGATTAAATTTTGAAAATGCAATGATTGCACACATGATTGTGGTAGATAAGAAACTTAGCACTATTCATGGTAAGATCCCAGAAGATTTGTATAACAAACTTGTGAATAGAAAATAGAGAGCACAAGAAGAGGACATAAAGATGAGAGAACATGTAATCAGACAGTTTTGTGAAGTTAAGGATGAAGATCATTTGAAGAGATTATTGAAGTCTCTTGGAACTTTATTGAGAACTAAGAGAAGAACAATCCTTATAATGGGAGGCAAAAAGGAGGAAGTACAGAAAGAGACAGAGCAAGCAGTAATGCAAGTTCTTGCAGATATAGTTGCAGAAAAGCATGTTGAATCAAACCCTCAGCAAAAGCAATCAGAGGAACCACATGCAGAGGAAGTTGGTATTGAAGAAGTTCCATCTTCTTGATATATCAATATTGGCAAAGAATTAATGGATATTGAAGGCACCAAAGTGACTCTAGAATCAGATGATGCAGTATTTCATGATCTAGGAAACATTGTTGACAATTTGGCTTTGGGAGAGCAAGAAAAGGTCATAGAATCAGAGAAGAATACAAAGGCAGAGGAAGCACCAACTGTATCAGAATCAGTTCCAATAGAGTAGTCAGTTAAAGGAAAAAAAATTTTGACAGAGGCCATTACCTCTAGTGCACCTTCTATACTAGTTGAAGACATTAGTGCACCTGACAGTAAGAAGAGGCATATTGGTTCAATGTTTGAAGACCTTGAAAAAGAAGTTGAAGATGATGATCAGCTTGAGTTCATCACATCTCTGAATAAAATTATTGGAAAGAATAAGAAGGTGAAAGACCTAAAGGCAAAGTTAGAGTTTTGACAGAGAAACTTGAGAGTGTGATCAGCACTAAGGTATCTGAATCGGATCCACTTGAGAAAGATAAAATGGTAATGAATTCTTTTGACTCTAAATTTTCTAACTTGAAGGATATTGCTAAAATAAAAGTTCAGGAAGACTTTGAAGCAGAAATGCAACAAACTTTAAGTGTAAATATTCGAAATGATATTGGTAGTTTAGATGTATGCATAAAGAATTTGAGGAGACATTTTGAGATAGGAAAGAATTTGTACATACAATGCACTAAATTAGAAATCCTAATAGCTGAAGAGGATAAGAAGATCAGAGAGAAGTTAGATGCTATTACAACTAAGACAAACACCTTGACAAGCCCTAATGTCAAGATAAGTTCTATAGAGAAGAGCATAAGGAAATTGAAAGATGAAATCAGAATGTTAGCAGAGGAGAAGAATAGAAAGATAATCAGGGTTAACATCTTGAGAGAGCATGTCTCAATAAAGATATCAATTGTTGAAGATCAAATTGAGCAGTATCTTTCAGCAAAGACATCATTTCAGAAGTTTAGCTTCAATTCCTTGCAAGCTTGTCAGACAGCAGCATACGGATTGAGTACTCTACTCAATGTTGTTGAATCCATTAGGATGATATGGGAGAAAGATTTTGAATCTTGGAAGTTAGAGTTTGGTGATTGTGTTTCAAGCCTACCGGCTTTGCAATAACTGATAATAAGGTATAAAGTTTTTGAAATTTTTGTACACCCTATCTTTGTCATTGTTGTCAAAGGGGGAGAGATAGTAGAAAATTTAATATATGTTGAAGAAGGATTATCATAGGGGGAGCTATTCTATGGAGTATGATATTGTATGCATATTGTATAACTTTTGGCCACAATTTTGTATAAGTGTTTTTGAAGTTTTCTTTGCACACTTAGCCAATTTTCCCATATGTTGCCACCAATGACAAAGGGGGAGATTGTTGGAAATTTGGCTAATGTGGATGCATAGATGTTTTCATTATGGAAACATATGATCTCTATTAAGAGTGCAAAATCTGGAATGCAAGTATGGCAAGTTGAAGGAAGAAATTGTCTAAGTATGGATATAGTGATCCTGACAGAGCACTCGATGAAGATTTAGCTGGCGACATCCACTGGAGCAATATTTTTGTTTGTGTAGTTAATTGAAGCTTCTATAGAGTATGAGGATACCCCATCTTAGTGTGCATAAAGTTTGGAGTAGTATGGATAAAGTTATTAGAAGTTTACCGAAGATAGTTTTTGCAGACATAACAGTTTTGGAGACAATATTAGAAAAAGAGTTAAGGGATTATTTTTTCTTGTCAAAATAATGACTTAACATTATGAAGGGATGACATCCTAGATGTTTAATCTTGGATAAATATTTTGGAAGCCGACCATGTAAAGTTATTAGCTTTAATAACTCATATATTAGGCATACTTGAAATGTAATGAAATAGTGTAGTGATAAGTAAAAAGAAAGAAAAGATAACTTGCGATAGTTGTTTATTGTGATAGCAGCAAAGGCTATTGATGTGAAGTTGTAAGTAGTACCATATTACAGTCAGAAACATTTTGTATTACCTATTTGGGCAGTGATCTCAGCTGGTGATCAGGTTTTGTAATCTAACTCCTAATAGGGTTAAGGCTTCTAACAAGGCCTAAAGTCCTTTAACCAGGACAGATCTACTATATATTGTAAATTGACTCCTAACAGGGTCCAATATCCCTAACAAGATACTTTTGATTAGTGATCTTTGTGGGTACCATCCCCACCGGGGTTTTCCCTTGGCCAGGGTTTCCTCGAGAACATATGATGTGTTATGAGTTCTTTCTATTTACTGCTATGTTTGTTAATCAGCTTGATAATCTTTGTATGCACTAAATTAATCTATTATATCCATAAGTGGGAAAAAGAAAAACTTTGTGAAATACTGATTCAGCCCCCCTTCTCAGTATTTCCTATTTCTAACAATGACGTATGCATAACTCCCATGCTAGAAACATAGGTAGATATAGGAAATGATGGTGAATTATCACCAATACATGTACTCTAATCTATATCTGGCATACTAGATGGTGCCGCTGGTGTATCTTCACTCCAAAAAAATAATCCACTATGTGATGCACCCAAGATTAAAGTACAAATTATCAAATCATAATTAACACAAAACCAAATATAGAAAAACAAGGATTTACCAGCTGGCATAGATCATGAAGGTGTCGATGTTTGCATGCCCCTTGTTGCCAACATTGCACTTGAAAATCTTGAATGGACGTTCATCCACCTCCTAGGAGGAGTCTCCTACACTTGATGGCCTGAACAATACATTGTTAGCAAAGACATTCTGAAATAATAAAAGTAAGAGTTAACTTAAGAAGTTTTTGAATATTCCAAAGAAAAAATTCCTTGTAACTTGTCAACTAAAGGATTATTTTACCTGAGGTGGGTGGAGCTTTGCTAGTACCGGCCTCACCGCGTTGTCCTTGACCAGGTTCTGGATCAGTTGCCAAAAATTCCTATAACAAGAACACATATTACATATTTTACTTCACAACATAAAAGAGTATAAAATATAAACCTTTATTGAACTTTTGTTATAACTAAAGATTCATTATTGCTTACTTCAGGATGACATGCTTGCACTCTCAGTTCAAATAGCCTCTTCATTGTCTCCTTAGTTGGAATATTTGCTTCATCCAAAATTCTCATTATTTTTAAATTTATTTTTTTATTTTTTTCTTCAACATAATTATTACATTAGGCATTTCTATGATATCATCATCAAAAGGGGTAGCTATTACCTCTGTACTTACTACAGGTGCTTTTCCCCTATCCTAAACATCAAATTGTGACAAGAATATCAGTAAAACTATCATAAAAACTCCAAAACCATAAATAAAATAATGTAATAATATAACATTTTTTAACTATCTAATTTTTACAATTTCAATAATGTTTACCCTTGCTAAAGAATGGGTGGGAGGAGCATCCTCATGGCCTCTATCATGTGCGGGATCCATATCATCCTATGGTAAAGATTAAATATAAAAACTTCAGCGAACTAAAAGCAACAGACTTAGCAAAAAAAACTTATCAATAAAATGGTATATAGTACTTACCACCCTCATGATAGTAACTTTGTTTGTATCTATGCAATTTAAATGGTAATCTATTAGCAGTTGTTCCCCTGCACTTATTAATTTTATCACACATACAAAAACTTAATTCCCCTCACGCACCTCAAATATGCAATTGGGTTTCTTATTAGTTAAGGAAGGTCACGTACTATTTATAAAACCCACAATATTACCTGTTTCTTTTGGTCTCCCATTAATGTACATTGCAAATCTTTTACTTTGATCATTTTCTTTCCATTGTATATAATTAGCTGATAGTGCATACCTATGCATACTTTTTTTATATTGAACAATCTGCATCCAATCATTGTAATTGTAACACGGATTGACATACTTGAACAATTCAACAACTTTTTTGTAACATACCTTTATCCCATCCATGGAAAATAGGCCCAAACCATGTAATGAGGATGGAGCAATGTGATATATCCTCTCATTAACACAAAAATTAGTGTTAATTGGAGGTAGCTCATTGGGTACCCATTCTTTCTCAATATGTGTGTACCGAAAGGGCACCTTGATGTCACCTTTGGTCTCATCATCATAAGAACATAACCCCCCATTAGCAAGGAAAAATTGCATGCATTTATCAAATTTTTTTCTAATCTTTTGACCTCTAGTTGATCTCCCTATTTTAGCCATACTACATGTAGAACTTTCATCTAGCATTCTCTCATTTCCCTCATTCGATGTAGATAGATCTAATAAGTACCTATTTGGTTGGTCCTACAATCCATCAAATAAGATATTGTCACGTCCCCACTTCAAATAGAATTTTGATAATATTTAAATAATATATATAGAATAATCAAGTCGTGACCCATACGTACGGTTCTTCTTTGTCTATACGTGAGAGATATAAAATGTACTAAGTTGAAAGTGATTATATAATTATATTTTCATACAGTTCTTCTTTGTCTATATATACATTATATGATTGTATAATATGTCTATTTATAACATACATGCTCAATGATAAACAAGAAGAATATAAGAAAATTATGTCTATTTATTGACTTATACCTGCTGATCCATGTCACTGTGCATGATCCATGCCAAAGGGGTTAAATTTCCTACATATGTTAATCATTTATCTTAAGTTAGCTAAAAATTATATGATATGTATGCTACAAATAACTTAGAAGACAACATGAACAATATGCAACATCATAAACATGAACAAATTTACCTTATATATGGAATGCAAGATTGTCAATGGAAAGGGTGATGATGTCTGTAGTCAATTGTCTATTTGCAAAAAGGGTGATAATCAAACACAATATATACATGTATCAACAATAATTAATTGAGCATCATAAGAAAAACATTGGTAATTATAAATCACATATGTTGTAATCATTATAATTGAACACAATAAATATGTAATCATTACAATTGAAAGCAATAAATCATGTCAATCATTTCATTGATCATTTAAATTATGTCATTTATCATCTTCATCATCATCATCATCATCATCATCATCATCATCATCATCATCATCATCATCATCATCATCATCATCGCCATCATCATCATCATCATCGCCATCATCACCATCACCATCATCATCATCGCAATGATCACCATCACCATCACCATCATCATCATCATCATCATCATCATCATCATCATCATCCTCATCATCATCATCACCATCATCATCATCATCACCATCATCTACTTCTTCATCATCTTCAATATCTTCTTCTTCCATAACATTATACTTTATCGGCCTTCCTCTTGGATCATGTCTAACAACAAATCACCAACCCTATTTATGTGGAACCTTTGAGTAAAACACTTGCTCACATTGGCTTGGAAGAACATAGGACTCATCTTCAATTGGCTCAAATGACCTTGTATTAATCATTATAAATCTATTATCATGTTGAATAACAGTTCTATCTGGATCATTTTGATTCAGTCATAGCCTATACCATTTGATGATGAATAGAACTACTTTGAAGGAGTTAAAGTCACACTCAATTATATCATCCAAGATGCCATAGTATTGATTTTGAGATTTTTGAGGATGTATGTCATTTCTAGATGATATATTGGTGACCTTGAAAACTACAGTTATCCCAGAATCACAAGTTTTCTTTGTGTCATCTAACTTTTTAATGCAAAATTTGTGGCCATGATAGTACATAGCTTTGTGGTGCTTGACCTACAATTTTTAAAGCATGTGTAAATTATTTACATCGTGAGTTGATATGAAACATACGAGTCATGATCATTAATAAATTTGTACATACTTCTCCACCTCTTAAACCATGTGCTAGATCAATTACCATTGGTGTAACATTGGAATCTCCATTACAATGAGCTTCTCTAACCAATGAAGCAACACCTTCCCATGTTAATGAGAAACCATTTTGTTGACATCGTTCAATCCATACTATCATCCAATCAAGATTGTTCGCAATATACAAATGTATTGCATCCCACTCTCAACCAACTGTATCAAAAAAAATACACCAATTATAAATAACTTATATTGAAGATTTATAAGAATTAATTAACTACAATAACATCTTATATTTACCTCTCACTTTCCTCAATCTACCTTTGCCCATCAATTACTCCCCTTCGAATTTGTTAATGGAGTTGGGATCCCAAATACGTTCTACATGGATCTTTGCTACAAACTTAGGAAGATGTTCACTAATGTACACCATGGTCTATTACACCATATATCCCTCCACCATAGAACCCTCAGGATGTGCTCTTTGTCGAACCAAGCCTTTCAAAAATTTCAAGTGCCTCTCAACCATCCACATTGACCTAGTTGGTATAGGTCCACACAATTCAATCTCCTCAACTTGATGTATGAGGTGGTGTTCTTGTGCATTGAAAAAAGTTGAAGGTAGAGACTTTTGCATTTCACACATAAGAAGAGGAATTTTTCTCTTCCAATATTTTATATCTTCTTTATTGATTTCTTTAGATGACAACCACCTCATGTATTTTCCAAGATCATATATAACTTTTTTGACACTATTGGTGAAGTGTTGTGGGAGAGATAGAGGTAGAACGTACTGCAATATTTGTAAAATGATCTTGTCAATATTTTATAAAAGAATGCAATGAAAACTACATACAGTATACAAATATATAGTGAATAAAAAATAACATGAATTACCTTAATAAATGTATGCCAATCATTTTTTTTCATCCCTGGCCCAAATTTACTTTTCTTTGATATGAGATCATTTATATTTGCAGAAAATCCTATGGGAAATCATATTTTTTTATGACTTCTTTTATAGCATTGCTCTGCTGCTCCAACAATAACCAACTAAGGGCACTTGTATCAATTCGGTCTCCATTGTTATTTGATCGAATGACATTTTTCATTGCATGGTTGGATTCTTCAATGTCACTACAAATTTTGACAATTTGGTCTTTATCATGCCTTCCATCCAAGATTTTCCATAATGTCTCTGTTACATTCTTTCCAATATGCATAAGATCAAAAAAATGCATGATAACTTTTTAGTCCTTTTGGAAGTTGGTCATTGATGTCTTGATGACCTTCACAAGCATCAATTACATCATCAGTAAACAAAATACAATATCAAAATATAAATTTGAAACAAAAACCATCAGATGGAATGAAATTACCTCAATGATTTATTTTATTGTATGTTGACTTCCATAGGTGAGGTGTCATTCTCTATGACTTTGATGTAGTCTCTTCTTTCCCATTGAAAAGATATTTTTCAGTAATTTGGTACTTATGATTTCTGTGGAGAAAGTGTCTATTCTCATCAAACACCTACTTTCTTAAACTTTTTGAATGTCGAGATTTCATCTTTGGACCACAAATTGGACATGCAAATTTTCCCTTTGTCTGAAGACCTACAAGATCATGTATAATTGGATTAAATGTGTTAACTTTGTGTTAGCACTATAACATACCAAAAAAGAGGTGTTAAGAAGATAACATACCACAAAAATGTGTTAGCCCAGGGGCATCATGTATTATCCATACAAGCATTACATGGAATTAAAATTTTCTTTGTCCTATTGGTCTAGAGATGTCATACATAGTGACCCCATTCTATAACACCATCAACTCATCGATAAGGGGCTCAATATATACATTGATATCTTTAACTTGGTACTTACCTAGTTGACTCAATGAAAACATTACATAATTATTATGACCATTTTGATGGATTATTAATAATAAATTAATTTAGATGACCATTAAATCAAAAAATACCTAGAACAATCAGTGCCAACATTATGTGCTCCCTCTTTATGGACAACCAAGGAGGAATGTTATTGTTGATAACAAAAATAGGCCACACCGAGTAAGTAGATCTCATCTCTCCAAATGGATTGACACCGTCTGCTGCTAATGAAAGCTTGATATTACGAGGTTCTTCTTTAAAGTGTGGCCATTTTTTCTCTATTTCCTCAAATGCTGAACTATCCACATGCATTCACATAATATCATCTTGACTTCTATTGTGTGCATGGTAATCCATAAATTGTGCCAAGCTATTGCACCTGAATAATCATTGCAAACGTGGAATAATGGGAATATGCTGAAGAACCTTGCGAGGCACCTTTTTTGTTATTTGATTTGATTGATATCTACTAATATGACAAATAGGGCATTTTGTTGCAAATTCATGCTGTTTATGATATATAATATGATCGTTCAGACATCCATGTATTGTTTGATAGTCCATTCCAATATCTTTCATAATGGCAAATAATTCTCGGTACGAGGGAGGTAGAATGTTTGATGGTGGTAACAAAAACTCACCTATCAACCTATGACCAAAAATATAATTTGTTAATTTAAAGAATATTAATTGCTACACGATTCATCCAATGTTAATTGTAAGGGAATTATGACTAAAATAATGAAAAAAGATGACATACCTTAACATACGTGTCATTGCTACGTTGGATAAACCATTCATAACCTTCAAGTTCACCAACAACAATACAACGACAAGAAGAGTTGTTTCAAAGCCTTCATATAGGGGCTCGTGTGCCTTCTCAAGTATAGGTACATCAAGCTCTATGTCAAAATCATCATCATCATCATCATCTTGATCATTGTGATCTTCTTCATCATTGTGTTCTTCTTCCATGGTATCATTACCTTCTACTTCAATATTCACACCTCCATGTTCCCTCATTTGGAAATCTACATTCTCTGGATTGTCATGGTCCATAACATGAAACTCAGGGAGGTTGACCTATATAAAAATGATGACCTTATATTAACCATGACCATTATATCATCATCAAATCATGTCTTATGTATTTTATAAATTATTAAAATACATACCAATGGATGAAATTCATTTCCCCCTTCAATGTGACCATGTTGCCTACAATGTTCCTCAGTTATTTTGATTAGATATCTTCGAGTCTTTAAGCCCTTACAAATTTTGCAAGGACAATAACATTTTCCATCACCTTTTCTTTTTAAGTTAGACCACAGTCTAGCAATTGTCTCCCTATTTTTTTGTGCATTGATATCGTCAGACATGGTCTTACTTGAATGGAATGACTCATTGGTGGAAGAAGGATTATTTGTTTGCAATCTGCAGATACAAATCATTACTAAACAACCATTTTCTCAACTATAGTTTTCTCAATGCAAAGGGACATTTATTATACCAAATCAAAGTTTAGAAATGGACAGTTCTGATGCTTTACCATTACAATAGCAATAGAGGGTGTATAGATAGAAAAATAGTTGTAAAGAGTAGATTTAAATAAATAAAATCAGGTAAATAACTAGGGAAACTGAATAACATTGTAGGAATCCTTACCTCCATATATAGGCTACTCTTAAGTAATGAAAACACAAAGAAACCTCTCCTAATCATATGAATACAAGCATGAATCTTTTTATTTCATTGTTAACTTGAGCACCCTATTTCAAATAGAACATTATCATAAAATCTCGTAGGCCTTAATTTTTTGTATTTTTTTAATAACATTAACATGGTAACTTTTCAAAGTTAAGCACCTCCAATAATACTCCCAAGACCATTCTTGTGGCTTACCATAATGACAACTCATTTCTTAGTTTCTTGAACTATTAAATTGCCTCTACAAGTCCATATTCAAGAAGAAAACCTGGCCAAGTTAAACAAACTAATGGTTGAAATGAACGTCATTGAGGAGGAAAATGCAGACTTTGAAATACTTCTTGTCAACAGCAGATAAAAGGAAATTTTCAAATGTTAAATGTTGATTAAAGGAACAATCTTGTAACTTAGAAGAGCTTAGCTCATCTGACCACAAACTTGACAAGTACTTGTTTGATGTTCTAGGCAAGAATAAGATTAGTCCCTTTATGAATAGTCTCTTAAATATGTGCTTTGATTAAGAAAAAAAAAATGTTATTTTGTCATATATTTTTCTATTACAACAGTATCTAGTTGCATAATGACTTTGATGATGTATTGGTTGCAAATATTTTACTGTATATTTTATCAAAAAATTGTGTGTATTGCTTTGCTAGATTGATGAAATGTTATCAAGGAGAAGCATAGTTACATAGAATATGAAATGAAAATTAATTGGTTATACAACTATGTAGTAAGGCAAAGATAAGAAGTAATAAGACAATGAGTAGATTGAAACGAGTAATGATAATCCTTCTTAAATCTGAATGTCTGCCAGTGATCAAGATGACCATTGCCAAATGTTGATGAAATCGAGAAATTCTTTGGATCTCATTCTTTGGTGCTCAAAGAAAGTTGTAATCAAAATCAAAGGCATAATGATGGGCTCCTCATTTTCCTTTCCAACATTACTGTCACTTTGGTTATTGTGGATGACAATAAGACTAAATAATGATTTTTAAGCGAACAATGAATTAGCACAAATAAATACAAATTTAAGAAGTGCATGTATGGTCATGTACTATAATGATGTTTGATTTAGATTATTCTACATCTTTGCATTTGAACTCCAAATTTTAAAATTCAAACTTGGCTGTCTTTTTCATATTATTCATTGAGTTGGCTGAAGTGTGAGTCATTCCAAATTACATGCTTGGTGGTTGTATTTTAAGATTTAACACCAATTCAAATGAATCATGTAAAGGGAAGGATCTAAGATTGAGCACATCTAGAATTTAATTGTAAAATTGCATTTCTCATTATAAGAGTATTGCATGTATGCTTATTATTTTGATCTTGGCTCATTATTGTTGAATTGGTCTATTTAGGGTTATGCCTAATTGGAACTTGACTTGTAATATGACTAGTTGGAACTTGATCCTTAAGACTCAAGAGAATCCCCTAATGTGTTCAATGTGCCATATGCCTGTATGTAGATTCAAATATAAAAAATAGACTAATGTCTAAATACCCATTAATGGATTGTGCATTATTGATGGATCATTTGTCTTGGTCCTCATGATTGTTTCAAAATCATCTTCATACATATAAAAATGATTAGAAGGTGTTCTCATGTTTAATTAGTTCTTATACTTTGACCTTGGGTAATATGAAAGTCTTCTTTCATATCGATGATGTTTCATGTTCCATGAATGACTGTTCATACATATAAGCTCCAGGGTGGATGGAAAATAATTAACCCAATTAAGGCTTCTAAAAATGCTTCAAATTGACCCCTAATGACATAAAAAATGACATTTGATGCATCCCATACCCATAAGGAGTGTATATATCAAAAACACCTAAAAACCATGCAAGAAACTTCATTTTTTAATGTTATTCTTTCTGTCCTCTGTAATCATGATTGCCATTCTAGGTGAGTATTGATTTCATCCACTTGAGCCTTAACCTCTTATCAAGATATCTATCATTAAGAATTTGAATGTTCACCTTTGGCTTTGTTAAAATACTAAGATCTAATGTCCTCTTATTTGGATAGTTGAAGTCTTATGCCCATGTTCATCAAATGTTCTCTTATTTGGACATTCATCCAAGGCAGCATTATGCAAAGGACAGTACTAAAAAATAAGAAGTTTGGTAATGATGGATGATGGAAAGGTCAATGAGAAAAGTATGAATGGATTGGATCAATGGATTGGAATAGATATGGGAAGAGCATAGAAGAGTTTAGAATGATGTTAGAGTTTCTTATGGATGAGAAGGCAAAGCCATAGTGCTTAGGGGAATAGTGTGATGACTATCCCAACTAGAGAATCACAACTTGCAAAGTCACTGTCTTTAGAAATTGGTGAATAAATTAGATAATGTAGGGTATGGTGGAAGTTTTTTTTGCAAGAGGATAAATCTCATATTTTTAATAGGAAATCTTATCCTCAAGGGAATTTTCTTGAGAGTGGAGGAAGAGGAAGAGGATGAGGGGCTCTTAATTTCTATAATCAATTTATATAATTCTTTAAGTACTTTTTTTTAGGCACTTTGTGATTGATTTATAAATACTCTTCACTAAGGGTGGGGATGGTTTTTAATCTTCATTATATTCCATAAATACTCTTCAGTAAGGAGGAGTGTAGCTTCTAATTTCTTTCATTCTTCTATATAATAGACTCTTCATTAAATGTAAGGGTGACTTTTAATCTTCACTATTGATCTATATTATTCTTTAAGTACTACCCTTAACTAAATGTAAGAATGCCTTTTGTCTTCACCATTGATCTATATTTTGAGTATTCTTCACTAATTTATATGATTTAGTTACCGGGTTGTGAGTTTGGAGATCTTTATCTCTACAATGTAGAAGCCGAGAATAGGGGGTACAAGAGTGGAGAATCGGTGAAGAGAGAGATCAATGGGAATGAGATGATCAATGTAATATGTATGATGAATGAAAATAGCAGTCTAGTTTTACATTTGATTCTTCTCTATGATTGTTCATTGTTTCCTGAATGTTTCATTTTTATTATTTACAACTCATTTTGTTTGGTTTGCTCTTTCGGTTCGATAGTCTAACACCCATATTGTCGTCATGATCGAGCACATCTTTATTATGAATATGTTGTGATGGAATTCGATAACAAAGAACAAATATTTATCTTAAATATTTTATTTTTTGTTTGGATGTAACTCAAGTCTTAGTATCAAGTTTATTGAAGAAGTTTATGAACTTGTGGAAACCGTTTCTGTGCAATAGAGAATGCAATTTAAATCTGGTCATTAATTGAGTTGAGAATGGCTTCCAATAATCATTGCACAATTATTACATTGGTTTGGAGTAATTTTATTTCATTTTAAATAAGTTATGGCAGTTTTATTTCGTTGGTTTGGAGTTTTATTCCTTTTGGTTTGGAGTAATTTTGAATCCAATCTTGATCTTGATGATCCAATCTTCATTTAATCATTCAAATAATTTAATAAAACTGCCATAACTTATTTAAAATGAAATAAAATTACTCCAAACCAAAAGCAATAAGGGTGGTGGTATTCAAAACACAATGAGAATTGGTAATTTCAGAGATCCAGGCACTCTAGCCTATCAACAACCTCAAATGTTTAAAAGATCCGACTTGTCAAGGCCTCCACAATACTACACAATGATGGATTAGGTTTCCTAGGCTTCAAACCACTTAGACTCAAGGAATTCTAAGACTCTATTTTAATTCCCATGCTTCCAATACAAAAAGTTCTTTCAAACTATTCCAAAGGCTTAATAGGCTGCCAATAACCCTGCAGAAGACTTAGGATGGTAATAAATTTGTCTTCCCTCAAAACACTTGACAAGATGAAAACATTTCTAGACACCCTTTTCATAGTTCTATAACACACCAAAAGCTTTTATAGGGTTACTTTGGACCAACACACCTAACCATGACTGAACCCCTATTTTCAATACATGAAAATGACCAAATTTTCAAAGCAACTACTCTCCTCACATTCCCTTATCCCACAAAACCTTTATCAGAGTTATAAAATGACTCAAAATGGTTAAATCCACAAGCAATTAGACTCATGGGCCTTGCAACACCAAAACCCCCAAATCTTGACTCCAAACCCTGGTTTGCTAGGGCTTCCCCAATCTCTTGTTACAACTCACTCCTGCATCAAATTAGTGATTGAATCACCATTCATTCAACATGAAAAAAAAATTTCAAACATAAAAACCCTTCCTCATTTGGATAGATCATCCACTGCTACACATTGCATCCAATTTCATTGTATTTTCTCACTATTCTTTAGCTATGATCACCTTTACTCCACACAACTCTGCATATGCACGGTTAATGATCTAATAATATAGGTTAGAATTAACATTCAATAAATATTAGGCCAATATATTCATGGAAAATATATCCATGAATATTAGGCCTCAAGTTGATATAAAGATTGAATTGAACTACTTTGATCTCTTGTAGAAGAAGGATGTCCATATTTTTGTTCATATTAAGGAAAAATTTAACAACATATTTCCAGTATGGGTATTCCAACCCCCTAAAATTCCAAGAGGCACATTTTAGATTCATGGGGAGATGCTCATTGGTGTCTTTAATGTCTTATATAATTTTGGCAAGGCACTATGAGTGGTCTTCTTGCCAAGTCTATAAATTGTAGAGCTAATCAACGTGTGTCTTTTCTTTTAATCTTAAACTCAAAAGTTTTATCATCCCCCAAAGTGGGTTTATTTCTCTTTGTATCTTTATCCTTGTTGTTTGTACTATATATTCTTTCCTTATCCTTCTCCTTGTCTTTTCTATAAATAAGAATCCTTAGCACCTCTTCCATCACATCTTCATATTGATTTCCCTCATAAGAGACAATATCCCATCTAATATCACATCCTTTCTTTGGGTTAGAATAAAAAACCTCTTTCTTAGCATTGAAATCACTAAGGTCCCCAAATTCAAAGGGAAGTACATCTCTAATGACATCATGACCTAAGTCACTAGTAGTGGAGTGGAAGGTTCTAAAGGTGGGGTGACAACATCAAGGATAAAAATGAGGGAATAGATGGATAAATAATCCCCTAAATCATGACATCTCTAATAGCCTCAAGAGACCCCCCCTCCCCTTCAATAGACTCAACTAGAGAAGGGGAATTGTTAAAAATGGTAATGAGATCTCCACTATAGGCCCTAGCCTTAGGCTCTAGAACTTCTCTACCATCACCATGGTTTACCTTATCATCAGTCATATCCTTTCCAATGAAGGAAGGGGTCTTATAATTTAACTCATTAGTAGGCTTATCCAAAGCTTCCATAAATTACTCTAGCTCATCCTCTTCCATGATTGATTTCTCCATTCTTTTTCTAGTCTCAAAGATGCAATTGATTTTTTTCATAACTAATTATCGATAATTGATGAATATGTGCCTTGGAGGGCCACCTCAGGAGGCATTATCTATGTTAAGGGAGGAGCCAGAAGGTTTGGAGACCTTTGACAAGTAGTATGTTTTTGTGAGAGTTTATTTGAATTCATTGATCCATTTACCTATTAAATCCCCATGTCTCTCATCCATAGAGATGATCATACTAGTCTCCTTATCAATAAAGCTAGGGTTAAGTACATTATCTAGGTAATTTGGGTTTTCCAAACCCTCATCTATAGAGGTAGTGTTATCATTGTTTTTGATTTTATCATAAATTTTACCAGTAGAAGAATCAGTGAAGGCATCCTTTGGGATCAAGATTTTAATAGTTTTGGGGTCTACAACTGATTTTCTAGGGTTAGCACCATTATTTCTTTTCCTAAAATTGTTATTAGGGTTCACCTTTTTTACTAGTAGAGGATAGTTTCTCCGTCGGTGGCCCTCCTTTCGACATAGAAAAAAAGCATTAAGATCACTAGTGTAACAACAGTTTCAATATAAAATAAGAAATGCTATTAGATAGACCACTAGCGTAACAATAGTTTCAATATAAAATGAGACTCATTCGAAAATGGCATGAATTGAACAAAGAAACATTGCAATTCCTTTAATGCATCAGAATAACCGAATTGAGACTTCAAGATGAATGAATTTTGTAGAAAATAGAGTATTTCTATTGCTTACAGTTTTATCCATTTTCAACTTATATAAATTCTAAACAACTAATTCAATCAAGTTTTTGTAAATCCTAAATCCACAGTTTATATATAGCATTTGATTCTTATTGGAAATTGATTTGACATACCTTAACCCTCTGGTTCAACTCTTAACCCTATTAGCTTCCACCAGCTCCTTTGCGTGCACTAAAATGAAGTGCTCAAATGAATTTTCAAACTTTTTTTTTTACTTTATGTTATGCCCATGTTAGTTGAAATTTCGACCAACATGATGTTAGTCAAAATTGAGACCAACATGGGGCATGTATTAAAAAAAAACAAAATTTTTCCTTCTATAATGCGACCAACCAAAATATTTTTGTTTCATGGTCGAAAAATTTGGTAGAAAAACTAGGTGAAATGTACTAGTGTACTAACACACATCAGTCCCCCAAGGGGCTATCGTGTGCACAATACCCTAGGGTACTGGCACATGACAATCCCCAAGGGTTGTTGTACACCAGTACCATAGGGAACTGACACATGTCAGACCCTGTAGGGGCCGTGCACCTAGGGGTTGGGTGTGGGGGTGCGTACACTCCCCACCCAAACTTTTTAAAATTGTTTTTTTTTTACTTTTTAAAAATTTGTTAATAGAAATTTTTAAAATGTTTTTTTTTAAGTTACTAAAATTTTGTAATATGATTTAAAATTTTATTAATATGTTTATTTTAAAATTAAATAAAATTTATATATATTAAGTTTTATTTAATTTAATAAACTATTATTAAATGTGATTTAAATTAATATTTGGTTTAAATTATTTTTTTATATATATATATATATATATATATAATTTATTTTTTGTTTAGGCAATTAGACCTAATTTAATTTCATGTTTATTATTCTAATGTAGTATATGTATATGTGTGTGTGTGTGTGTCTATATATATATATATATATATATATATATATATATATATATATATATATATATATATATATATATATATATATATATATATATATATATATATATATATATATATATATATATATATATATATATATATATATATATATAGACACACACACACACACACACACATTAGGTTATATATGTATTTATACATAAAACATACTAATTTTTAAATGGTCAAATATTGAAATAGGTTGTGCATTTAAATAGCATTTATGATACTAGCATGACTTTATTGATTTATGGCAAGACTGCTCTTCCTAGAGGATAAACATTTTCTATCTATGGATTATGTTTTCATTCAATGTTACACTTAAGTGCATAATGTTTTATTTTCATATCTCTATGATGTAAATGCTAATTTATCCTCAAGTGTTTTCTTTCGTGTAAATGTGATAATGGGGCATTAGATGACCTAGGAGGGATACAGAGGTTGGAGTATGATTTTTTAGACAAGTTTTCTATCTTATGTTATGGTGTGTGTGTATTGTGCTTTATCACCCTAAATGACCATGTAGGCTCATGTTCTACTAAATTTTGTAAATGGGTATCTGTAGTCATTTCTGGTTCTTGTGTTTGATTTTGGATTTCAGTCTACCTAATTATATACCCATGTTAGATCTTTGTGGGATCTATGAACCTAGGGTAGGTTACCTAGATGTGTAATAGGGGGTGGCTTGCAATAAGGGTCAAGGCCCACAAGTGGCTGCCAAGATCACTTATTGTAAGTAATCTTAATCAAGTGAAAACCTAATATGACATTAAGGGGTATTAAAATGAACTTAATAAGATGTGTTTCCTCACCCATGCTTGAGTGCTAGTATAGACTAAGATGGAGGATGAGATGATGCTTGCCTCCTTGAGAGGTGTGTGTCTGGCATAGTTAATGGCTTTGTTTTGTATGAGAAGTCATTGATACCGTGTATGGTCACTTGCGAGCTAAGGTCCAAAGAGACTACCATGACAAAACTTAAGGGTTAGATGTACATGATGACACCTTCCTATACATAGTCTAGTTATCCTACATGTTTTGGTTGCCTCTGGATTAGTGATTCTTACCTATCACTATATTTTTGTTCACTTAGAGTTAGAGAGCTTTCAGGATCCCCTTGCTTAGTGGTTTTATCTTTCTTTGTTATTGGTTACCTAAGTAGGGTCTATTATTATCTCCTCAACATGGTGGGGTAGACCTTTGTGGATATACATGGATGAGTGGTAGCAATTCTTTACCATTCAAGATTCGATGTCCTAGTTCCAGTACTTGATGGTTCTTCTACAATTGGGCTCTTTATGATTCTTCTTTGGTGGATTATTCTTATTTTCATTTATTATAATATTGTATTAGGGTATTGCATGTGATACCTAATCTAGATATTGTACTATTATTGTTAGAGTGATTACTACATACCCTACAACATATGCAATGGCTATGAGTTTATATAGGATTCATGGTTGTCCATGAGGATTGTAATTATTGATGTAAGTTGCATTTGTTATATCTATGATATGGAATCTTTTGTTGTTGTTTTAGATGAGTTTTATTCTTATGTAATTCTACATCATGGGACCCTTGAGTTTTGTAATATGTGTTGGTTGTTGTGTTAATGTGAGTAAATGGTTATTGCTTCCACATTGATGTTATGTTGTTATGTAAAACTTTAGAAAAAAAATTATTCATCAAACTTAGTATCATGTCCTAGGTTAATCTCTCTTAGGTTCCTTGGTGGGGTGTTACATTTAGAGAGCTTTCAGGATCCCCTTGCTTAGTGGTTTTATCTTTCTTTGGTATTGGTCACCCGAGTGGGATTTGTTGTTATCTCCTCAACATTGTGGGGTAGACCTTTTTGGATCTAGATGGAATGGTGGTAGTGATTCTTTACCATTTGAGATTCAACATCCTAGTTTCAGTGCTTGATGGTTCTTCTACAGTTGGGCTCTTTATGATTCTTCTTTGGTGGATTATTCTTATCTTAATTTATTGTAATCTTGTATTAGGGTATCACTGTTGGAAATTTGGCTAATGTGGATGCATAGATGTTGTCATTATGGAAAAATATGATCTCTATTGAGAGCACAAAATCTAGAATGCAAGTATGGAAAGTTGAAGGAAGAAATTATCTAAGTATGGATACAGTGATCCTGACAAAGCACTCGATGAAGATTTAGTTGGCGACGTCCACTGGAGCAATATTTTTGTTTGCGCAGTTAACTAAAGCTTCTATAGAGTATGAGGATACCCCATCTTAGTGCGCATAAAGTTTGGATTAGTACGAACAAAGTTATTCAAAGTTTACCGAAGATAGTTTTTGTAGACAAAATAGTTTTGGAGACAGTATTAGCGAAAGAGTTAAGGGATTATTTTTTCTTGTCAAAATAATGACTTAACATTATGAAGGGATGACATCCTAGATGTTTACTCTTGGATAAATATTTTGGAAGCCGACCATGTAAAGTTATTAGCTTTAATAACTCATATATTAGGCATACTTGAAATGTAATGAAATATACAAGTGATATGTAAAAAGAAAGAAAAGATAACTTGTGATAGTTGTTTATTATGATAGCAGCAAAGGCTATTGATGGGAAGTTGTAAGCAGTACCATATTACAGTCAAAAACATTTTGTATTACCTATTTGGGTAGTGAGCTCAGCTGGTGATCAGGTTTTGTAATCTAACTCCTAACAGGGTTAAGGCTTCTAACAAGGCCTAAAGTCCTTTAACCAGGATAGATCTACTATATATTGTAAATTGACTCCTAACAGGGTCCAATATCCCTAACAAGATACTTTTGATTAGTGATCTTTGTGGGTACCATCCCCACCAGGGTTTTCCCTTGGCCAGGGTTTCCTCGAGAACATATGATGTGTTATGAGTTCTTTCTATTTACTGCTACGTTTGCTAATCAGCTTGATAATCTTTGTATGCACTAAAGTAATCTGTTATATCCATAAGTGGGAAAAAGAAAAAGTTTTTGAAATACTAATTCACCCCCCCCCTCTCAGTATTTCCTATTTCTAACAATCACATGTGATACCTAATCTAGATATTTTACTATTATTGTTAAAGTGATTACTACATACCCTACGACATGTGCAATGGATGTGATTTTATGTAGGATTTGTGGTTGTCCACAAGGAATCTAATTATTGATGTAAGTTGTATTTTTTATATCTATGATATAGAATCTTTTGTTGTTATTTTAGATGAGTTTTATTCTTACGTAATTCTATGTCATGGGACCCTTGAGTTTTGTAATCTATGTTGGTTCTTGTGTTAATGTGAGTAAATGGTTATTGCTTCCCCATTGATGTTATCTTGTTATGTAAACTTTAGAAAAAAAATATATTCATCAAACTTAGTATCATGTCCTAGGTTAATCTCTCTTGGGTTCCCTGGCAGGGTGTTACTAAGGGAGCTACTCCTATTGGTAGTTATCTAAATAAATAAATAAATAATTATCCAAATTCTCATCAACAATGGAAACATTCCTTCTAAAACCCATTTAAATGTATTGAAAATAATAAAATAGTCCATGATCCATGTGCGCGAGATAATGTACAACATGAGATTTGTCTTATATTTCATAAGGAAACAAGTTACATATGAAAATGAGTAAATGACACCTATAAAGTTACTATATATATATATATATATATATATATATATATATATATATATATATATATATATATATATATATATATATATATATATATATATATATATATATATATATATATATATATATATATATATATATATACACACACACACATATATATATATATATATATATATATATATATACATATATATATACATATATATATATATATATATATATATATACATATAGATATATATATATATACATATATATATATATATACATATATATATATATACATATATATATATATACATATATATATATATATATATATATATATATATATATATATATATATATATATATATATATATATATATAATGTTGTGCACCTATGATTGAAATCTGTAGGTGGCTCCTCAAATTGTAAATGGCTTGAAGTTGCAAGTCCTTCCCTTTTGTTGCTAGTTTCCTTCCACTTCAAAATTTGGAAAATCAAAATAATTTTTTTGTTTCTTAGCCATTTCCTGGGAAAGTTGTTTTCAAATTTTAGATTGTCAATGATTTTCCCTACCACTTCTTACATTCTTTTGGATATTGTTGAATAAAAAATACCTATGAATATTGTATTACTCTATCAAATTTAAAAACCCTCGATATCCCTATTATATGCCCAATATAATACATCAAATTTTTGGGATATAATATCATCCAATATGAACACATTGTTAGTGATTTTTCTTACACCCTCCAATTCTAAAAGAGAAAATGAGAATCAGACATGGGATATCTATCTGATTAACATGAATCTACTTCTTCCCACAAACCAAAGGACAAGAAAAGACTAGCATTGACAAGCCCTACAAACCATCTACACTTTGAGCTCCACACACTTAGGTGGGTGTACCCAATTCAAACATGAATCTGCATTTATGATGACTTCTCTTTGACATTACCTCTACTATGCAGACAAAGATAGTGGATAGCTCTCAAAACTATAAGAAATGGGAGTCAACACTCAACCAGTCTTATGCAATATCCCTATTACATAAGTGTTCTAAGGACTAGGAAAATAGCACAGGTGACAAGGATAAATCCTTTTTCTCTTCAAGTTCAAGACTCAGGTAGGCTAACCTAGGATTCATTCTTCAAAGAATCACTAAACTGCATTGTATTTTGCAAATACAAATAGTAAACATTACATGCCCTTCAATAGAAAGTAAATATTCATTGATTTTCAAATTTGATGATGAAAGGTGTAATGAAAAGTGATGACTAGTGCCTTATCAGCTAGGCAATAGAGTTAGATAATAGTAAATCCCTAGAAATCCCACAACTCCAAACACACAAAACCCAAATGGAGTGCCTTACAAATAATTCTCACTCCTCTACCCAGACATCAAATTCACATACACTATTAAATTCTCAAAATTGTGCCAGAGATTTACTCCCTCCTTGAAAGAAACTAAGACAACAAATCCATAGCCACCTTGTAGCCAGTATTTTAAAATGCCTTACAGATTAACATACAAGAATTTAATGCAATACACGTGAAGACATCACCAATAAAGGATTGGGATTCCATTGTTTTTCATTAGAAAACCTCTGGTTCAATAAAAATACAAGACCATTAAAACCACAAAAATAGAGACTCAAAAGCTAGAAAACTACCTCTACAGTGTTAATTCTACCATCCTTTACAACAATGAAGAAAATCATAGATATAGGAAAATGAAACCAAATCCAACCAAATGACAGCTATCAATTCTTTGCACAAAATATATCTAACTTCTCCTCCAAATTTGATCTTACACTAATCTTCTCCAACTTCCCACCATGTCTATAATAATTTCCAACTAATTTGATTCCATTCCTCTCCAAGAAATGATCACATTCTATTCTATGAAAAAACCCCCATGAATGCTTCTCAAAATTTGCATAATAAAACATTTCATTAAACTATAGAGAAGACTATGTAAATTATTTAAATCTATCTTTCACATTTAAATCTGCACTTTTCCTCTTATTCTTGCCCTTTTTCCCTAGAAGCCACCAGATTTTGACACTTGTCATCTCTCTTGTCCTATAACTTGCCTTGGAACAAACAAAATGATTTGGTGTTTGTCATATTCTATCTCACTGTAACAAACTCTGCAAAGACCCTTAATCATTTCAAAGTATGGCCGCAATGACTAACTGATCTTGTTTAAAATGTGACCATCGATCTCTTTCATTCCCAGCACATCAGGTGGTTCTCATTAAATGAAAATAGTCACTTAAGATTTTAAAAACATTTGGCCACATCTATCCTTGATAACCAATAAAAAATGAACAAATCTACATGACCTAGCAATCGAACCCACCTTTCATTTGTCCTACAGAAAGTCTTAACCCCACCATCTAGAGATTACGTGACTGAAGGATTTCACTAGATCTTGGCACATTTTACTTAACCTAGGTTTGGTTAGGTGATTGGGTGACAAAGGAATTCATGTGATCTCTGAGCATTTCCTTTAACTGGGGTTTAATCATGAGATCTAGCACCAATCATTCGATCTCATTTGCATCAATGGTCACCGCACAATCTCCAAGCCTTTATCTTAACCCATCCTTGGTCTAGTGATCACATGACTAAAGAAAATCTCTAGATCACTGAGTCATTTCCTTAACCATGGTTTCATCTGGAGAATGAGCGACCAAGGCAATTCGCTAATTCTTGAAGAACTTACAACAACCATGGTTACCTCTTGAGAATAAGAGACTTAAGACTTCACTTAATCTCGTAACCCTTTACTTAACTCATCATGCATCTAGCAATCTGGCGACTGACATATCCTTCAAACTTGAGAACTTTAACTTTAACACAATCTTTATTCAGAGAATCAGTGACAATGACATTCTCATGTTCTCTGGATGATTTTGCTAACCCTAGTTATGTCACAAGATTCATCAAACACCTCAATCTCCTATTCATCGGATATTTCTCTTAACTCAGGTTCAATCATGAGATTAAATACTATTCGTTGATCTTTAATGCCATCCATGACTATTGCTAAATTTCCAAATAATTTAAGGCTTTACTATTTTGTCATGAGATTCAATGAACACTGCATTTCCTAAGTTGCTGAATAACTTAAGCTTAGATATCAATTTATATCCAAAGATCATGTGAGTGAAGAAACCTTATCCTTTTGAAGGCTTGTCGCTGAATCTCTAGACATTTTTCACTTAACCATTGGTACCTGGAGATTAAGAAAACAATATATTTTCTTGATCATCGAATACTTTCATGCTAACTACCAAAATCAAGCAAATAAGAGATAACTATTGTCGCTTGATCATTGAAAGAAACACTAACCACCAATCCATAACTAGAGATCATGCAACTAAAGATAACAAGATAGAGATCCAAAAATAGTCGCTTGTTTTCTGAATGAAAAGTGACTTAACAAAAATATCCCATGATTCAATGAACACTAGGAAAGACAAAGGACCACATGCAAAACATGAAAACTTAAGTGGCCCGAGAAAGGCAATGAAGAAATAGAATAAGGGTAGGGTTTTGGACTAAGAAAAAATTCTTGAAACCCTTGGACATGGATAAACCCTATTTCTCAAACCTTTAAACAACCATATCTCACTGGTTTTTGCATTTAAGCATGTGTAATCTTGACTGAAGCTTGTACACACCATAAACTATCCCTGACTAAGTTCTCAAGCCACAAAACATCTTAAATGTTCTTCGCTGATAAAAAATGTGTTATAGTAGGACATGGAAATTTTCTTAGGGTTTTGCAGGAATAGACCATTTTCATTGGATTTTTGGCAATGATAGGAAAATGGTCTAACACACATGTGATATGATATTTCCTAAACTAGTAAAGACCCTGTGTCACCAACATATTTCATAATCCATCATTAGTCACTAACATATGTCTTATCCCAAATTAGTTTGTGTATACACTTAAAAATGACTTTATAAATTAATTAAATATTTATTATTGATTAATATTGACTTGATGAATTAATTAAAAATTTATTATTTAATTAATACTTACTTCCTATGTTATTAAATAAATTATTCAATTTATTTAATATATTCACTTTATCCTATTTTGCTTATCCTAAGTCCTCTATATTAGTCTTATTAAAGTGATTTAATTAACTAATCAATTATACAATCACTAATATGACTAAGTCCCCTAGTCCATCTCATAGACTTAGTCACCAAACACATCACCTTGGCTAAAATAATTAATTTTTATTAATTATTAATAACTTATTATCCTCAAAAACACATATCCTAATTTTAAGGGCTATGTGGCCTCATAAGACTTGGTCTCATAACCACATGTCTTCCTCCAAACTTGGTCAAGAATACTTCCCTATTCCTAAGGAGCTTCTCAAGCCACCTCAAGGAGTCAAAGATGACTCATGGGACACTTGTACCAAGAGTCCTCATGGAGAAAAGGTCTTTCCCCCTTCTTCTCAATGGTCTTTTTGAGACACTTGACATGTGTCTTTCCCTTCCACCTTCTTCTCTTCTTTATCAATGTAGGAGGAACATCCTCCCTATTCTTCCTCTCACATTCCAACTACATTCCCTTTTCTCTCAACCCCTTCAACCAAGTCAATTTCAACCCTAGGATCCTCCACCTTTCAATCTCCACCCTTTGATCTTGCCACATAGGCTTGAGTCCTCCAAAAACCTATAAAGGGAGCCTTCATCTTCCTTTGAGAGCCTAATAGAATTACTCATTTTCAAGCATTCAATCATTCTAGTAATCAAATAATCAAGAAATCAAGCATCTTTGTGAGCCATTTGCATAAACATTTCATCCACCATAGTTGCATAATCAAGGTTTTAGGCCATTTTGCATATAAATCATCAAATCTCCACACTTTGAGAGCATCGTGGGAAATGGAGCATCATTTAGATATCTAAGAGATAACCACATGCAAGAATTAAAGGCTAGGAGGACAATGGAGACAAGCTACATGGGTAAGTGGAGGTAAAGTAACTTGTTTTGATTTCATTTAATCCTTTTATAATCTCCATTGTGTTTGCATTAGATTGATTTAATAGCTTAGTATAGTTAATATTTCATTTCTATTAGTTAGACATCTAAATTGCATACATTTTTGGTACCCGCCCTGGGGCCTACCCACAAAATTTAACATTTTATTTTTTAGTTTTCTATGTGCAGCATCTACAACTTTTTCCTACACATTCATCCATGATTTCTGCATATACATCGACTATGCATGTGCATTCATTCTTCTCACACTAGCCATTTCACCTTTTATGTCTTTTCCATTCTTTCTACACATCTGTCACCATTTCCTGCACTTACATATTTTTCTATTACACTTTTGTTACTATTGCGCATTCATTCCATATCATTGCACATCCATTCATTGATTCAGCGCATTCATAGTTTCGATGCATTTACTTACTGTTCTTGCCACATTCATATTTTGTTCCTACACATCTATTGTTTTAGCTAATAATTTTCATTTTCTACTCATTTTTTCTCTTTAGCTAATGATTTAACCATTTTTTGTTTGTTATTATAGACTTTTTAGGCTTTTTTTTATGCAAGGGTAGGATGGGGAGAGGGGCCAAAGGCACACCCTGACCGGATCCACCTTGTAGAGATCACACATGGAAGAAACAACACAACAAGTGAGAGAGAGATTGATGAAGGGTGCTCCCCTTAATACCACAAACACATAACAAAAAAAAAGAAACAACAACAATATGCAAGAACAGAAAATTGGCTTCTTATTATCTCCATAAATGTGGAATTACAAACTTTCAAAATTACAATATGCAAAGCCACATGGGCATTCCCTTACAATATTTTCTATCCCTTACAATATTCTATAGGACAAATCCTCGAATCAATACCCAGATCTATACCCAGAACTGCCCTAGACAACACTACGGACCTTCTTTATATAGGCATTTTCCACCGCCCAAGAAGGTTCTAGAAATTTAGCCCTTAGGGCTGACCAAACTTAGAATTATTTTATTTTTCAATTTATTACATCAAAATCGGCTCAAAATAACTTTTGAAACCCGAACAAAAATTTTGAAGGAAAATTATTTTTTGCCATTTCAGGTGACCCAACTTTTGGAGACCATAAGTCATCACCAATTGACCTGATTGACTATTATAACCCCATTTTGGAAAGGCCATGAAGTGCTCTACAAGCTTGACTGGCGCAAGCATTTGTTACCCAAATTTTTAACCTCATCTGAGGCCTCTAAAGCCTTCAAAATTGAGTTCAAAGTTTCTGTACCCTGCTACCAATATTGAAAATCTTCAATATCTTCAAAACTAGACCTGATCTAGCCATGAAACTTTACTGGCTGGATGATATGACTAAGATGAACCTCCACATGTAAAGTCAGAACATTCCAAGATCATATGGCCAACTTACTAAAAATAGAAAGTTTCCATAAATAGCAGCTCTGCACAAGATAGCCCTTATTGAATACAAAAACATAAATATTTTTGGGTGATGCAAGATTGCCCTTACACCCAGGATGCTCCTGCATCAGAGATAATGTAAATACTTTCATAAATTTACTTCAATTTGATTCATACATGTTAGGTTGAAAGGCCTTCCTAGTTTAGGCCAGATATTACAATCAAGTATAGAAGTCCTCCAACATGCGAGGATCTACCAACAATCTCTTATTTTCTATCTCTAACTTCTATCTCCCAACCATTCTACCATCCTATCATCTCCTCCTAAACTCTAACCAAACAACTACATTTATACAAGAGGCTACCAAACAAGTTAGCCTTCAGATCCACCATCAATGGAAGCAACAACTAGATTTAGGTCCACATGCTTCCCAATGATAGATACCAACATTAAATATGTGACCCAAATTAAATGCACAAGTTAGCCTCAATAGAAATCCAAAATAAACAACTCGGTAAGCAAGGAAACCAAGCACCAGACAAGCATCACTGAGTGCCAGGGAAATTCACTGAGCACCAAAGAGATAACTAACCAACCCTAGTAAACAAAGGAAACTGAGCAACACTGAACTAGCTTGGTCAAAGAAGGAACCAAGCAACGTAGGAACACAAACATATTTTTGGTGACACAAGATTGCCAAGGACCCGAGATGCTCCTGCATCAGACACATGGGATTATTTGAAATGATTATCTGAATCATGAAATAGGTATGATCTGAGTTGCATCCAACTCAGATTTTGAAATCCATGCACTGTCTTCAATTGGTCTATTCTTCCACTTTACCAGATATTACATGTTTTTCTCTTATACTTCTACCAATTCTTTACTCCAAAATCTTCTCAACTTCTTCCATTTGTTTCTTAGGATAATCCATCAGTACTATCATGTCTTCATCAGGTTCATGATACTCATACAAATCATGAATGTTGAATATAGGTGATATATCCATGTCATTAGGTAACTAAATCTCATATGCATTTCCACTGTCAAATTTCCTTAGTATCTTCTAAGGTCCAAACTTCTTCATTTTTAGCTTCCCATATGTTCCAATAGGAAATTGGCCTTTCTTCAAGTGAACCATTACTTCATCATCAACTACAAAAGTCTTATGTCTTCTTGATCTATCAGCTCTTTCTTTGTATTTCTAATTACATACTTCCAACTTTTGTTTCACATCTTCATGTATTCAAAAAACTTCACTCCTTCAACACTTACCTTTCTTTCATCAGCAATATCCCTCAAATTAGATATAGCTCTCAGTTGTATGCCATTTACAATCACAAAAGGTGTTTCCAAGTACTCCTATTTACTGAATTATTGTATGCAAAATCTACTTGTGCTAACACAAAATCCCAATTACTTGGTGTGTCTCCAACTAAACATCTCAAAAGATTTCCCAAACTTCTATTCACAACTTCTATTTATCCATTAATTTGTGGGTGAAATGTAGAACTATATTTCAACTTGGTGCCAAACTTTCTCCAAAGGGTTTTCCAAAAGTATCCAACAAATTTACTATCTTGGTCAGAGATAATACTCCTTGGTAATCTATGCAATCTAAAAATTTCCTTAAAGAAAAGATTTTCTATATGTACTGCATCTGATGTCTTTCTGCAATGTATAAAATGTGCCATTTTAGAAAATCTATCCACAACAACAAATACAGAATCATTACCTCTTACTGTCTTTGGTAAGCCAAGAAAAAAATCCATACTGATGTCAACCCAAGGTTTCTTAGGAACAAAAATCAGTGTATACAATCTAGTATTCTAACTTACTCCTTTTACAACTTGACAAATTTCACAACTTTTCACAAATTTCTAAACATCTTTATACAATTGTGGCCAAAAGTATTTCTCCTTAAGAAAATTCAATGTCTTATCAACTCCAAAATGTCTAGCCAAACCACTACTATGTTTCTCCTTTATCAAATTGGTTCTCATTTCTCCTCTCGGTATACACAACTAAATACATTTAAACAACATACCTCCTTGCATAAAATATTCATCCCATTTAGTACTTGGTTGATCTTGAATAGGTTCTCTGCACTTTCTCCATAGCTCAGAAAAATCAGGATCAAATTCATAAGAATCTCTCATGTCATCAAAGCTAAGAAATTCAATTTTCATCTCGGTCATCAAAGATCTTCTTCTACTCAATGCATCAACAACTCAGTTAGTGACTCCACTCTTATGCTTTATCACAAATGTATAAATCTGTAGATACTCCACCCATTTCATGTCTTTGATTCAACTTATTCTAACTACCCAAATACTGTAAAGCCTTATGATTGGTATACAACACAAATTCACTCGGTATCAAATAATGTCTCCATTTCTTCAGTGCTTGAACAATAGCATAGAATTCTTGATCATACACAGAATATTTCCTTTTTGCATCATTCAACTTTTCACTAAAGAAAGTAATGGGTTTACCTTCTTGACTCAATACAACTCCTATTGCACTACCACTTGCATCACACTCCACTTGAAATACCTTATTGAAATTATGAAATGCCAAAATAGGCAATTCAACAACCTTCTACTTCAAAGTCTCAAAACTTTTACCAGCTCCATGTGTCCACTTGAATTCTCTTTTATCTCATCTCATAGTCTCAGTCATAGCATTACATATTGAACTGAAATTCCTAATGAGCTTTTGGTAAAAACTTGGCAAACCATGAAATGATCTTACCTCACTAGCATTCTCAGGTGTAGGCCAATTCAAAATAGCTTCAACCTTTGCAGGATCCATTTTCAAACCATTAGCTGAAATCACAAATCCCAAATACACAATCTCCTCTTTCATGAATGAACACTTTTTCATATTTATCAACAACTTTTCTTCTTTCAATCTCTACAATACTTGTTTAACATGCAACAAATGTTCTTCTTTGGTTTTACTAAATATCAAAATATCATCAAGATATACAATGATGAATTTACCTAAGAATTTCTTCAAAACTTCATTCATCAATCTCATAAAAGTACTTGGTCCATTATTTAAATGAAAAGGCATAACCATCCACTCATACAAACCTTCTTCTTTCTTGAAAGTAGTCTTCCATTCATCACCTTCTCTGATTCTGATCTGATGATACCCACTTTTTAAATTAATTTTCACAAAGTACTTTTCTCCAGTCAAACTATCCATTATGTCATTCATTCTTGGTATAGGAAACCTATATTTTACTATTATCTTGTTAATTTCTTTGGAATCAGTACACATTCACCATTATCCATTCTTCTTAGGTGCCAATACAATAGGTACTACACAAGGACTCAAACTTTCTCTGATTAAACCTTTTTGCAACAATTCTTGAATCTGTCAGTTCAATTCCTGATTCTCTATAGGTGTCAACCGATGTGGTGCCTTATTTGGTAAACTAGCTCCAGGTATAAGATCCATACAATGATCAATGCTTCTTTTCGGTGGCAAACCATTAGGTACATTATCAAAAAATGATTTCACTATACTCATTGAGTAACTTATCAATCTCCTTAAGGATACTATCCTCTATTTTCTTACTTAGTTTGTTAGGAATCACAGCAAAACATACATCATTCTTCTTCAAATCCTTCACAAACTTTCTTCCTTCCATTAAGAAAACTTTCACAAATGTGCAAATATTACTAACAGTTTCTTCAATCAAAGGCAACAAGATTTGTCTTCTCCCATCAACCCAAATAGCATATTTATGAAATCTCCCATCATATATAGCATGCCTATCATATTTCCATGGTCTTCCCCAAAAAATATAAAAATAATCCATAGGCATGATATCACATAACACCTTATCATAGTACTTTCCAATTTTTAGATTCACATAACATTGTTCACTTACCAAGAGTGTATGCTCATCTTTGATCCATGAAATCTTATAGTGCTTTGGATGTTCCAACCTTTTCAACTACAACTTTGTGACCATTTCCTCAGATGCCAAATTCTCCAAGCTACCATTGTCAATCATTACCTTCCAAACTTCATCAGAAACTCTACATCTGGTCTTGAACAAAATTTTCCTTACCCAATCTTCCTTATTACTTTCACTCCAAATTGCTCTCCTTACCATCAGGTTATTTTCCTTCTCAGGTTCATTTAGTGACTCTTCTTGCACCAAAACATTTCTTCTATTACCAACCTTCTTACTTGCATGTGTACACTCAAATGATCTATGTCCTTCTCCATAATTGTAACAAGTTCCTCAGAAACCACCTCTTTTATATCCACCTTGATAGTTACTGTCTCTGCCTCTAGATGAACTTTCACCTTTCTACTCAGTCTTGCCTTTATCCAGAGTTGTCTTTTCAGGTGCAGATCTACTATTTTCACCATAAGATCTACCTCTTCCCGTAGGGAATCTACCACCTCTACCTCTTTTTATTTTCTCATGTCTCTTGTTCAATTTCTCCTCAGATTTCAATGCAAATTGATAGGCCTCTTCAATCTTCTCCAATTTGACCAAACTGATTTCATCTTGGATGGAAACTCTCAAACCATTCAGGTATCTAGCAATTCTTTCCACCTCATCTTCATCATGTCCAGATCTGATATCTAGTCTATAGATTTCCTCAATATATTCTTTTACCAAAATATCTTTATGCTTCAAACTTTGCATTCGCCTAACTAGGTTAATCTGATAATCACAAGGTAAGAAATTTCCTTTTAATTTATTCACCATTTTAATCCATACCTTAGTTTTGTCTTTTTCTTTCCTCTTTCTGTCCAGCTGTAGATGTTCCCACCACAAGGATGCATGACTCTTCAACTTTGTTCTTGCAATTTTCACCTTCTTTTTGTTAGGTACATTTTCATATTCAAAATACTTTTCCATCTCAGTGATCCAATCCACCAATTCATCAGAATCTAATTTTCCACTATACTCAGGAGTATTAAAGTGTGGTGTAGACTTCATATTTATCAAAGCTTTCAACAATATTTCCTCACCTTGATCCATCACTGGTGCAGGTTCTACATCACCTTTTTCTTCCTCAATTTCATCATGACTAACATCTGCAAGATGTCTTCCTCTTCTCTGGACTATTTCAATAGCTTCTAATCTAGTAGCAAGTTGTCTCAACATGTCTACCAATCCTAGATCCACATCTCACCTCCCATGAACCATCTTGAAACTCTCTGCAATTGTAGGCCAGATCACAATCTGCTACCTCACAACCATTCAACTAGGGTTTGACAAGAAGGAACCCTCAAACCTAGATTTTTAAACCTAGATTCGTAAACCTAGATCCAGATCTCACCTCACTTTGATACCAACTAACACAAGGGTAGGATGGGGAGAGGGGCCAAAGGAACACCCTAACCAGATCACCTTGCAAAGATCACACATGGAAGAAATAGCACAACAAATGAGAGAGAGAATTCATATACTTTCATAAATTTACTTCAATTTGATTCATACATGTCAGGTTATAAGGCCTTCCTAGTTTAGTCCAGATATTACAATCAAGTATAGAAGTCCTCCAACATGCGAGGATCTACAAACAATCTATAATTTTCTATCTCTAACTTCTATCTCCCAACAATTCTACCATCCTATCATCTCCTCCTAAACTCTAACCAAACAACTACATTTATACAAGAGGCTACTGAACAAGTCGGCCTTCAGATCCACCATCAATGGAAGGAATGACTAGATCTAGGTCCACATGCTTCCTAATGATAGATACCAACATTAAATTTGTGACCCAAATTAAATGCACAAGTCAGCCTCAATAGAAATCCAAAATAAAAAACTCAGTAAGTAAGAAAACCAGGCACCAGACAAGCATCACTGAGCACCAAGGAAATTCACTGAGCACCAAAAAGGTAACCGACCAACCCCGGTAAACAAAGGAAACCAAGAAACACCGAACCAACTTGATCAAGGAAGGAACTGAGCAACACATGAACACACAAACATATTTTTGGTGACATAGGATTGCCAAGGACCCGAGATGCTCTTGAATCATTTTTGTAGGACATTTTTGAAGACCCCTTCAAATTAGTAATCAATTTCGTTGCAAGTTCCTTTTGAAGACTAAAAAGGGGATTTGTAAAAGAGACCATAACTTTGTTTGGGTTTTAAAAATACTACATGCTTTTCAATTTATGTGTCTTCTTTAGCCTAGAAATATCTGTTTAATGTGTTTTTCATTTATAGCATCTTTGTAATCCCAAAATTATAACAAAATATCATCTCCCCTCATCATTCATGGATCTTGGGTGTAAGAGAAACTGTTATAATTTTTAGAGGGTGGTCTTTGGTGGGAAAAGAGGTACTTGCCCCAAGGAATGACCCAACCAGTAACAGGCTAAAGCCAAGCCCTTCCAAACTGGTATATAAAAATGCCATTGTGATTAGTCTCACAGTGGACATGTGTGAATTTGTTATGGCAACCAAAATCTCCTCTAGTACCCATGCGGTGCGCTAAAGTCCCTACATGTCTAAGGTGAAAATCTAGCTTTGGAAGGATTGAGAGAGTCCCCTTAATTTTGAATATGGCTTGATCATAACCACCCGAATGAATGTCATTACTAAAAAATTTTGTTTAGTTCCTAAAAACCTTTTATTTGCTGGCTCAAGGGGTCACCCAAGCCCATGAAAACACTCCACAATACTCATCATTCATAGTAGAGATAGCGGTTCTTTTGGAAGTAATGACCCATTGAATATGGAAAATGGTGTGCCATAGAATTGAGTGCATTGTAAGGAGGATCTCATGCTTCCAAGTTCCTAGGCTGACCACTTTGTATGCGTGGCTAGATTTTATCCAAGTGGGGATTAAGTGAATATTGTCCTTGCAAACCATAGGAATTGTAAGTGTTTCTATGCATTAATTTAATATTAAATTAGCAATCAATCATTTATTTTTTACATGTGTGTGTGTGTGCATTTTTATTTTTCCAAAAATGATCAACAACAGTAGTCAAAAAACCAAAATTTTCCTAAAATTTCCAAGTAAAATATTAGAAAACTAGAGTTGTACATCCATAACTTTATGTTGCACATTTGATCAATTATCCTATGCATATATCATTGTCACTACACATCCATTACATTCTATTGTGCATTTGTCACTTTCTATTGTGCATACATAAAACTGTCACGTGCATTTATTTTTATGCATCCATCACAGAGAGATTTTGTACAGACTTTAGAAATTTCACACTTACTTTTTTGGATACCAATTTTTGTCTTCTATATCATTCTGGAAAAACATTCAACCTATACAACATGTTGATACTTAGTTTGACCATTTTTATCAAATTTTATCATTACTTCATTCATCCAAATCCTCAAAATCACCCTTTAGTGTTGAATTACTACCTTGAATATCAGATTTTGATCTTTGTGAGTTGACTATCAAGATTTATCATCCTTAACTAAAACTTATTTAGGTTTCATCTCTTGATTATCATAGTGAGATCCATACCTCCTATAGACTTAGATTATCAAGTTTTGTAGTTATCTCAACACTTTGAGTTTCTTTTATACATCTATCTTACCAACACATATCCATTTGATTCATCAAAACCTTCATCCCATAATCATCTTTCACCTTTTTATGGTTCAAACTCGATCTCAAAAACTTAAATAACCAGTTAATCTAGAATTTGTAGATAAAATGGTAGGAGGTAGTAGTGATGAGAACCCTTGGTCCAAATCTTCTTCTAAGAATACACTTGAGGAAGAACCAATAGATGAAGAATTGAGGGAATCCATGCAAGATCCTAGGTTCCACAAAGTCATGGAAAGACTCCTAGACTTAGACAAAGAAAAATATTTCCTCATGCTTGCTCAACAAGGAGCAAAATTACCAACTGATTTTGATGGCTCTAATCTTAAAGAACCATCTATGACTAATAATTAGGAAATCCCTATTATTTCTAAAGAGACACATGCTCATGGAGCTATGGAAGACAAACAACATAGTGCTTCCCATAACACTCAAGGATCTACATTATCTTTGGACCCTATTTTACAACAAATCCAAATGCTTCAACAACAAATATGTGACATTCAAACTAGATCATCAAACAAGAAATATTCCTTAGATGATATATGTCCTTATCCTTTTGATAAAAAATTTAGCAATGATTCCATTCCCTCCTCATTTTGAGGTACCTAAATTTGACAAATACAAAGGGAATTTAGATCTACAAGAACACATTCGTGAGTTTTGTGCTGCTTGTATTAAAGTCGCTCACAATGACACTTATCTTATGTGAATATTTCCCTGTAGTTTAGGAGGAAAAGCCATGGAAGGGCTCTCCAAATTACCCCCAGGCATCAAATCTTTCAATGAACTTATTAACAAATATGTGACTCATTATTCATATAACATCAAACATGAGGTCACTTGTTGGAGATTTGCTAGCAAGCCAGTGCTGATTGTATATTTGTCATTTATGACAACATATGGTAAGTAGCATGAGTGGAAGACTTATGTAGTAATCTTTTGGTATATACAACATGGACATGTTATTAGCATGATATCATGGACGTAGAGGTTAACTATTATATAGCAGCTTGTGTTAGTAGTGTTCCTGACAGAGTTACAAGCAGTGTTTGGTGAATGATTGTCCTTATATTTATCATGGAGCCTTGTGCATTTGGATATGTGATGGAGATATGTTAGTGATGTTACATTCATGGACATAGAGTCTGATGATTAGTAGAAGTGAAGTTATGCAGTCACTATTCAGTAGTAGTAGTTTCCTGTGTTTATTCAGAAGAGCCGATAGAGATTATATTTGTTTAGGAGTTGCACCTATCATTTTGGTATGAACCCTTGGATTAGTGCTTGGAGAAGAGTTATTAATGTTTAGTTAAGATTTCATGATGTAAGTCAACTTAAGGAGAAAGTTTCCATCATTTTGGTAGAGTTGATAGTGTGTAGCGTGCATCTACATTTGTTAATATTGGACAGGTCCCAGAATGTGTTGTGTGCTTAGTAGAGCTGACAAAATTATTATTGGAGTATGTTAGGGTTTCTCCAATATGATTTCAAGGTGATTCTAATAGGCTGACTTGATTATATCATTTGGAGGAAAGATATTTATAGGCAATCATTTGTGATTGTTAAGTATGGTTCAGAGTTAATTGTGAAGAGAAGAGTAGAGTGTGTGAAGTGTTGAGCCATTAGAAGAAGGTCTATGTGACCAAGTAAAGTATTTGTGCTATACATTAGAACTGATCCTAATAGTAGGTCAAAGTGTAGTTCACCAAGATCTAGATATAGTGTGTATCTATTATTCAGAAGGTTGTAGCCTTCACCTCTTTGAGAAGTGTGCTCTTAGACAGTGCATCCTCACCCCTAATAGGGTTAATTGTAAAAGACTCCTAATAGGGTCCAACCCTTGACTAGGTCACTGTACTAAATATATTATAAATCAACTCCTAACAGGGTTAAGGATCTTCTAACAAGGATCATAAAACACTAGTGCAAATTATTAGTGGGTGTCAATTCCCACCAGGGTTTTTACCTATTTGGGTTTCCCCATAACCAAAATATTGGTGTTGTGTTCAAGGGTTCTTTTATTGTGTTTATGCTTTATGTTTAAGTATACTTAATTGGATAAATAATTGAAACTTGTAGATAACTGATTCACCCCTCCTCTTAGTTATCTCTTGGGACTATTCCTAATAATTGGTATTAGAGCCAAGTGCCTCAGAGAGAAAGTTTAACATCTTGAGGTTGATCAGATGGCATTCTTTAGAAAAGATAGTCCTAATTTTGATGGAGAGAATTATCTTGATTGGAAGAACAAGATGATGACACATTTGCAGTGCATTGCTTGTGAAGTTTTTGAAGTGGCTATCAAAGAAGTTGAGATCCCCTCTCTAGAAAATCTTGCAAAGGATGATGCTACAAGAAAGTAGAAGGATTTGTTCCATCAAAATGCAATAGCAAATAAATCCCTTATCAATGCCTTATCTGATAGTGATTTTTTAGAGATAAAGAAAATAGACACAGCCTACAAGATATGGAAGCACCTAAAACACATGTTGGAAGGAGATAAACAAGAAAAGGATGCATGTAGAAAAACTTGGAAGAAAAGATACAATGCATTAGAGATGCTACCTAAAGAGAACATTAGAGCTTACAACCAAAGGATTAATGAAGCAGTTACAGGAATTAGGAACAATGGTGGAGAGATCTCAGAAGAAGACATTATGGATAAATTGATGACCACTCTCATAGTAGAATATGAAAACAAGATCAACATACTTGATGAGACCATGCAACTTACATCAAATTTCAAAAGAGAGACCTTGATCAGAAAAATTTTATCTTTTAAGATTTCAAGATTGAAGATAGAACCTAAAAGTGAAACAAATTTCAAAGCATCAGTCCATGGTAAGAAATTTGTAAACACCTCTGGTAATTTTGATGATGATGATGAAGAGAAAACATTAGATGATTTTATTTCTATGATTGCTAAAAGAGAAAGGAAAGGAAAAGGGAAATATGAAGGTCAATTGCTATTTAAATGCTTTTCTTGTAATAAGATTGGTCATTTTGCATCTAAGTGTCCTACAAGAGTTAAAAGATATCAGAATAACTACAAGCCTAGGTATACAAAGGAATACTATTATGCTGGAGATGGAGTATCAGATGAAGAATTGGGAGAAGAAGAAATTAGATTTATTTCTCTTGAAGATGAAAAGAATTCACAAGAATTAACTCTGATTTCACAAGCTGACATCAGGACAAATTGGATCATTGAGAGTGGTTTCTCACATCACATGGCATGAGACAAAGATAGATTTGTTCATTTGGATAGATATAAAGGAGGCATGGTTAGATTTGGGGATAACACTCCCAAACCTATCATTGGTAGAGGATCCATCACCTTGGATGGAAAGAATAGTACTGATGATGTTTTTTATGTTGATGGTTTAAAACATAACCTACTAAGTGTTGGAAAGTTTCTTGACAAAGGCTACATATTAGAGTTCAATGGAAACAAGTGTACATTAACAAAAAGGAAGGAGAAATAATTGCATTAGGCTCAAAGACTAAAGGTAATGTTTTTTAGCTTACTCCATAAGAAAGTTATTTTTGTTGGAGATTTGTCAACAAGCCAGTACTGACTGTATGTTTTTCATTGATGACAACATATGGTAAGTAGCATGCATGGAAGACTTATGTAGTAAGATTTAAGTATATGTAGTATGGACATGATTATCAGCATGATATCATGGGCATAGAGGTTAACTATTAGTACAGACAATTATATAGTAGTTTGTATTAGTAGTGTTCCTGATAGAGTTACAAATAGTGTTTTGTGAATGGTTGTCTATATAGTTATCATAGAGCCTTATGCATTTGGATATGTGATGAAGACATGTTAGTGATGGTACATTCATGGATGCAGAGTCTGATGATTAGTAGAAGTGAAGTTATGCAGTCGATATTCACTAGTAGCAGTTTCATGTGTTTGTTCAGAGGAGCCGATAGAGATTATATTGGTTTTGGAATTGTGCCTATCATTTCAGTATGCACCCTTGGATTAGATCTTGGAGAAGAGTTAGTAATCTTTAGTTAAGAGTGCATGAGTTAATTCAGCTTGAGGAGAAAGATCTATTTATTTTGGTATAGCCGACAGTGTGTAGCATGTGTCTACAATTATCTTATTGGAGAGGTCTTAGAATGTGTTGCATGCTTAGTAGAGCTGACTGAATTATTATTAGAATTTTTTATGGTTTCTCTAATGTGATTTGAAGGTGGTTCTAATAGGCTGACTTGATTATATCATTTAGAGGAAAGATATTTATAGACAGTCATGTGTGATTGCTAGAGCATGGTTCAAAGTTGATTTTGAAGAGTAGAACAAACTGTGCAAATTTTTGAGCCCTCAGAATAAGGTCTATGTGACCAAGTAAAGTATTTTTTCTATACATTGGAACTGATCCAGATAGCAGGTCAAAGCACAGTTCACCAAAATCCATATATAGTGTGTATCTGCTATTTAGAAGGTTGTAGCCTTCACCTATTTGAGCAGTGTGCTCTCGAACAATGCATCCTCACCCCTAACAAGGTTAATTATAAAAGACTCCTAATAGGGTCCAACCCTTGACCAAGTTTACTATACTAAATATATTGTAAAGCAACTCCTAACAGGGTTAAGGATCTTCTAATAAGGATCATAATACACTATTGCAAAATATTAGTGGGTGCCAATTCCCATTGGGGTTTTTACCTATTCGGGTTTCCTCGTAACTAAAATATTGGTGTTGTGTTGAAGTGTTCTTTCATTTTGTTTATGCTTTATGTTTAAGTATACTTAATTGGATACAAAATTGAAACTTGAAGATAACTGATTCAACCCCCCCCCCCTCTCAGTTATCTCTTGGGACTATTTCTAAAAATTGGTATTAGAGCCAAGTGCCTCAGAGAGATAGTTTAATAGCTTGAGGTTGATCAAATGGAATTCTTCAGAAAAGAAAGTACTAAGTTTGATGGAGAGAATTATCTTGATTGGAAGAATAAGATGGTGACTCATTTGTAATGCATTACTTTTGAAGTTTTTGATGTAACTATCAAAGAAGTCAAGATCCCTACTTTAGAAGACCTTGAAAAGGATGATGCTACTAAAAAGAAAAAGGAATTGTTTCATCAGAATGCAATAGCCAAAGAGGCCCTTATCAGCTTCCTATCTGATAGTGAGTTTTCAAAAATAAAGAAAGTAGATACAACCCACAAAATATGGAAGTACCTAGAAGACATATTTGAAGGAGACAAACAAGCAAAGGATGTGCACAGAAAAACATGGAAGAAAAGATACAATGCATTAGAGATGCTACTTGAAGAAAATATCAAAGCTTACAATCAAAGGATCAATGAAGTAGTTGCTGGAATTAGGAGCAATGGTGGAGAGATCTCAGAGGAAGACATTATGGACAAGTTGATGACTAATCTCACTCCAGAATATGAAAACAAGATCAACATCCTTGATGAGACCATGCATCTTACATCAAATTTCAAGAGAGAGACCTTGCTCAGAAAAATCTCAGCTTTTGAGATTTCAAGATTGAAGACAGAACTTAAAAGTGAGACAACCTTCAAAGCAACAATTCATGGTAAGAAAACTGCAAACACTTCTAATAATTTTGATGATGATGATGATGATGAAGAGAAAACCCTAAATGATTTCATTTCTATGATTGCAAAAAGAAAAAATAAAGGAAAAGGAAAATATGAAGGTCAATTGCCATTTAAATGTTTTTCATGTAATAAGATTGGTCACTTTGCATCCAAGTGTCCTACAAAAGCTAGAAAGTTAAAAAATGACTATCAACCCAAATACTCTAAGGAATGTTACTATGCTGGAGATGGATTTTTAGATGATGATTCAACTGAAGAATAAATTGGATTCATTTCCATTATAGAGAAAATGAATAATAAGATAGACCATGAAGATGAGAAAGAGGAACAAGAGCTAGCATTGATTTCACAAGCTAATATAAGTACAGACTGGATTATAGATAGTGGTTGTTCACATCACATGACAGGTGATAAAGATAGATTTTTTCATTTGGACAAATATAATGGTGGCATGGTTAGATTTGGAGATAAAACTCCTAAACCCATCATTAGTAGAGGAGCCATCACCTTGGATGGAAAGAATAGTACTGATGATGTTCTTTATGTCAATGGTTTGAAACATAACCTACTAAGTGTTGGATAGTTACTTAACAAAGGTTACAGATTGTAATTCAATGGAATCATGTGCATCATTAACAACAAAGAAGGAGAAATAATTGCATAAGGATCAAAGACTAAAGGTAATATTTTTCAGCTTAATCCAGAAGCAAGTTGTTTTGTTGCTAAATTAGATGATAGTTGGTTGTGGCATAAAAGACTATGTCATATCAATTTTGATAACATAGTAAAGATAAGAAATGTAAAGGCAATAAGAGATCTACCTAGCATAGCAAAGCTAGATGATACTGTATGCAGGGAATGTGTGATGGGAAAGCATGTGAGAAACTCATTTAGGAGCAAGGACAATTTAGTAGAGAAAAAGTTGGATCTGATTCATACAGACCTATGTGGTCCAACTCAAACAAGATCATACTATGGTGAAAGGTATTTCATTTTTTTTGTTGATGAATATACTAGAATGATGTGGGTTGTGTACTTGAAAGACAAGTCAAAAGCATTTGAGAAGTTCAAAATATTCAAAGCTAAGGTTGAGAATGAATTTGGATTAAACATGAACTGTTTGAGATCGGATAGAGAAGGAGAATTCAACTCTGATAGATTCTACAAGTAGTGCAAAGAGCATGGCATCAAGAGGTAGTTGAGTGCACCTAGAACCCCTTAGCAGAAGGGAATTGCAGAGAGAAAGAATAGGATCATCCTTGATAAAGTGTACACCATCATGATTCAAGGAAAATTTGCACACACCTATTGGAGAGATGCAGTCAATACAGTAGTTTATACCATCAATAGAATTCCATTAAGGCATGACATAGAAAAAACACCATATGAGCTATGGTTTGGTAATGTTCTCATAGTAAAATACTTCAGAATCTTTGGAAGAAAATGCTACATCAAGAGAGATGAAGCAGTAGGCAATTTTGATGCAAGAAGCGATGAAGGTATTTTCCTTGGTTACTATACTAAAATTAAAGCTTATATATGTTTCAATTTAAGATTGAAAAAGATCATTAAATGTGCTCATGTTAAGATTGATGAAAATTTTATGGTTCAAGAAAGATATCATGATTACTCACCCATGATTGAAGAAGAACCCAGACCCTCCACTAGTGAGATAGTTATTGAAGAAATATTTGATAGTATTAATGTGTTATTCAATGACCCTGAGACAAGTGAAGAAGAAACTTCTAAGGAAGATGAGACAGTATCACCTAAAGTTCCAAAGTTTACATCTAGAAACCATTCCAAGAAAGACATCATTGGAGATCAGAGTGGAAAATTCTTAACAAGATCATAAGCAAAGAGCTCAGCTAGCAATGAGGTGGTATGTTTACTATCTTAGATTGAACCTTTAAGTGTTGAAGATGCATGTGTGTGTGTGAATTTTTTACCTAGCTATAGACACAACACTTCAGTAAAACATTAGAGGTTAGCAAAAACCAAAATCTGCAAGTAATTAAAACTATGCTAACCAGATGATTTACTGCCTTCTAGTAGGTGCGAGTATGATGTTCTCAAATCAGAATTGAGATTAGTGACAATGCAACACCTAAATGAAGGATTTAAAATGATGAAAGCAATGAAATATGAATGCAAATTAATCTCTTTTTTTTTGGATTTTTGATGCAATAAGATGAAAACTATATGAAATTAATCTAGAATGAAATTGAAATGATATGCAATTAATCTAACAATGCTATGAGGATGAATGCAAAAGTATGAAAAAGCTATGAAAAACTATGAAATGACCTCACAAAATTGCCTGTCACAAAATCTTTGTTCTTCAGTTGTAAATTCACTAGAGTAATTGTGCAAATTTGAGAGATGTGAGATTGAAAGCTTTGAGGGATATTTTATGAAGAGTTGAGCCTTATTTTTATAGAAATCCAAGGCTTTGGGGATGCAAGAGAAAAGCCATAAATCACTCTTGATAAACTCAAGTTGATTTTTGAGTTAACAAGAAATTAAGAATATTTAATTTATAAAATCATGCAAAAGCAATTTTTATCTCAAAATAGAGCTTTAGTTCTCTTTTTCAACTCATCATCAGATGTTGAGTTTTAGAAAGTTTACAAATTGAAATTAGCAATTGTTTTAAAGTTGAGTACTTTTGTGATTATGCACGACTTAATATGAATTAATTTAATAAATAAAGTGATTTATTTTCCACTTAACTGATTTTAAAATTAAAACAATTGGTTTATGGCTTAATCAATTATTAAATCAAACTTTTATTCAAAAATTGTATTATTAAATATTGACAACTAACTTTAATTAATTAAATAAGAATTTAATTAATTAGTCATAAGATTTTTAGATTTATTGTCAAAATAATGTAATACAATTTAGGAATAATTTAATTAAATTCAATTAAATAATTAAGTAGCAGTATTAAATCTAATTAATTAAATATTCAGAATATTCAATTAATCAAACTTTAGGATAAATAGGATTTTTTCACCAAATAATAATTAAATTAAAGATAATTAGGATAAATAGAAATATTGCTAGGAATATTCCCTGATGTAGAATTTAGGATAATCAATTAGGATTCAATAATGTGCAGATGTGCCTTAGGTTAGGACTTTGATGTTGATTTCATTCGAATTGAAGATGTAGGAGGTTAGTGAGCCTATAGCCCATTTTTGGGGTATTACATTTTGCCCCTCTTTGAATCAATGTGCAAAGCGTAGTGGTTCAAAGAATAGTCTATGTTTGATATATGTATGAAAATGATTTGATTTGAAAGAGTAATCGATTCTGAGATAGAAATCGATTGAAAGATTAGAAAAAGAGATACCGAACCAGGCCCAAAATGACTAGGAATCGAGATGATGCTAGCTATATCAACAATGAACTAGTGATTACAAAAAATTGCTGAAATGCCTAATTTTGAACCTTATTATTACAAAGAAGTGAGTGACCGATTCCAGACCTGAATGTCCTTGTATGAATCATATTGGTATAACATCCTGAACCAATCAATTACAAAGAAACAAGGAAATGATGCTAATGAACTGATAGTTACAAAAAGTTGATATAGTTTACAAGATAGATTTAGGATACCAGATTGCAATAGATTTTCCCCAAGCAATGAGGACTTTAGATGAATCAACAACTAGACATGGTTGTTGTCTTGATTACTGAGAGAAAGATTTGATTGATAGAATTGAGTTATAGACTTGAATGATGTGCAATACCATGCCCCTTCAAGATTAAAATCAAAATCTGACAAGAAAATTCAGTGTTGTATAGTTTAGAAGCATGTTAATTGATTTGAGAAGTGGTTATACATGTTCAAGAATGTGTTCTGCATTGTTTAGAGGTCTAGAAGACCAAGTTTGACTAGGTTAAACCATGAGTTGACCATGCGTGACCAACTTGAAATTTCAATAGTTTGATGTAAGATAATCAATTAAGTTGAATTCTAGATTTCTGTGATGATTGAAGGTTGATTATGAAAGTAGTTAATAATATGAATGATCTTCGATTTTGATTTTGATCCCAAAAAAGGATTCTACTTGCTGTTTCATTGGAGGAGCCTTCATACAATGCTCAGTCCTTGTGTCATGTTTAGCATTTTTGGTTTTGAAGAATCATTTAAGTATTCAAGCAATTGGTGAGATCATGCAAAGTGCAAAATGAAATGCAAACCTAGGACCTAGGACCTAGTCACTGATCATGTGTCGATTTGTTCTCATCATTGAAATTTTAGGTAACCAGATAAATCAATACAATGCCCACTAGTTATGAAACTATAGACATATGAATATTGATTTGTATGTGCAAGAATCAATACAATGCCCACTGGCTAGACAACCATGGACATATGAATATTGATTTTGTTTTTGGAATGTCAGATTAGATATAAGCAACAAGGCACAAATGCCAAGATGACCTAAATATCATGTCCATTTTGATATAGCAATTTGTATAAGCATAAAAACATAAATGTTGTGATGACCTGAATACACCTTGAGTAACAAACACATCAAGCATTCAAGAGATCATCCTAAATCCAATGTGAATTACCCATAGTGACCCTTTATCATTCACATTCTTAGGTAAGATCACACTTCACAGTAGGAGAAAGCACTCACTCAAAAATAAAATAGTTAGATCAAACTTCCTTGAATTTTTTGGGTATCAATGGTCGAGGTACTCATGGCCATCCAATTTGAGATAGAGGCTCTTACAAACGAACACCATTTCAATCCAGAATTTCCAAAGTTGTTAGATTTTCACATACAAATAGAAAACAAAGAAAAGATTATGCCCCCAGTCATCACTCTCTAAATCTTGTAAAGGACATCATCAAAGAGCTCAAAGGACACAATATGCAAAAATCTCAATGCGAATCAGTAAGCATACAAGGAGATAAAAGCATGTAAAAAGCATAGATTGTTTTCAATTTATTTTGATGTTTGATTGCATTGTTGTAGATGCAAAATCCTTTTTGGAGAGGAGACTAATTGACTAACTCAGATGAGGCTTCAAAGGACTCTGACTAGATATGATTCGTCTAAGATGTATTGGAGGCCATAGGATATGAAATTGATTGCCCTCAAGTGTGAACATTGATAGGATACAGATGCTTGAGCTGATTGGTGTATAGACCGACTTATTGAAAATAGGAATGCAGAAACAAATCAAAAAATATGTTCAAACTAAATGCCTATCATAGTGAAACTTTTTTTGATACAGTACATAGGTATCCCACCTATGATAAGGAGTTGTATGCCATTGTTCAGGCCTGCAAACAATGGAAACACTATATACTAGGAAAGGAAACTGTTATACACACAGACCATAAACCACTTCAATTCTTGCAAACATAAGGGAAGCTGCAAAATGATAGACATCAATGGTGGTCAACATATCTACAAAAATTTCACCTCAACATTTGTCATAAAAAAGGAAGCAATAACAAGGTGGTAGATTGTTTGAGTAGGCCTCCAATTGCATGTTTGACAAAAGTGTTGGATTCATGTGGTCATCAATCATCAACTTGGGAACAACTATACGGTACTGACCCTGATTTTGCTAACATCTATGGTAATTTGGTAGAAAGAAAGTCTATCCCTGATTTTCACTTGTAGGATGGGTTGCTTTGCCATAATGGTCACATATGTGTACCCACCGAGGAACGGAAGAAAATGATATGGGAAGCTCACTACAGTCATGTTGCAAGACATTTTGGTATTGGTAAGACTACTGCTATCCTTCAAAAGTATTTCTATTAGCCAAAAATGAAGCAGGATATCATTTCACATATACAAGCTTGTGCAGCCTGTGCAATTGCAAAGCTAGCAAACTATAAGTTGGGTCTATACTTACCATTACCTATTCTTGATAAGCCATGGTAGTTGTTTCAATGGATTTTATGTCTAGACTTCCAACTACCAAGCAAGGGCATGATTGTGTATATGTTGTGGTAGATAGGTTTTCTAAAATGGCTATCATGGTGGCATGTAAAAAGATGATTTTTGCAGAAGATACTGCCAAGCTATTTTTTGAACATGTTTGGGTTCATTTTGGTTTGCCAAAAACTATTATTTCTGATAGGGATAGCAGGTTCATCAGCAAATTTTGGTCTACACTATGGGCTAAAATGGACACCAAGTTGACAAAGTCCACAACATTCCATCCCCATATAGATGGGCAAAAAAAAGTAGTGAATCAAATGATTATTCATATTTTATGGATGTATCATTCCAAACATCCTCGCACATGGGATGAAAGCTTACCCTATGTGCAACACAGCTACAACCGTGCACTCCATAGTACTATAGGGCACAGTCCATTTGAGGTTTCTCTTGGGTACCAACCATTGACACCTATGGATGTAGCAATACCATCTCTACAATCTAATAGTCCATTAAATGGTGACAAGGAGGTAGATAAAGTAGAAAAAATCATTGATAACATTAGACACCTCCAACAACAAGTTCATGAGATCTTGGAGCAGAGTAATCAAAAGTATAAGGAAAGGCATGATAAACATAGGACTCCTCACAAGTTTTAGATCGGTGACAAGGTATGGTTACACCTTCAGAAAGAGCACCTACACGAACCAAATAGGAAGCTTCATCCTCTTCATTATGGTCCATATACTATTGTGAAACAAGTTGGTGAGAATGCTTTTGAACTTAATTTGCCATCATTTTTGGTACTACATCTAGTTTTCAATGTAGAATTATTGAGACCCTATTTTCCTCCTTTGTTGGATATTTCCCAAGATACTGAACACATTCAAGCTGCAGAGTTAAATCCATCTACTACTATTCTAGTCCAGTGTGACCATGTTACTGAAGTCATTTTAAAGACTTTGAGAAATCAGAACATTCCTCTGTATTGGGTGGTTTGAGCTGGCTAGCATTCTCATCAAGGCAAGTGGTTCACTAAGGATCAAATTGAAGAATAATTTCCTCATCTGTTGCAGCATATTAGTGCAACGGGGCCCATTTCCTCTCAAGGGGGAGGAATGCTCAGGATTAAATTTGGAAAAAAACTAAAATCTAATTTTTCAAATTTTACTATGTTTTAGTAAATTGCATTTTTGAGGGTTTTCGATGCGTTTCTAGGCTTGGGGGCTGCGTGGAAGTAGTAACAAAATGTGGTTCTAGATAATTTGAATACCTTTCCAACACATCAAACGGCTCACAAATCAGAGCTACGAGTAGAAAGTTATGCCTTCTCCAAGTGGACCTAATTTTTATATATAGTTTTTTTGATAATTTTTGATAGTTTGAATAGTTTATTTGTAATAAATATTATGATGGCTCTTCATTTCATTTCCAAGGGATTTTGATGACCCTTGGGATCCATCAAACTTGTATAAACTCAAATATTCGAATAGAATGGATCAATTTTTGGTTTGCAATTCTGTTGTTCTCCATTTTTGTGTTGAATTCTACAATACTGCAGGTATCACACCAAGTATTGTAATCTGGTTTCCATAAATCAGATCACTAAAGCAAGACTAAAATTTGGGAAAGACCAAGATTATGTTGATAGATGGAGCATTTTGAAACAAGTGGTGCCCGTTTGCTAGGTTTTCACCATCTTGGTAGAGATTCTATTTTTGCTACCAAGGCTCCTATTTCCAGGTTTTCACCAAGGCACTTTTTCTTTTTCTCATTTTTTTGTATTTTTCATTTTTCTAATTTTTTTTATTTTTTTTATTTTTTTTGTGAATCATCAAGGTGCCTATTGCTAGGTTTTCACCAAGATGTTCATTTTTTAAAGATTTTTTTAGATTTTTTAGATTTTTTTCAAGACATTTTACCATACACTGAATGCCTTAGGCATATAATTTCTTCAGATGGAGAATGTTGATTGGTTCTTGAAGTTGTTCTCCTTTAGTCATTAAGAGTTGATATGCTCCAGAGCTAAAAGTAGTAGTGATAATAAAGGGACCCAACCAGTTGGGCTCAAACTTCCCCTTGCATTCTCGATGTGATTGATTTTTAGGATTCTCTCTCAAGACTAGATCACCAACCTAAAATTCTCTGTGTTTGACTTTCTTATTGTAACCTCTAGACATTCTTTTCTGATATACTTTGAGATGATCATACACTACTTGTCTGTGCTCATCTAGTAGTTCAAGTTCTTACAACCTAGACATTCTGTAGTCATCATCAATTACTAGACCATGCATTCTAATTCTTAGTGATGGGATTTCAACTTCAATAGGTAGTACGAATCAGTATGTGCAAAGGATGCCACTGGATAGAATGGGCATCAAACTCCCAAGAAAGATCACGTTGTGTAGTCCCAATGTCTAGCAAGGTGGAGAATAAGAGGGATTAGCAAGCTAGTGGAAGAGATAGAAGACAAGAGAATGAAGGAGAATGAAGGGAAGAAATCCTCAAGGGAAAACTCCTCAAGGGTACCCAAGGTAGGGGAAAATTGTCATGTAAAGTACATTTGAACAAGTAATGAAATGCCAGCATAGGATAAGTCACAAAAGCATAATGCCAAAGAAGGAAAGGGTGTAGTCCAAAGGAGTAGACATGTCAAGAGGTTTCAAAGCATCGTGTTCTACTTTTTTTTATTAGATCAACACCAAAGGGGAAATAGATAGTGAAAGGCTAGAATGAATGGAGGAAAATAAATATGAAGGCTAAATAGGAAGGGAATGAAAGAAAGATCAATGTAAGATAGCTCACAAGATAGCCAAATGTTCATGTATAGATCAACATTGTCAGGATCAAAGAGAGAAGATGGAATAGATGAAATATATAGAAGAACTATGCATGATGCCTGATTGCCAGGTTTTCATCATGGTACTTATCCAAGGTGCCATAAGGGAGTGGTTTTCACCATAGGATGAATTTATTTCTCTTTACTTTTCCTACCAAAGCGTCTGTTTCCAAGTTTTCAACAAGGCACATTTTCAAAAAAAATTTCATTTTTTTATTTTTTATTTTTTATTTTTTTTATTTTTGGAAGAAGGCAAGCTTTTTAGATAATGCTCCTTGAAAGGATAAACCATGATATGCCAAGGATTCAAAATGATATGCTCAAATATGTTGATAGGGAAAGGAAGATGGAAGAGAAAAATGGAGAATAAGGTTTTATGTAAAGCGAGTGAGGTTGGAAGATAGGAGGAAGAGGCAAATGAGGAAAAAGGATAGAAGGTAGAAGGATTGTGAATGGAAGGATTGTGAAAGGGTAGATGGAAAGGAAGGAAAAATCAACATCAACACACACCTTGAAGGGTGGCGAGAGGATGGAGGAAACGTGAATAAAGGAATACGTAAAGGAATATGGTGAATGGATAGCAGAGGTTGTGGTTTAGGCGCATGGAATGGAAGAATATTTTTGGAAGAAGATGAAGTGGAAGTCTTTGGAAGCTTGAATGTCAACTTCATTTGTTGCTCAACATTAGACTTTTTCAAGAGAGATTTTGGAATCCATATAGCTGTAGGGTTTTCATTTCTTTTTGATGATCTAGAGAGAATATCTTTAATGATGCATTTTGGAACCTATACTTTTCTTGTAGTTTTTTTCTTAGATATCTTTTTTGACTTTATGCCTCCATGTCGATTAGAAAAGACATGGTGATCTTATTTTTTTGATGGATTCTTGTATTTCTTCTTTTTCTTGTATTGAACATTCAAGTTACTTCCAAAGAACTTGGGACTTGTGGAAGAAAAAGGAGGCTATGACTGGTTTAGATGGGTGGGTGGATGAAAAGGATTCAAGGGTGTGCATCTATGTTGATCTTGAGGAAAGATGGGAGATGGAGGGATGTAAGGACCTAAGATGGATGGAAAATTAGGAGAGTTAGGAGGGGAAAGTGAAGGGACATAAGGACCCAAGAAGGAAGGCAGACATGAAGCCCTTTGTAGTGGTGGAAGAGGTCCAAGAATGGAAGTGGAAGATGCAAAAGGATAATCAACAAGTTCATCAACATTTATATGACAACCAAGGACATCAGCACCTTTAGAGTGAGCATTAGGATTTTCAATAGAATCATGGACATCTTGAATATGAGCACCTTCTTTGATAGGATTGTTCAAAGCTTGAAAAGACTTAGGAAGAGTAGAAAGTGGAAATGAACATGGAGTGGTAGAATAAGAAGATGGAAGACTTTGATCTTGAAAAGGATCTTTGGATAGCATAAGTGTATAACTTTTTTCTTGATTTTCAATAGGCTCAACATTGGAAGTAACAACATTAGTTTTAATAACCTTAATGGAAGTATCATCTTTGGAATGTGCAAGTGCAGTAAGGTTATTTTGATTGTCAATAAGCTCAATAGTGTAAGTAGTATCATGATCTTGCTTAGGAGAATAATTAAGACATGGTGGAATGAATGAGAAAGGGCCTACGGGATCAAAAGAACCCTAAAGCAGATAAGAGACATAGTGAAAAGGAGTGGATGACATGGAGGGTTCTTGATCTTGATCTTTCTTTATGTTCTTTTCTTTATCATTTTTAGAGTCCTCTTGACATGTAGCCACTTCTAAGGACAAGGGATCATGTTGCAATTATATGGAAGACTTTGGAAGAGATGGTGAAGGACTAGCTAAAGTAGGCATTATAGCGTATAAAGGCTTAGGCTCTTTAGGTTTAGCATTATTGAAAGTATTTTCAGCCAAGTGAAGGTTAACTTGAGTTTCTTTAAGAGGTATCCCTTGAGGATAACTATAGGAAACTGCATGAAAAGTATTAGGACCTTTGGTGGATGAAGGACTTGTGAAAGATTTGAAAGACTTGGAAGCTTTAGGAAATGTATGGGCATTGGAGGAAGTAGAGGATGGAAGGGAACCATCACAAGACAAAGGTTTAGCATTAACATGATCTTTCTTGAGAGTATAATCTTTATTTTCAGCATGAGAGTTCTTAGAAGAGAGATCCTTATAGTATTGATGTTTATAATCAACGTGGTAAGCTTTCTCTTCCTCAAGTGAAGTAGATGTATCATCTAGGTATTGTTCACAAAAATCATCAAAGTCTCTTTAAAAATTAGAATCATATGGATCACCATCATGATCTTTCCAATGTGACATCCCATTTCCAGTAAGCATGAGCACATGATGAGGAGGAATCTTAGGAACAAAGGTGTCATAGGTATCATTATATTATACGTCATCATAGTCATCATAGTCTTCAAAGATGGGTTTGTCACTATCTATGGAAAAGGCATCATAAGAGTTATCACATTTCTCAACATGGTATATCTTGAGATGAGGAGTAAGACTCTTGGGAGAAGTAGAAGAGGAATGAGATTGTGGAGAATAGAAAGGTGAAGACCTAGTGGAGGAAGAAGACTTGGAAGATGAGGAAGAATGAAAAGACTTAAAAGATGAAAGATGTTTGGAAGAAGAAGGTTGTGACATGACCATGCATATGATCCTAGCAAAGGCATCTAATTCAATCATTTTTTCCTTTATTTTCATCATAAATTTATCACTTATGGGCTTTTTGGAATAATACTCTTTGAATTGAGCAATGAGTTCAAGATCATCGATTTTCAAGAGAGGTTCCAAAACAAGATAGCTAAAATTCATGGTTCTGGAAGAGGAGGAATCAAGCATGGAAGTGATAGAAGAGATGAATAGAAGAAAGAAGACTAGATAATAAGAGGAAAAGAATCAAAAAGACGTGAAGAGTTTTAGGAAGTAGAGGAAGAAGCGTGAAGGAATAGGAGAAAGGATGGAAATGGGAGACTAGGAAGACATGAGAGATGTAGAAGAAAGAAGAACAAGAGTCATTTTGTGCAAATTGATACCATTTAAGTTCATTTGGATGTTGAGCAACATGTCATAGCACTTGCGATTTGACCTAGACTGACCAAGGATGACTAGAAATGACAAGAATCAATTCGCTATTTTGACAAAATTTGGGAATAAGCTGTAAAAATTATATTTCTGACAAATTTGACCAATCTCTGACAACTTTGACTTTGGCTTTGATACAAGTTTTGAAATTTTAGGATGACTTTTGACACTAGAAAGGATTTTTGCTTCAGATTTGTAATTTTTTAGTTTTTCAGTATCAATTTTTTTGCAAATTTTTCTATCCAATTTTTGAAGATCTGTGTAAAAGTTTATCTCAAGTAACCAAGTAGATATCAAGCACATAGAATAGAAAGAAAGGGGAGCAAGCAATCATATGAAAATAATGAACAGGGGACAAAGCAACCCTACACATGAACAAGCAATAGTGACTTATTGTGCTAATCCCTAGAAATACTACTTGTGTATGTTCCAAAAAGTTTTTCAATAATGTACATATTCCTAGAAAATAAAAAATTTGGCCTCACTAGGGTTTTTAGTAATGGTCTAACTCTACAAATTTTGCGATCTCAAGAGGGTGAACTCCAATCTAGGCACACTGGAGTTTTGACACAGTCTGAGAATTTAATCAACCAGGAGCTGCTAGGGAGATCTGACAACCCAACAAGAGACCACACCTGTGAAGATTTCTTCCACAAGGACATTTATATAGTGGTTGTTGCTACCACAATGAAAATGGCTATTACCTCTTGAGGTTCCATCCATGTGGTTGACCTAATTAAGGGAATGTCCACTACAGTTAACCCTCTCTAAAGGTGACTCACAAAAGATACCACAGGGAGACTAGATCAGATTCAAGGATCTGGGTTTCTAGTACTATCCAAAAAGGAAGTAGAGCATAATCCCCTAACCTCTTCACTTTGCCAAGACAAATAAGAAAGATTAATCTAACATGATAAGACTAAAATTATCTCACAAAGGTCTATGATGTCAACTGCTTATGATCTATCAACCTCTCCGGAGAGAGAATGTATCAATCAAAAGTTGAAGATGCACAAATCTAGTAGAACACAAGACAATCTCAGTAACCTCCCTACCTACAAGGGGATCTATCATCAAGAAGAGCTTCACATGCATGAACAAGTGAAAGAAGCCCACTCTCTCAAGATCATCCGCAAATAGTGTTCATAGGGCCTAATTACTATGTGTAACAGATATGCAAAAAGCAAATCTATGTTTGTTTTAGAGCCCAAAACTGAAGTTTGAATTATGAAAGCTGTAAAGCCACTCAAGTTTGATAGAAGAGAGTTTTTTTTATATCTCAAAATGAAGTGTTATCAGATGTAATAGAATACCTAAGTTCCTCACAACACGCTTAGTAGAAATTACCTGCACCTGCACCTGCACCTGCAAACCACTGTTATGAAAAAATTACCTATTCTTATACATGAAACCCACTATTATAAAAGTCCATAAAAAAAATAACACAACTTGTCAACCCCACGTGGTAGAAAATCAGGTTAGTCAAAGATAATATGTCATTTGATAGTTGAAAAACCTATTGTCATAAAAAATCAGATTCTGACCAGTCCTTACTAAATCAATAATAACTTTTGCAAATAAAAATAAAATTAATCCAAACCAATAGAAAATGAAAGCTAACTCAAATAAATTTCCATAACTATAAATTTTGGATATGTATCATGTCATATGTGCATGTACCAATAAAAACATCAATTGGATTTCATTAAATCAGGTTCAGACCAATCTTCACTAAAATGATCATAACTTTTGAAAATCAAAATGAAATTAATCCAAACCAATGGAAAATGAAAGCTAACTCAAATACCTTTCCATAAATATAAATTTTGGATCTGTATCATGTTATATGTGCATGTACCAATAAAAACATCAGTTAGATTTCATTAAATCAGGTTCAGACCAATCTTCACTAAAATGATCATAACTTTTGTAAATCAAAGAAAAATTAATCCAAACTAATGGAAAATGAAATACAATTCAAATAAATTTCCATAAATATAAATTTCAGATCTGTATCATGTCATATGTACATGTACCAATAAAAACATCAGTCATATTTATGGAAAAGCAGCCCAAAAATTTATCACAAAACTCACAAAAATTAACCTTGTGGTTGTGGGTTTGAGAAAAATGATAGAAATTTGATAGAATAGAACTGAAACCCATTTTAGGGCCCACGGTGGGCACCAAAAATGTGTATGAATTTTTTACCTAGCTGTAGACACAACACTTCAGTAAAACATTAGAGGTTAGCAAAAACCAAAATCTGCAAGTAATTGAAACTATGCTAACCAGGTGATTTACTGCCTTCTAGTAGGTGCAAGTATGATGTTCTCATATTGGAATCAAGATTAGTGACAATGCAACACCTAAATGGAGGATTTAAGATGATGAAAGCAATGAAATATGAATGCAAATTAATCTTTTTTCTTTTTTTTTTGATGCAATAGGATGAAAAACTATATGAATTTAATCTAGAATGAAATTGAAATGATATGCAATTAATCTAACAATGCTATGAGGATGAATGCAAAAGTATGAAAAAGCTATGAAAAACTATGAAATGATCTCACAAAATTGCCTATCACAAAAGCTTTGTTCTTCATTTGTAAATTCACCAGAGTAATTGTGTAAATTCGAGAGATGTGAGATTGAAAGCTTGAGGGATTTAGAGAGAGATTGAAAGCTTTGAGGGATATTTTATGAAGAGTTGAGCCTTGTTTTTATAGAAATCCAAGGCTTTGGGGATGCAAGATAAAAGCCATAAATCACTCTTGGTAAACTCAAGTTGATTTTTGAGTTAACAAGAAATTAAGAATATTTAATTCATAAAATCATACAAAAGTAGTTTTTATCTTAAAATAGAGCTTTAGTTCTCTTTTTCAACTCATCATCAGATGTTGAGTTTTAGAAAGTTTACAAATTGAAATTAGCAATTGTTTTAAAGTTGACTACTTTTTGTGATTGTGCATGATTTAATATGAATTGATTTAATAAATAAAGTGATTTATTTTCCACTTAACTGATTTTAAAATTACAATAATTGGTTTATGAGTTAATCAATTACTAAATCAAACTTTTATTCACAAACTAAATTATTAAATATTGACAACTAACTTTAATTAATTAAATAAGAATTTAATTAATTAGCAATAAGATTTTTAGATTTATTGTCAAAATAAAATAATACAATTTAGGAATAATTTAATTCAATTCAATTAAATAATTAAGTGGCAGTATTAAATCTAATTAATTAAATATTCAGAATATTCAATTAATCAAACTTTAGGATAAATATGATTTATCGCCAAATAATAATTAAGTTAAAGATAATTAGGATAAATAGGAATATTGCTAGGAATATTCGTTGATGTAGAATTTAGGATAATCAATTAAGATTCAATAATGTGCAGATGTGCCTTAGGTTAGGACTTTGATGTCGATTTCATTCAAATTGAAGATATAGGAGGTTAATGAACCTATAGCCCATTTTTGGGGTATTACAACATGTAATGATTTAGATTGGCATGATGCTATGAAAGAAGAACTTGATCAGATTATTAAGAATGAAACTTGGGAACTGGTCCCAAGACCTAGTGATAAGAATGTGATTGGAACAAAGTGGATATTCAGAAACAAGAAGAATGAAGATGGTACAATAGTAAGAAATAAAGCAAGGTTATTATGTAAGGGATATGCGCAAAGAGAAGGCATTGATTATTCAGACACATTTGTACCTATGAGAAGATTAGAAGCTATTAAGTTGTTTCTAGCTTATGCAACAGTCAAAAACTTCAAAGTTTATCAGATGGATGTCAAGTCAGCATTCTTGAATGGATATTTAAAGGAAGAAGTATACATTAAGCAGCCAGAAAGATTCACCTTATCAGACAGACCTGATATGGTATGCAAATTAAAGAAAGCCTTCTATGGACCTAAGCAAGCCCCTAGAGCTTGGTATGAGAGACTTGATGGATATCTAATGAAGATTGGATTCAAGAAAGGATTAGTAGATTGTAACCTAATCATAAGAGAGACATCTAAAGGACTACTACTTTTAGCTATATTTGTTGATGACATTATCTTTGGAGGTAATGAAAAACTTAGTGTTGAATTTTCTAAGGAGATGCAGAGAAAATTTGAGATGAGCATGATTGGACCTATCAAGTACTTTTTGGGATTGAATGTGCAGTAGATAGAGAAAGGTATTTTCATTAATTAGTCCAAGTATGTGAAAGAGGTATTGAAGAAATTCAAGATGGATGATTGCAAGTCAGTAGGGACACCTATGATAACTAGATGCAAGCTTACAAAAGTAGATGAATCACCAACAATAGATATAACATTGTACAAGTCTATGATTGGAAAAATCATTTATCTTACTCAAACTAGACCTGATATTTCCAATGCAATTGGCATAGTTGGAAGATTTGCAGCAGAGCCTAAACAAAGTCACCCCATGGTAGTAAAAAGGATATTCAGATACTTGCAAGGCACTATAGACTATGGTCTATGGTATCCTAATTTAGAAAATGTTGAGCTTCATGTGTATACTGATTTAGATTGGGCAGGATGCGTTGATGAAAGAAAGAGTACATCGGGTGGAGCAGTGTTTCTTGGTGACAGACTTGTCACTTGGACAAGCAAGAAACAAAATTGCATTTCTCAGTCAATAGCTAAAGAGAAATATGTTATAGTAGCCTTGAATTGTTCTACAATTGTTTGGATCAAGTAGATGATAAAGAATTTTGGAATTTAGATTGATTGTCCTATTGTTATTCACTGTGATAACACTAGCACTATCAACATGTTGAAGAACCCTATGATGCATGCAAAGACAAAGCACATTGAGATCAAGTATCACTTCCTAAGAGAGAAAGCGATAGAAATAGAAGTCAAGTTAGACTTTGTGAGTACTAAAGATTAGTTGGAAGACATATTCACAAAGCTATTTCCAAAGGATACTTTTGAGTATCTCAGTGAGAAGTTGGGAGTAATTCCCTTCCCTGATTCTACTTAAAAGAAAGAAGAAAGAGCATCAGTCCTTAAGGACTGATGGATGGTTGACTACTCTACCTTAGGAGTAGTACTGATGCTAAAACTGTTTGGTGCCCTTTTCCATTGATGTCAAAGGGGAAGTAATATATAGTCATGAAAAACAAATGTAAAAGAAGGAATAATATACTAAGGGGGAGTTGTATTCAATTATGAAAGCGGTTGAGTTGAGAAAATGGAGAATGTTGAAGAATATTACATTAGATGAATGATTCATCCTTGGGGGAGTTTTGAAGAGGAAATTGAGAATGTTATAAAAGAAATGTTCATTTGGATTGGAGTTTTTCATTCCATATGTTGCCATCAATGCCAAAGGGGGAGATTGTTGGAGATTTTCCAACAAGCTAGTACTGAATGTATGTTTGTCATTGATGAGAACATATGGTAAGTAGCATGCATGGAAGAATTACACAGTAAGATTTAAGTATATGTAGCATGGACATGACTATTAGCATGATATCATGGGCACAGAGGTTAACTGTTAGTATAGATAGTTATATAGCAACTTGTGTCAATAGTGTTCCTAACAGAGTTATAGATAGTATTTTGTGAATGGTTGTTTGTATAGTTAGCATGGAGCCTTGTGCATTTGGATATGTGATGGAGACATGTTAGTGATGTTACATTCATGGATGTAGAGTTTCATGATCAGTAGAAGTGAAGTTATGTAGTCAATATTCACCAGTAGTAGTTTCCTATGTTTTTTAGAAGAGCCAATAGAGATTATATTGGTTCTGGAGTTGCACCTATCATTTTGGTATGCGCCCTTGGATTAGAGCTTGGAGAAGAGTTATTAATCTTTAGTTAAGAATGCATGAGTTAATTCATCTTGAGGAGAAGAAAGATCCAATTATTTTGGTAGAGCCGATAGTGTGTAGCATGCATCTACAATTATCTTATTAGACAGGTCCCAAAATGTGTTGTGTGTTAGAAAGTAAAGATCCCCAAGATAACTGAGAGGGGGGGGGGTGAATCAGTTATCAGATAATTTATCCATTCAATATCTTTAAACAATATAATCAATGTACTGATCAACCATAGAAAGATAATCATACATAATTGCACAATAACACAAGATATGTTAACTAGGGAACCTCTTGAAAAGAGTAAACCCTGGTGGGAATGATGCCCATAAAATGATGGACTAATATGAAAGTTCCTTGTTAGAGGATGGACCCTATTAGGATTCTTATGAAATATATTCAGTACATATGAATCCCTATTAGGAGATTTTGAATCCCTGTTAAAAGATTCTAACCCGGTTAAGAGTTTATGGAAGACAAAAGGACCCACTACCCAAACAGCTTCAAGGCAAGATCTCTGAACCCACTGTCCAAAAGATATTAGAATTATTCAATAGAATAATATGAAATATGTTACCTCCTTCACACTGTGCCAAACTACACTCTCTGCTACACAAGATCACAATTCCAGATCTCTGTACTCACAAGTCTTCCTTCATCACTGAATTAGCTCTTTTCTTCATTTCATGCATATATTCGCATCACAATCTTCACAGTACACTTTACAATAAGGAAAAAATTTCTTCTTATATACCAAACTCAAATAATTACAAATGAGTCGGTCCTCAAATATAAAATAATAAATTCTACACGCTATACACAAAATTCACATAAAACTGTTGACTTCCAGTTACTGTAACTTTCTCCAAACATGTCCTCAAAGTTTGCACTATGAACCACAACATCATTAATGAGTCTCCAACATCCTTTTAACTGTGGAAAATCAGATTCCATCCCAGCTAAGAGATATCCTGCAATTTCCAAACATCGCTACACAGAAACACTGTCTAAACACTACTTTCACCAAAATGCATATAACTCTTACAAATGAATGAATTTCTTTTTATGCTGTTAACCATAGGTTAATAACACACCAAAGAACATACCATCAATTGCAAAAAATCCAATCTACAATACAACATGTGTGCAAAACAAAACTGTACCTACTTTCCTGCTAATATCTAGAATATCACTGTGTTGACATCAATGACAATCCAAGTCATGAATGAAACAACAACTGCTACAGAATGACTGCCAAAACACTTTGCATTCATTCTTAACAATCTCCCCCATTGGCATTGATGGCAACATAGATGAAAAACATCCAATGTTCCAAAAATCCAATACTACAACATCACTGCAAAATATCAAATCAAATCTTGCTTCATTTTCCTATTCAACTCTCTCATACAATCCACAATGTTTTTCATGTATATCTCTCCCCCATTGACATCAATGACAGAAATTACATCACTAAGTCAACAACAACTTAATGTCAAAAGACACTTTTCAAAAAAATACAATAACAAGAGTCCTCATGACTCAACTCATAAACTCCCCCATAAAGGAAGTTCCAACATCCAATCCAGAGGAAATATAGGGCTCATATACCACTAGATGGATGCAATCATCTGCATCAATTCTCAAAAATAGGTTGGGGCATAACCCCAAGCATACCTCTCAAATACACAAATGTATCCTTAGGTAAAGGCTTTGTAAATATATCTGCTATCTGCTCCTTTGTACTTATGTACTCCAATCTTAGTTCTTTTTCTGCAACTTTCTCTCTTACAACATGATACTTGATCTCAATATGTTTAGTCTTAGAATGTAAAATAGGATTTTTTTGACATACTCAGTATACTGGTGTTTTCACAATGTATAACAATAGGCTCATCAAAATTTATTCCAATATCTTTCAACATCTGCTTCATCCAAATAATCTGATTATAATTATTTGCTGCTGCAACATATTCTGCTTCTACTGTGCTTTATGAAGTACAATTCTACTTCTTACTTAGCCAAGAGACCAATTTACCTCCAAGAAAAAAGGCTCCACCATTGGTTCTTTTCTTGTCATCAACGCTGCCTCCCCAATCTGCATCAGTATAGGCACATAAGGTAAAATCATCAAAATTCTCATACCATAATCTATAATCCATTGTTCCTTTCAGATATCTCAGTATCCTCTTTACTACTGCATAATGTGATTCTCTAGGTTCTGCTTGAAATCTTGCCACAATCCCCACTGAATGTGCTATATTAAGTCTTGTATGTGTTAAGTACTGCAATCCTCCAATCATAGATCTGTACTTTTTCTGCTCAACTGCTGGTGTCTCATCTTTACTAGATAACTTATGTCCAATTACCATAGGTGTTCCAATAGGTTTAGAATCTTCCATTCCAAATCTTTTCAATAATTCATTTAAATACTTAGTTTGACCTACAAATATACCTTCCTTGCTTTGTGTTATCTATAATCCCAAAAAATATTTCATTTCTCCAATCATGCTCATCTCAAATTCAGTCTTCATTTCATCTACAAATTTATCACTAGCTTCATCTTCTCCTCCAAAGATAATATCATCAACAAATATAACTATAACCAACAAACCATTCTCAATTTCTTTTGTGTATAAGTTACTATCTGCTGTTCCTTTTATAAATCCCAATTTCAATAAATACTTATCCAATCTTGCATACCGGGTTCTAGGTGCTTGTTTTAATCCATATAAAGCTTTCTTTAACTTACATACCATATCTCCTTCTTGTGTCAAAGGAAAACCTTTAGGCTACTCAATGTAGACTTCTTCTTCTAATTCACCATTCAAAAATGTTGACTTCACATCTATCTGATACACTCTAAATTTCTTGTAAGTTGCATATGCTAGAAACATTCTTACTGCTTCAAGTCTGGCCATAGGTGCAAAAGTTTCTTCATAGTCAATTCCTTCTTGTTGTGAATATCCTTTACATACCAATCTTGCTTTGTTTCTTATCACTTCTCCTTGTTCATTCATCTTGTTTTTGAATACCCACTTTGTTCCAATCACATTCTTGTCTTCAGGTCTAGGGACCAATTTCCATGTTTTGTTTTTTTCAATCTGCTCTAGTTCTTCTTTCATAGCATTGATCCAATGTTTAGCTTCATTAGTAGTCTTAGGTTCAATTTGAGAAATCAAACATAAATGTACCTTATTTCGAGTCAAAAATCCTCTATCTAAACTTCCAATAACTTTCTCAATATGGTGATGTCTTGAAGTATACCTATTAGGTGTCATAGTTACTGATCTTGTTCCGATTGTAGGTTCTTCACTGCTTTCTTCTCTATTTTCTTCTTTGTTTTCTTCTTTGTTCTCTTCTTTTTCTTCTTCAGTATAACTTTCATTCAGTAAATCACTGTTAGTTTCAAAAGATAATTATGCATTTTCAATGTTAGGTTGAGGTTGTACTTCTCCATCAAATTCATAATCAAGCATTCTTTCCTGAATTTTAAACTTTTCATCAACTTTTACATTTGCACTTTCAACAATAGTCTTAGTTCTTTTGTTATAACATCTATATGCTTTGCTCTTTAAAGAATATCCAAGAAATATTCTTTCATCACTTCTAGGATCAAACTTTCTTATGTCATCATCTCTCTTAATATAACATTTACTTCCAAAAATTCTAAAATACTTAATTGAGGGTGTATGTCCAAACCATAATTCATAAGGTTTCTTGTTTGTATCTACTCTGATTTGTACTCTATTCATAGTGTATACTGTTGTGTTCACTGCTTCTCTCCAAAAAGTTTTAGCCAAATCATTTTCAAACAACATAGCTCTTGCTGCTTCAATTATTGACCTATTTCTTCTTTCTGCAATACCATTTTGTTCTGGTGTTCTAGGGGCTGAAAGTTCTCTCTTAATACCATTCATTTCACAAAAGGTGTTAAACTCTCTAGATGTAAATTCACCACCTCTATCAGATCTTAGACACTTAATATTCATTCTAGATTCATTCTCAATTTTGCTTTTCATGATCTTAAATTTATCAAATGCTTCAAATTTTTCTTTCAAAAATGCAATCCACATCATTCTTGTAAAATCATCAAAAAGAATCATAAAATACCTTTCACCATATAATCCTCTGATCCTAGTAGGACCACTCAAGTCTGTATGAACAATCTCCAACTTCTTTGTCGAAGTGAACTTCTTATTGGGAAATGAACTCCTTTTCTACTTTTCTATCATACATTCTTTGCAAATCATGTTATTAGGTTTCATAATTCTAGGTAAATCTCTTACCGCAAGTGTAGTGCTCACCTTGACAATATTATCAAAGTTTATATGAAAAAACCTTTTATGCCATAACCAACTGTCATCAATCCTAGTTATCAAACATGTCATCTTAGTAGGATTCAACTAAAATACATTACCTCTGGTTCTGGATCCTTTTCCAATCAGATTTCCATCTTTATCTTTTATCACACAAGTTTTCTCAGAAAACCAAACTTGATAACCCTTATCAGCTAATTGTCCAACACTTAGTAGATTATGTCTTAATCCATCAACAAAGTAAATATCATCAGTGTTAGTCTTTCCATCAAGAGTAATAGATCCTATACCCTTAATCAAACAAGGTGCATTGTTACCAACTCTAACAATTCCTCCATCATAATTATCTAACTTAACAAACTTTTTATTATCTCCAGTCATATGATGTGAACAACCACTGTCTATAATCCAATCAGATTTCTTTTCAACTTGTGAAACTAATGATTTTTCTTCCCTTTTATCAGATTCAAAACTTTCAGCTTTAATTGCGACAAATCCTATTTCCTCAAAGTTATCATTATCACTGTCACTTAAATGTTTTTCAATTACTGCTTCAAAATCTTCATCATTTGCATAATAACATTCTTTAGATCTCCTAGGTTTAAATTTGCTTCTATATTTCTTAACTCTTTTAGGACATTTAGATGAAAAATGACCATATTCTTGACAAGTCCAACATTTAAAAATTTTCTTACCATCTGGTTCTCTTTTTACAAGTAATGCAATACCTTCTTCAATCTTCTTATCTTCCTTAGATCTGCTACTATTGGCATAATCTCCATTCACACTAGTACTTCTTGTAGGTTTGATGCTAAGAGCACTAAATGCTATTTCCATTCTAGGTAGCTCTCCTAATAATCTCAAGTTCATCTCTACTATTTCTAATCTTCCAAGAAGAGTCTCTCTTGAAAAGTTTGATGTACAAGGTATCACTTGTTCAATCATCTGTGTTGTCTGCTTGAATACTAGTGTCAAAGTTTTTAGAATTTTCCATATCACTTCATTCTCTATCTTATCACCTCCACAAGACTTTATTCCTATCACAATCTCAGACATCCTACCAATATAGCTTCTAATAGATTCATCTTCCATCATTCTAATATCTTCAAATGCACAAATCCAATTATGTAATCTAGCCTTCTTTGCATGTTCATCACCTTCAAAAGTAGAATGTAAAGCTTTCCAAATTGCATGAGATGTTTTCAAACATCTTACCTGACTATATTCATTCTCCAGTAGTGCTGACAAAAGTGCTTCTCTTGCAAGTATGTTACACATGAATAGATCTAGTTCATCTTTAGTTCTTGCCTCTAGATTGTCTTCCTCAATGATAGTCTTCTCATTCTTTGTAATCAAGCAATAACTTGGTCCTAAACACAATAGATGTGTCTTCATCTTTTCTTTCCAGCTGTCAAAATTTACTCCATCAAACTTAGGGCTTTCTTTTTTGAAATTCGCCATGGATCTCCTTAAGTTGTTAAACTTTTGTTTCAAGGACCTACTGCTGTGATACGAATTGTTAGAAAGTAAAGATCCCCAAGATAACTGAGAGGGGGGGGAGGGGGGGTTGAATCAGTTATCAAATAATTTATCCATTCAATAGCTTTAAACAATATAATCAATGTACTAATCAACCATAGAAAGATAATCATACACAATTGCACAATAACACAAGATATGTTAACTAGGGAACCTCTTGAAAAGAGTAAACCCCGGTGGGAATGATGCCCACAAAATGATGCACTAATATGAAAGTTCCTTGTTAGAGGATGGACCCTATTAGGAGTCTTATGAAATACATTCAGTACATATGAATCCCTGTTAGGAGATTTTGAATCCTTGTTAAAAGATTCTAACTCGGTTAAGAGTTTATGGAAGACAGAAGGACCCACTACCCCAATAGCTTCAAGGCAAGATCTCTGAACCCACTATCCAAAATATATTAGAATTATTCAATAGAATAATATGAAATATGTTACCTCCTTCACACTGTGCCAAACTACACTCTCTACTACACAAGATCACAATTCCAGATCTTTGTACTCACAAGTCTTCCTTCATCACTGAATTAGCTCTTTTCTTCATTTCATGCATATATTCGCATCACAATCTTCATAGTACACTTTACAATAAGGAAAAAATTTCTTCTTATATACCAAACTCAAATAATTACAAATGATTTGGTCCTCAAATACAAAATAATAAATTCTACATGCTACACACAGAATTCACATAAAACTGTCAGCTTCCAGTTACTGTAACTTTCTACAAACATGTCCTCAAAGTTTGTGCTATGAACCACATCATCATTAATGAGTCTCAAAAATTCCTTTAACTATGCAAAATTAGATTCCATCCCAGCTAAGAGATATCCTCCGATTTCAAAACATCGCTACACAGAAACACTGTCTAAACACTGCTTTCACCAAAATGCTCATAACTCTTACAAATGAATGAATTTATTTTTGCACTGTTACCCATAGGTTAATAACACACAAAAGAACATACCATCAACTACGCAAAAGCCAATCTGCAATAAAACATGTGCACAAAACAAAACTTTACCTACTTTCCTGTTAATATCTAGAATATCACTGTGTTGACATCAATGACAATCCAAGTCATGAATGCAACGACAACTACTACAGAATGACTACCAAAACACTTTGCATTCATTCCTAACATTTCATGCTTAGTAGAGCTAACTAAATTATTATTGGATTTTTTTATGGTTTCTCTAATATGATTTCAAGGTGGTTCTAATAGGCTAACTTGATTATATCATTTAGAGGAAAGATATTTATGGACAATCATTTGTGATTGCTAGAGCATGGTTCAGAGTTGATTGTGAAGAGTAGAACAAAGTGTGTGAAGTGTTGAGCCATCAGAAGAAGGTCTATGTGACTAAGGAAAGTATTTGTGCTATACATTGGAATTGATCCAGATAGCAGGTCAAAGCACAGTTCACCAAAATCCAAATATAGTGTGTATTTGTTATTCAGAAGGTTGTAGCCTTCACCCATTTGAGTAGTGTTCTCTTAGATAGTGTGTCCTCACCACTAATAGGGTTAATTATAAAAGACTCCTAATAGGGTCTGACCCTTGACCATGTCTACTATACTAAATGTATTATAAAGAAACTCCTAACTAGGTTAAGGATCTTCTAATACGGATCATAATACACTAGTACAGAATATTAGTGGGTGTCAATTCCCACCAGGGTTTTTACCTATATGGGTTTCCTTGTAACCTTAATTGGATAAACAATTAAAACTTGTAGATAACTGATTCACCCCTCCCTTTCAATTATCTCTTGGGACTATTCCTAACAATTTTTTTTCTAAAGTAGATGACTATTGGTTGTGGCACAAAAGACTATGTCATATAAATTTTGATAACATAGTAAAGATCAGTAATGTTAAGGTAGTAAGAGACCTACCTAGCATAGCAAAGCCAATTGATACCATCTATAGAGAATGTGTAATGGGAAAGCATGTGAGGAATTCATTCAGGAGCAAGCATAATTCAGTAGAGAACAAGTTGGATCTGATTCATACAGACCTATGTGGACCAACTCAAACAAGATCATACTATGGTGAAAGGTATTTCATTTTGTTTGTAGATGATTATTCTATAATGATGTGGGTTCCATTCTTGAAAGATAAGTTAGAAGCATTTGAGAAGTTCAAAATATTCAAAGCTAAGGTTGAGAATTTGTCTGGACTAAAGATAAAGTGTCTAAGATCAGATAGAGGAGGAGAATTCACCTCTGATAGATTCTATAAGTACTATGAAGAACATAGCATAAAAAGAAATTTAAGTGCACCTAGAACCACTCAAAAAAATGGGATTGCAGAGAGAAGGAACAAGATTATCCTTCATACAATGCGAACCATCATGATTGAAGGAAAAGTTGCACACACCTATTGGAGAGATGCGGTCAATACAATAGTCTATACAATCAATAGAATACAATTAAGGCCTGGCCCAGACAAGAAACCTTATGAGCTATGGTTTGGTAATGTTCCCATAGTGAAATACTTTAGAATCTTTGGAAGCAAGTGCTACATCAAGAGAGAAGAAGTAGTAGGCAAGTTTGATGTAAGAAGTGATGAAGGTATTTTTCTTGGTTACTCTACTAAAAGTAAATCTTATAGATGTTTTAACTTGAAATTGAAGAAAATCATTGAAAGTGATCATGTTAAGATTGATGAAAATTTTATGGTTCAAGAAAGATATCATGATTACTCACCTATGATTGAAGAATAATCTAGACCTTCCACTAGTGAGACAGTTGTTGAAGAAATGTTTGACAGTATCAATGTATTATTCAATGACCCCCAAATAAGTGAAGAAGAAACTCAGAAGGAAGATTAGTCAGTTTCACCTAAAGCTCTAAAGTATACATCTAGATATCACTCTAAGGATGACATCATTGGATATTAGAGCAGAAAGTCACAAAAAGATCAAAAATAAAGAATTTAGCAAGCAATGAGGTAGTATGTTTACTATCTCAGATTGAACCTTTAAGTGTTAAATATTCATGTAATGATTCAGATTGGTATGATGCTATGAAAGAGGAACTAGATCAAATTATCAAGAATGATACTTGGGAACTGGTCCCAAGACCAAGTCATAAGAATGTGATTGGAAAAAAATGGATATTCAGAAACAAGATGAATGAAGATGGTACAGTAGTAAGAAACAAAGCAAGGTTAGTATGTAACGGATATGCGCAGAGAGAAGGCATTGATTATTCAGACACATTTGTACCTGTGATTAGATTAGAAGCTATTATGTTGTTTCTAGCTTATTCAATGGTCAAAAACTTTAAATTTTATCAGATGGATGTCAAGTCAACATTCTTCAATGGATAATTGAAAGAAGTATACATTGAGCAGCCAGAAGGATTCACCTTATCAGACAAAATTGATATGCTATGTAGATTGAAGAAGGCCCTCTATGGACTTAAGCAAGCCCCTAGAGCATGGTATGAGAGACTGGATGGATATCTAACAAAGATTGGATTCAAGAAAGGAGAAGCAAACTATAATCTATTCATAAGCGAGACATCTGAAGGTTTACTACTTGTAGCTATATTTGTTGATCACATTATCTTTACAAGTAATGAAAAACTTAGTAATGAATTTTCTAAGGAGATGTAGAGTGAATTTGAGATGAGCATGATTGGACCTATCAAATACTTTTTTGGACTGAGTGTGCACCAGACAGAGAAAGGTATTTTTATTAATCAGTCCAAGTATGTGAAAGAGATATTAAAGAAATTCAAGATGGATGAATGCAAGCTAGTAGGGACACCTATGATAACTAGATGAAAGCTTACAAAAGAAGATGACTCACTAGCAATAGATATAACATTGTACAAGTCTATGATTGGAAAACTCATTTATCTTACTCAAACTAGACCTGATATTTCCAATGTAGTTGGCATAGTTGGAAGATTTGCAGTAGAGCCTAACCAAAGTCACCTCATGGTAGTAAAAGGAATATTTAGATACTTGCAAGGCACCATAGATTATTTTCTATGGTATCCCAATTCAAAAAATGTTGAGCTTAATATATATACTGATGCAGATTGGGCAGGATGCGTTGATGATAGAAAGAGTACATCAGGAGGAGCAGTGTTTCTTGGTGACAGACTTGTCACTTGGACAAGCAAGAAGAAACATTGTATCTCTTAGTCAATAGTAGGAGTAGAGTATGTTGTAGTAGCCCTAAATTACTCTACAATTGTTTGGAACAATAAAATGATAAAGGACTTTGGAATTCAGATTGACTATCCTATTATTATACATTGTGATAACACTAGCACTATCAATATGTTAAAGAACCCTATGATGCATGCAAAGACAAAACACATTAAGATCAAGTATCACTTCCTAAGAGAGAAAGTAGTAGAGAAAGAAGTTAAATTGGACTATCTGAGCACTAAAGATCAACTAGCAGACATATTCACAAAGCTTTTTCCAAAGGATACTTTTGAGTATCTCAGGGAGAAGTTGGGAGTAATTCCCTTCCTTGATTCTGCTTAGAAGAAAGAAGAAAGAGCATCAATCCTCAGGGATTGATGGATGGTTGACTACTCTACCTTAGGAGTAGTACCAGTTCTTAAACTATTTGGTGCCCTTTTCTATTGATGTCAAAGGGGGAGTAATATATATTCATGAAAAATAGAAGTAAAAGGAGTAATATACTAAGGGGGAGTAGTATTTAGTTATGGAAGCAGTTCAGTTGAGGAAATGGAGAATGTTGAAGAATATTGCAGTAGATGGAGGATTCATCCTTGGGGGATTTTTGAAGAGGAAATGGAGAATGTTATCAAATAAATGTTCATTTGGGTTGGTGGTATTTTTCATTCCATATGTTGTCATCAATGCCAAATGGGGAGATTGTTGGAGATTTTCTAGCGAGCCAGTGTTGACTATATGTTTGTCATTGATGACAACATATGGTAAATAGCATGCATGGGAGACTTATGTAGTAAGCTTTTGGTATATATGACATTGACATGTTATCAACATGATATCATGGATGCAAAGGTTAACTGTTAGTATAGATAGTTATATAGAAGCTTGTGTCAGTAGTGTTCCTGACAGAGTTATAGGCAGGGTTCGGTAAATGATTGTTCGTACAGTTATCATGGAGCCTTGTGCATTTGGATATGTTATGGAGACATTTTATTAATGTTACATTCATGGATGTAGAGTTTGATGATTAGTAGAAGTGAAGTTATGCAGTTGCTATTCAGCAGTAGTAGTTTCCTGTGTTTATTCAAAAGAGCTGACATAGATTATATTGGTTCAGGGGTTGCACCTATCATTTCAATATGTGCCCTTGAATTAGTGCTTGGAGAAGAGTTAGTAATGTTTGGTTAAGAGTGCATGATGTAACTCAGCTTGAGGAGAAAGTTTTAGTCATTTTGGTAAAGCTGACAGTGTGTAGCGTACGTGTACATTTGTTAATATTGGATAGGTCCTGGAATGTGTTGCGTGCTTAGTAGAGCTGACAAAATTATTATTGGAGTATGTTATTGATTCTCCAATATTATTTCAAGGTGGTTCTAATAGGCTGACTTGATTATATCATTTGGAGGAAAGATATTTATAGGCAGTCATTTGTGATTGTTAAGTATGATTGAGAGTTAATTGTGAAGAGTAGAGAAAAGTGTGCGAAGTGTTGAGCCATCAGAAAAAGGTCTATGTGACCAAGTAAAGTATTTGTGCTATACATTGGAACTGATCCTGATAGCAGGTCAAAGTGCAATTCACCAAGATCTAGATATAGTGTGTATCTATTATTTAGAAGGTTGTAGCCTTCACCCCTTTGAGTAGTGTGCTCTTGGATAGTGCATCCTCACCCCTAACAGGGTTAATTTTAAAAGACTCCTAACAAGGTCTGACCCTTGACTAGGTCTACTATACTAAATATATTGTAAAGAAACTCCTAATAGGGTTAAGGATCTTCTAATAATGATCATAAAACACTAGTGTAGATTATTAGTGGGTGTCAATTCCCACTGGGGTTTTTACCTATTTGGGTTTCCCTGTAACCAAAATATTGGTGTTGTGTTCAAGTGCTCTTTCATTGTGTTTATGCTTTATGTTTAAGTATACTTAATTGGATAAACAATTTAAACTTGTAGATAACTGATTCACCCCCCCTCTCAGTTATCTCTTGGGACTATTCCTAACATCACTATGCTTGATCTTTGTAATGCACAACAAAAGATTGGAGAACCTTTCCTTACTTTTTTGTAAAGATGGCATCAATTATTTTCCAAGTATCCATGAATAATTCTTGAACAAGAAAAGATGGATATATTAGTGCATAACCTTACACAAGAGATGAGTTATAGGCTGCAATTGCAATGTCCTCCAAATTTTAACAAACTCATTGAAAATGGAGTCAAAATTGAGGAAGCTATGGTTAGAAAAGGTGATATTAAGCTTTACTCCAAGGCCAATGTTGGCTCTTCAAATTTAAATCCCAACAACAAAAGGAATGACAAATCAAAATTTTATAACAAAAACAAGAATATTGTCAATGATGGGATTGGTGATAACTGACATGTTAAACCAACTCAACCTATCCTAAATTTCATGAGAAAAGCTAATGCTACTCAACCTACTGAAAGAAATCATACCACAACATAGAATACCAATAATAACTCATCCAATTGAAGACTACCTTGTATGCCACATAGAAGAAATTTTACTCCTTTAGGTGAATCTCTTGAATCAGCATTAAGGAAGTTGATCACAAAGAAACTCATTGTACTTCCTGAAATTAGGGATTTTGAGCTTAGGGTGAAACCTTCTTGGTAGAATGATAATGATTATTGTGAATTCCATAGAGAGAAAGGTCACAAAACCAATGATTTTCAAATACTTAAAAATGTGATATAAGACTTGATAGAAAGTGGTGAAATAAGTGTTGATGGACATACCTCAAAAGAGTCACATTCGACTTTTACAGATCCACTTCATGAACATGAGAAAAGAAGTTCTTCCAATACTAAGGGTAATAATCAAGCCAACTAAAATACCACATCCTATAAGTATGTTAACCACATTTTTGAATGTCATCCTTCTCAATATTATGCCAATGTGACTACTATCAAAGAGAAGTTTGAGAGTCAACTAGTTAATGTCACTACTCGAGCCCAATCCAAGGTTACTCTCCAAGGTGTCTCGTCCAAACCTACCACCTCACAAAACAAGTTTGTCTATGTTCCAAATTATACACCAAATATTTCCAATCAATACAATGTTTTGGATCAATTGAAGAAAACACCAGCCCAAACATCTATACTAGAGCTTTTTCATCTATCACTGTCTCATAAGGATATTCTTTAGAAAGCTCTCTTAGAAAATCATGTCCCTACAAATCTATATCAAGCGCAATTCCAAGCTATGGTGGGACACTTGACAACTCTAGATTACCTATATTTTAGTGAGCATGATGATCTAGCCATTAATGAACCCCATAATGCTCCACTCCATATAGAAGTCCTTGTACAAAATGATAAAATCAAAAGAGTACTAATAGATGGAGGAGCTGGCTTGAATATATGCACTTTGAAACTAGTCCTTAAATTATGATTTTCTGAAAATGTTGTAGATCCAAAGAAGAAAATCACAATCAAAGCTTATGATTAGGAGGAGAGGTCATCCAAGAGATCTATGGTTCTTCCTATTAGAGTACGTCCTATAGTCAAAGATGTTCTTTGTCAAGTTTTTAATATGGAACTCACATATAATATTCTTTTGGGAAGACCTTGGATTCATTCTATGCAAGCTGTGCCCTCAACTTATCATCAGTGTTAGAAATTTCCCCATAATGGTCAAGAAATAATTATCAAAGGAGATCCAAATCCTTTTCAGTATTGTAACACTATGAAGGTAGCAACTGAGTCTTTGGTACCTTATAATTGTGTTGGATCTTCTACAACAACACCTATTAATCCAAGTAATATAGCATCAACATCTAAATCTAGTGGGATCAAAATAGACATAAAAGAACAAAGTATGAGAGAATATACTTTGGGTGAAACCTTTTGTATCACATAGTTACCCTTATCTCCTAAATCATATGGGAAATCCTTTATTATCAAACAACTAGAGGCTCCTTCTACAGCTATTTATGGTAAATTCATAAGTGGGGGCACTATATCAAAAGAAGAAGTTGAGTGTAATGCTAATCATTTTCTTAAACACTATAAGGATGAAGAAGATGTAAAACATGAATATATCACCTAATGTATATGGTAAGGGATATACTTTGTTACAAAAGATGGGATATCAAGGCAATGGACCTGTAGGGTTGTAGAGAGACAGTGTCATATTACCAATTCTAAAAAATCCAAATTACCAAAGGGACACAACATGATTAGGTTATAAAGGAGAAGGACCAAAGGAACCTAAAGGTAAAGAAAAGATCACATCTTTCAATAAAGTCTCTCAAACCTCTAAATTAGGTTTCTGAAAAGATAGTAAGTATGTGGATAAGGAAAAGCAAAGGATAGCAATAGAAATCATTAATATGCTTAGGGATAATCAAGGACAAGATGATGATTCTGACTCTAATGATTATGAATGGGATTCACTATCTAAAAATACTAAAGAAATAGGAGTTGATGTTGTTCATACATATAGTGATGATTACCGTGAGGGGGAGAGTTCAAGGACTGAATCACTAGGATTAGTTCCACATAATACTACTCTTGACGATTGTGAGGAAAGTGAGAATTATCTTGTGATAGATAATTTGGATGAGAGTATTAAAATAGACCTTGCTAAGACTATCATAAACCTTATTAATTTCTCTATAAATACCATTTCAACCTTTGAAATTGATCCAAATGATCCATTACCCCTTGTTCATCCTGACCTTATAGATTGGGATTCTCCTAATAATCTAGAACTTGATGTTTTCCATAATGATGATGTAGCTATCGACTATCTTGGAATGAGAGATCATCTACCACCAGGGGATCATAAGTTGGGATTTTTAATAGAACTCAATGACATGGCTTATTTTGGAGAGTGTGCCAATCCTTTTAGTTGTAAAAATGTAAAAATAATAAATAGATCTAACAGTGAAAACCACTCACTGGTAGTGTTAGATCTTAAAAAAAGTAAAAATAAAAGACGTATCTAAGGGTGAAAACCTCTCTAAGGTGCTTGAAGATGGAAGGATTGACACTCTCCCTAATTATATGTATTGAGAGAAATTTGAAATACTTATTGAACTAGCATTGCCTCTCAACATTGGAACAGAGGAGTCCTAATGTATTCTTTGAGTAGCAGCATCTTTAACAGAGTAAAAAAGGGAAGCATTTTCACAATTTTTCAAGGAAAGACAAGTCAACTTCGCTTGTTCTTATGCAGATATGCTAGGACTAGATCCTAATCTTATTATGCATCACTTATCTATTACATCAGGGATTAAACTAGTCAAGTAGAAACTCAGGAAGATGCATCCTCATATTGCTCTTATGGTAAAAGAAAAATTGAAAAAGATCCTCAATGTTGGATTCATTCGACCCATTGATTATGGTGAGTGGATTTCAAATATTGTACCAATAAAAAAGCCAGACAAATCTATTAGGATTTGTATAGATTTTTGAGATCTCAACAAGGCTTGTCCTAAAGATAACTTCCCATTGCCTAACATTGATATCATAGTTGATTTGACAGTTGGTCATGAGATGTTATCCTTAATGGATGGTTTTTCAGGCTATACCCAAATCAAGATTGTGCCAAAAGACCAGGAGAATACTGCTTTTACATGTCCTTGGGTTACGTATTGTTGGAATGTGATGCCTTTTGGGCTCAACAATGCTGGTGCAACTTATTAGAGGGCCATGACCAAAATATTCCATGACATGATGCATACTATTATGGAAGATTATGTGGATGATATCCTAGAAAAATCTAAAAGTAGAGATGGTCATTTAAGAGTGCTAGATAGGATATTCACCAGGATGGAAAAATACCAAATTAGACTCAATCTAAAGAAGTGTGCATTTGGGGTTACTCCAGTCAATCAAAAGATTTGTTTATCAACTAGTAGATAGAAGTCATCCTTTTTAGCACTTGTTACATAAAGATATCACATTTAAATGGGATGATAAGTGTGAAGAAGCCTTTGATAAGATCAAGAAATATTTGGTAAATCTACCTACTCTAATGTCACTATTTCTAGGCAAGCCACTCTTGCTCTATATTTCAGCTACAGAAGTCTTGCTAGGTGCTCTTCTGGCCCAAAAAGATTAAGAAGGAAAAGAAAAGGCTATATATTACATTAGTTGCACTCTTGTGGGATATGAGCTTAATTATTCTCCAATTGAATGAGCATGTTTAGCAGTGGTCTTTGCTTCACAAAAATGGTAGCATTACATGTTATCTCATTCTATCAAGCTTATTGATGCAGGAGCATCCTGGGTGTAAGAGCAATCTTGCATCACCCAAAAATATTTTTATTTTTGTATTCAATAAGGGCTATTTTGTGCAGAGCTGCTATTTATGGAAAGTTACTATTTTTGGTAATTTTTGTATGTGCTCAGAATGATCTTATTTCTTTCTTGGAGGTTCATTTTGGTCATATAAGTCTGCCAGTAAAGTTTCATTGCCAGATCAAGTGTATATTGGAAGATATTGAAGATTTTCGGTATTGGCAGCAGGGTACAGAAACTTTGAACTCAATTTTGAAGGCTTTAGAGGCCCCAGATGAGGTCAAAAACTTGGGTGATAGGTGCTTGCGCCAATCAAGCCTATAGAGCGCTTCGTGGCATTTTCAAAATGGGGTTATAATACCCGATCGGGTCAACTGGTGATGACTTATGGTCTTCGGAAGTTGGGCCACCCGAAATGGCGAAAAATAATTTTCTTCAAAATTTCTGTTCAGGTTTCAAAGGTTATCTTGAGCCGACTATGATGTAATAAAATGTAAAATAAAATAATTCTAAGTTTGGTCGGCCTTATTGGCTAAAATTCTGGAACCTTCCCAGGCGGTGGAAAATTGCCTATATAAGGAAGGCTGTATTATTGTCTTAGGCAGTTCAGAATAGTTCTGGGTAGTAGATCTGGGTAATAGTTCGAGGCTTTGTCCTACAGAACATTGTAAGAATGCCCATGTGGCTTTGCATATTGTAATTCTGAAAGTTTGTAATTCCACATTTGTGGAGATAATAAGAAGCCAATTTTCTGTTCTTACATATTGCTGTTGTTGTTTCTCTATTTCTGTTATGTGTTTGTGGTATTAAGGGGAGCACCCTTCATCAAGTGGTATCAGAGCAGGTTTTCTTGAGTGTGTAAACAGATCGCCGACTGTGAAGTAGTTTGCACCAGGACCGTGGCTAGGGTTTAAGCGTGCATCGCGAAAATGCCTCCACGAAGAGAACGTGGCGGAAGAGCTGGTGCTGTGACACCTGAGGTTAGAGAGCTACAGAGATAAGTGCAAGCATTACAAGAAGAGATTCGCAGAGGAATGAATCTTAATGTCAGAGACGAAAGCGAGGATGAAGCCGAAGAAGAATATCAAGAAGGAGAAGTTGAAATTGTGAACCAGGAGGAAGAAAGACTTTTTCGGGCGATTTCCAAGATTGGGAAAAGACCTAAGATTGAGGTTCCTACATTTTCTGGAAATCTTAACCCAGAGGAATTGATCGACTAGATCAATGAATGTGAAGAAAATTTTGAGTACGAAGATGTTGAGGATCCTGATAGGGTCAAATTTGTGAAGGCCAGATTGAAAGGTCATGCGAAGATCTGGTGGCAAGAAATTCAATTAGAGCGAAATAGAAGAGGGAAAGATAAAATCACAAGATGGGATCAGATGGTGGATAAATTGAAGTGACAGTTCATTCCTGTTGATTATGAGCTTGACCTACTGAAGAAAATGCAAAGTTTGAAGCAAGCAGGAAGATCTGTTCAGGAGTATACAGAGGAGTTCTATCGACTTCTTATCAGAACAGGCCATGCAGAAGCTGATAAAGAGAAAGTTGCCCGATACCTTAATGGGTTAAGGCCAAGCATTCAGGAGAAGCTGAATCTAGTTCGAATGAACAGTATTAAAGAGGCATACCAGTTTGCCCTAAAAGTAGAGGAAAAGCTGAACAAGAAGTTTGAGAGCAGACAAAACGGAAGAGGTCACGGTGGATGATCTAGTGTACGGTCATATGGTGGCCGAAATGAAGATCCAAAAAAGAAAGATGAGGCCAGTAGCAGTCAAAATCAGCGTAGAAATAATTCCAATCACTTCCAGGATCAGAATAATAGAGATCAGAGAGGAAGAGGAAGAGGACAAGGATCTGGAAGAGGTGGCTTCCGTGGAACATGTTTTCACTATGGAGAAGAAGGTCATAGGGCATTTGAATGTCCTCAGCACCAAGGCAGAATATACAGGAGAAATGAAGGCCAGGCTAGAGTTGCATATATAGATGAAGATGCAATATCATCAAATTCTGAAGATGCTGAGAGAGGAGAAACGTTGATTAACAGAAGAGTCCTGTTGAGTGGTGAGAATGAACCTGAGCAAAGGAGGAGTCTGTTTCGCACTAGATGCAAGTGTGAGGGAAAATGCTGTGATGTGATTATTGATAGTGGAAGCACTGAAAATTTGGTGTCAGAAGAGATGGTGACAAAGTTGAAGCTCAAGAGACAGAAACACCCACATCCATATCAGATTGCCTGGGTACAGGATGACCACAAGGTCATGGTCAATGAACAATACCTGGTGAAGTTCAAGATTGGCAGATACCAAGATGAGGTATTGTGTGATATCATATCTATGGATGCATGTCATATGTTGTTGGGTAGACCATGGCAATTTGACAGATGTGTTGTACATGATGGTCGTGCGAATACCTATTCCCTGACAAAGGATGGAGTGCAACATAAGCTAAAACCATTGAAGGAGACTGAAGAAAAGGTATGTAGTAATGCAAGGATAACTTTTGTTGATGGAAGAAATTTTCTAGATGGTATGAGGCATGAGCATGTATGTTTTGCTTTAATTCCAAAAGCTGGTAAAGAGGAAGTAGAAGATGTTCCTGTAGAAGTTGCAGATTTGTTGAATGAGTTTCAAGATATTGTATCCGATAACATGCCTGATGGATTACCACCAGTCAGGAAGATCAGTCATCAGATGGACTTGATCCCAGGAGCGAGTTTGCCGAATAAGGCAGCACACAGAATGACACCTGCAGAAAGTGAGGAGTTGAACAGACAAGTACATGAACTGTTACAGAAAGGATTGATCCATGAGAGTCTGAGTCCCTGTGCTGTACCAACAGTATTAGCACCAAAGAAGAATGGAGAATGGAGGATGTGTACAGATTCCAGAGCAATAAACAAGATCACAATCAAGTATAGGTTTCCATTGCCACGAATGGATGATATTATGGACTGTTTGAGTGGATCTGTGTATTTCTCAAAGATAGATCTGAAGAGTGGATATCATCAGATTCAGATCAGAGAAGGAGATGAATGGAAGACTGCCTTCAAGACAAAGGAAGGACTATATGAGTGGTTAGTCATGCCTTTTGGGCTAACCAATGCACCGAGCACTTTCATGCGGCTCATGAACGAGGTTCTGAAAGAATTTCTGGGTAAGTTTGTCATTGTTTACCTAGATGATATTTTGATCTTTAGTAAGACATTGGATGAGCATATGATGCATATTCGTATGGTATTTGAGAAGTTGAGACAAGAGAAATTGTTGATTAATTTGAAGAAGTGCAGTTTTGTGAAGAAAGAGTTAGTGTATTTGGGATTTGTAGTTTTAGCAGAAGGTCTAAAAATAGACCCAGAGAAGGTACAGGCTATCCTTGAATGGCCTACTCCAAGGAGTGCTACTGAGGTAAGATCTTTTCATGGTCTAGCTAGCTTTTACAGAAAGTTTATCAGAAATTTTAGCAGTATTTGTGGACCCTTGACTGAAACAATGAGAGGGGATAGAAAAGAGTTTAAGTGGACTAAAGGAGCAGAAAAGAGTTTTCAATTATTGAAACAAAAAGTTACAGAACAACCTATTTTAGCACTTCCAGATTTTAATAAGGTGTTTCAAGTAGATTGTGATGCTAGCGGTACTGCAATAGGAGCTGTTATGAGCCAAGAAGGTAAACCTGTTGCTTATTTCAGTGAGAAGTTAAATGATGCCAAGAGGAAATATTCTGTTTATGATCAAGAATTTTATGCTATAGTTCAGGCATTAAAGAAGTGGAGACATTATCTGCTTCCTAAGGAGTTTGTTTTGTATACTGATCATCAAGCTTTGCATATTTTGAATAGTCAAGGAAAATTGAATCAAAGGCATTTGAAATGGGTTGAGTTTTTGTAGAGTTATACATTTGTTTTGAAACACAGGAGTGGAAAGTCTAATAGGGTTGTAGATGCTCTTAGCAGAAGGCAACTATTGCTGACAGAAATGCAGATTGAAGTGGTTGGGTTCAAGAAACTCAAGAATTTGTATCCAGAGGATCCTGATTTTGGTGAAGCTTGGAAAGCTTGTACCGAACCTATTACTCTAGACAGGACGAAATGGTTGGATTTCATGATCCAGGATGATATGCTATTCAGAGGGAGTCAGTTGTGCATTCCACAAAGTTCTATGAGGGAGAATCTCATCAAGGAGAAGCATAGCGGAGGATTGGCTGGACATTTTGGTCGTGATAAAACCGTTGGTTTGGTTAGTGAGAATTATTGTTGGCCACAGTTGCAGCAAGATGTGAAGAAGTTTGTACAGAGTTGCAGAGTATGTCAGATGGTGAAAGGAGTGAAGCAGAATACAGGGTTGTATCAGCCATTACCTGTACCAGAGAAGCCTTGGGAGGATATCAGCATGGACTTTGTTCTTGGTTTACCGAGGACTCAGCGGGGACATGATTCAATTTTTGTAGTGGTTGACAGATTTTCAAAGATGGCACATTTTATTCCCTGCAAGAAGACTAATGATGTTGTTCATGTAGCATAATTGTTTTTTAAAGAAGTAGTGAGACTTCATGGTTTACCAAAGACCATAGTTTCAGATTGGGACACTAAGTTTGTTGGATATTTCTGGCGTACATTGTGGAAGAAGTTGAAGACAGATTTGAAGTTCAGTTCATCACATCATCCACAGACTGATGGACAGACAGAGGTGGTGAATAGGAGTTTGGGAAATTTGCTGAGATGTTTGGTTAGAGATAAGCCAACAGGATGGGATTTGATTTTATCACAAGCAGAATTTGCATACAATAATTATGTCAACAGGAGCACTGGTAAATCACCATTCCAGATTGTATATGGAAGTAGTCCGAGAAATGCATCTGAATTGAGGAAGATAGATAAAGGAGAAATAAGTAGTGCTGAAGCTGAGGATCTTGCAGAACACTTGAAGAACATCCATGAAGAGGTGAGGAAGCATATTACCAAGATGAATGCACAGTATAAGGCTAAGGTAGATGAGAAAAGGAGGTATAAGGAATTTCAAGTTGGTGACGAAGTCATGGTTCATTTGCGAAAGGAGCGGTTTCCAGTTGGTACATATAACAAGCTGAAAATGAAGAAGTTTGGACCATGCAGGATACTGAAGAAACATGATTCAGGAAATGCATATGAGGTAGAATTGCCTACTGAGCTAAATATTTCACCAGTGTTTAACATTTCAGATCTGACAGAGTATCATGAAGGAGGTGTTGAAGATGAGATCACAGCAGCACAGTGGAGTATTCCAGCAACTAGTTCAGACACTAAGGAGATCGAGGATATACTGGACAGTCATGTTGGAAGAAGCACAAGGAACAGGACATATGAAGAATATCTGGTCAAGTGGAAAGGATGACCTGTTGAAGATTCATCATGGCTGGCAAAGGAGGAGGTTAGCCGTCTTGGTTTTCCTCTGCACACCTGAGTCGTGACAGGGTCACTTCTCAAATTACCCTGGGTGTCTGATGCAGGAGCATCCTAGGTGTAAGAGCAATCTTGCATCACCCAAAAATATTTCTATTTTTGTATTCAATAAGGGCTATTTTGTGCAGAGCTGCTATTTATGGAAAGTTACTATTTTTGGTAATTTTCGTATGTACTCAGAATGATCTTATTTCTTTCTTGGAGGTTCATTTTGGTCATATAAGTCTACCAGTAAAGTTTCATTGCCAGATCAAGTGTATATTGGAAGATATTGAAGATTTTCGGTATTGGCAGCAGGGTACAGAAACTTTGAACTCAGTTTTGAAGGCTTTAGAGGCCCCGGATGAGGTCAAAAATTTGGGTGACGAGTGTTTGCACTAGTCAAGCCTGTAGAGCGCTTCGTGGCGTTTCCGAAATGGGGTTATAATAGCCGATCGGGTCAACTGGTGATGACTTATGGTCTTCGGAAGTTGGGCCACCCGAAATGGCGAAAAATAATTTTCTTCAAAATTTCTGTTCGGGTTTCAAAGGTTATCTTGAGCCGACTATGATGTAATAAAATGTAAAATAAAATAATTCTAAGTTTGGTCGGCCTTATTGGCTAAAATTCTGGAACCTTCCCAGGCGGTGGAAAATTGCCTATATAAGGAAGGCTGTATTATTGTCTTAGGCAGTTCAGAATAGTTCTGGGTAGTAGATCTGGGTAATAGTTCGAGGCTTTGTCCTACAGAACATTGTAAGAATGCCCATGTGGCTTTGCATATTGTAATTCTGAAAGTTTGTAATTCCACATTTGTGGAGATAATAAGAAGCCAATTTTCTGTTCTTGCATATTGCTGTTGTTGTTTCTCTATTTCTGTTATGTGTTTGTGGTATTAAGGGGAGCACCCTTCATCACTTATTGCAAAGAACAATCCTTTAAAATGTCTTTTGAGAAAGACAACATTAATAGGAAGATTGGCTAAGTGGGTTATGTTGCTTAGTGAATTTGATATTGAGTATGTGGAAAGGAAGGATATTAAAGGAAAAGCAATTACAAATTAATTTTTTGAGGCACCATTGACTGATGATCATCCTATACATACAAAATTTCCAGATGCACACATCTTGAAATTATCTACAAAAACATGTAAATTGTATTTTGATGGATCATATACTCAACATGGTTCAGGATCTGGAGTGTTATTTGTTACACCACAAGGATATACAATACCCAAGTCTTAAGATTTTCTCTTTCCTTGTACAAATAATGTATCTGAATATGAAGTATTGATGATCGGATTGAAGATGGCTTTGCAATGGAAGGTTATAGAACTGAATGTCTATGGGGATTCTCAGTTGATTATCAATCAAGTAAATAATGAATATCAGACCAAGGATGACAAGTTGTTTCCATATAAATGTATGGTGGATGATTTTAAGTAATATTTTTCAATAATCACCTTTGAGAAAATTTTAAGGCATGATAACAAGGTTGCAGATGCCATGGCCACAATTGCTTCTCTATTTGATGTGGAAGATACAAAAGCCCATTTTGAGTTCTTGGTGGAATCTTTGACTTATCCAATGTATGATGATCCTGATACAAGTATCATATGTCACATTATTGGACAAGAATCCCTAACTTATGGAAAGATATATTCCTATCTTAAAGATAATACCATTCCACCCAAAATATCTAGAAACCAAAAATGAACCTTTCTTCACCAAGCCTCCTATTATATCCTAATCTCAAACACCATGTATTGGCAAGGTCTTGACGATACTCTCTTAAGATGTCTTGAACATGATGAAGCTCAAACTACCTTACGAGATTTCCACAAGGGTATTTTTGGAACACATTCAAGTGGTCCTTCCTTGGCTAAGAATCTCATTTGTATGGGTTACTACTAGCCAGCTATGGAGACAAATTTCTTTCACTTTTCTAGGAAGTGAAAGAAATTTCAAATCCATGGGAATCTTATTCATGCACCAACATAGGAGCTCCATCCTTTTACAACCACATTTCCATTCAATCAGTGGGGACTCAACCTTGTGGGAAAAATTCACACTCCATCTTCTAATGACCATAAGTTTATTATCACTTCAAATGATTATTTTACTAAATGGATTGAAGCTATTCCACTGATCACTGCCACTAGCAAAAAATACCCATGTTTATCCTTAATTATATCATTTGCAGATATGGTATCCCTATGCATCTCATTACTAATCATGGGAATCAATTCCAAAATCAGGACATGGATGAACTATGTGAAAATTTCCACATCACACATCACTATTCCACCATTCACTACCCCCAAGGCAATGGCCAAGCTGAGGCATCTAATAAAACCATTGTCAAGATCCTTCAAAATATTGTTAATGACACTAGTCATGACTGGCATTGTTTCCAAAATGGTCAGCACTCCCCTTGGGATTCATGACATGGCTTAACCACCTCCTGTGTCTACTATAAGTCTAGTGGTTGTATCAAACATTAACAAGTTGATCTTTTGGTGCAACGACAACCACTACTTGTAACAAGTGGTATCAGAGATTGGTCATAGGTTTGAATCCCCTTAGGTAATGCTAAGGGGGAGATTGTTACCAAAATGGTTAGCACTCCCCTTGGGATTCATGACATGGCTTAACCACCTCCTGTCTCTACTATAAGTCTAGTGGTTGTATCAGGCATTAATAGGTCGATATTTTGGTGCAATGGCAACCACTACTTGTAACATGGCATATCCAATTGAATCCCACCTTATGGGCCTATCACACCTCTATCTGTACTCCTACTAGAGCCACACCATATTCCCTTGTCTATGGTTCTTAAGTTGTTCTACCCCTCAAGGTCGAGTTACCTTCTCTTTGTGTATCCCTCAAAGACTTAATTCTAGATGAGGAGTATAGATTTGCACAGCTAACTCAATTGGATTTTTTGGATGAACACTGTCAAAGGGTCTTTGATCATTTGAAGGTCTATCAATAGAGGATGTCTCACCAATATAACAATAAAGTGAAGCCTAGAGAATTTCAGGTGGGTGATCTAGTCATTTGAGAAAATCCCAAAAACCAGTAGCATTGTGAGAAGAAGGGAAAGTTTGAACCCAACTAGTTGGGTCCTTTTGTGATTACAATAGTCTATGGCTTAGGGGCTTATCACTTATCTATGTCTAAGGATGATCTCTTGGATGAGCCTCTTAATAGTATTCACCTCAAAAATTTCTATACTTAAAATTCTAATGCAAGGGGTATGTAAATAAATTAAACAAAAAAATAAAAAAATCGGAAGAAAACTACAATAAAAACATATGGTGAAAACTTGGAAATAGGAGCCATTTGTGACAAGTTAGCTCCTCTCTCTATTAGGATTCTTCTAGCGTATCATCCATGTATATACCTATAATAAAATGGTTTTTTCATTTCCATTCACTCCATGTATATATTCATAATAAAGTGATCCATCCATAAACTCCAACCCACTGTATATATCCAAAATAAAACCCCCCATCATAGCTTGGTCTAGTGTCTTCATTTTCATCCTAGCTTTTGTGTCTTTCTTCATCCATAATAAGTCATTCCATCACCTAGCTAGGGGCATGTGATCAACCTAGTTTGGGAAGTAGACCTATGATAGTCATGACTCTTAGAGGACAAAATAGAGTATTTTCATCAGGCGAAAAAATACAATAAAAAATTCTTACACGATGGAATCCTCATCATGACTCATAATATGTGATCTATCTTTCAAAAAGTGACCACTTATCTATACATTTGAAATGGCTACACATCAACCAAACTGATCAATAAACCTAACAATATATTTTGGCAAAGAAATGTATATTCATGGCAGGAATGTTAGAATGATTATTATAGATTAGGTATTCATATATGGATTTCATTTTTATCATGTTTTGTATGCTATTCTAGGATATCTTGACATGATTTTGAAACTCCCATATGTCATTGATTAGAATAGCTAGGATGGGGCATGCTATTTTTCTTTGATTTCTATTTGTGGGGTATTTTTCGATGAGGTCAAAGGACAAAGTACTTGGGGTGTTTGTGCATAAGTGTCTTCATCAATTTAATAAGCATTGAAACATACAACTTATATTGTTATGAGAATGCTATTAATGGTGATACACCACACATACCTCAATTCTAAATATTTGTTCCCCGATGGAGGGGGGAATATTCCCTTTCTGTTATGCAAGAAAAACTTAGATCATCTTGGTTCAATTATACCTAGATGTTTGTCAAGTTTTCTATACTAAACTCCATGCAAGAAGTGCTCAGGTAATCCTGGTTTACTTATACCATAATGCTTTCATTTTCTTGCAACATAGCGAGCTCAATGATGATAAACAAAATTTAGTTACCATGATCTAAAATGTTTTATGAAGCTGTGAAGATGTTCATTTCATATCATTTAACAGATCTTGTTGCCTATAAGTGTTCCTTTTATAGGGTTTTGTAGGTTTTCTTGTCTATAAGTTCATATGTCTTCCTTTTCCATTCTTCTTGTGTTGGACACATTGTTATTTAAGTTGAGGATATTTGGGCATCAAAAATATAGATTTCATGTTGCATTCTCAATTTTACATATCTCATCTTCATTATCATACTTAATCATTTGCATAGTTCATGGTGAATATATCATTGTCATTTTATCTTATTAAGCTTGTTCATTTGTATAGAGCCGTTAACATACATATTTTGATCATTTGAATGGCATTTCATCATAGTTATCATCTCATTTTCTTTTACATTGTTTTTATTATCTACATCACATTTAACATATCAAATTTATTCATTTTATAAGTACATTACTTACCTACATTTTATTTCATCACCAAATGTATTATCATTATTCATATCATTCATTATTTACATCATTTCATATATATCTTATCATTATTCATATCATTCATTTATTACCATTTTTTGCATCATCATAATCATTATCATTATTTACATCATTTCATTTATGATTATCATTGTTCATATCAACAACATTTATTCATTTACATTAGATAACATAGAATTAAATAAACAACCATTTAGAGTGTTCATTCATAAATCATTTCTAAGTAATCATCACATGATAAATCATAATCCATTATGCATCCACATAAAAATAAATCATCACATTATAGCACATACATAATATGCATATCAAAGAAAATCATCACGATCCTGCATATGTTAGTACTCACATGTACATAACATCATATAAATACATCATAATGCAATCATAATAGAACTGCATCATGCATAAAAGAGCCCATCATACTAAGTCCATAAAAATAATAAACTATCCAAATGTCCAATGATATCTTATAAAATAATAATGTATCCACAAGTGTCCAGAAAGTCTATCAATACATAATGATACGATAATGATACAACTACAAAGTGTATACAATGTCTATAAACCACTACCCCCTAATTCAGTATGTCTCTATCTCCAGGATGTGATGGATGGCCCTACTATGGATGGATCTCCTAAGATTGTAAGTGCTATCAAAGGACATGAAGATGTACCCTCACTACCAATGGATCCCTATCTATGTACAATTTTTTGCACTTCATATGAACTCTCTTTGAAGCTCCTGATCCACTGGTCTCTCAACATGACCTATCTGTATGCCTCCTTCCAGTAGGTAATATCCCTACTGGCTCTCATCATCATGTGTAAATGGTTAGCATGTGGTCCTAGTGCCTATATAGACTCCATCTCATCTAGTAGTCTCTCTACCTCTCCTAACTACTCTATGGTGACATCCCACTCCTATCTAACCTCTACCAACTCTGCATCTAGCCTCTCTACTTGTCTCTCTAGACCAAGGACATGGTCAGCATGTACCTATTGTCATTGCTAGTCTATCTAGCAATGCATCGATATCAATGTCCTCATCCTAGGTGTCCCTTTGTAGGTAAGGATCCTAACCCACCACATCCATATCATCCTACTCCTCATGTGCCCCTATGTCTAGCATCTAAACATCCTCTCTTGCTAAATTGAGCATCTACTCATCCTATATGGGATCATCCTTTATCATACCTCCCTGTACTTGTTTGACCTCATTGAGTATATCCTCTATATCAAGATGCCCTAGCACCCTATACTCCTACTACCATCTGTATTGGTACCTATATTTGTACCTGTGGTGTTGGATCTACCTATGTAGGGGTACCTTTCGGTATCTATGCTGGTGGTGGTCTAAGTACCTATCTCATAGGGGGTGGCATCAGTCCCCATGATCGCACTCCTTAACCTCTGATCTGAGGCCTAACTCTATCTCCTCTCCCTCTATCAGGACTATCATCTCCACTGCTACCACCATCTCCATTGCCATCTCTACCTCAGCCTCTTCTACGTCATCCCTATCACCTGTCTCAGTGTCCCTCTCCTGCATCTCTCTATGGTGGCCTCTCCACTAGATCTATCAATCTTAGGAATGAATGATCCCTAAAATATCTCTCATAATGAGCTACCATACCTAGGTCTATGACCCCCTGTCTCATTGACCATTCCTAAAATGGCATGTCCAAGAACTCCAATTGTGCTATCTCAAAGGACACCATAGGCCCCCAATTTCATCTCTCCTAATGTGTCCATGCGAACTCTATCATGCGCTTCAACATCCCCTAGATCATACTGAACTATCGTAGGAACTGGCTCAGTGCCTATCTCTCTATAATGTAGGGTGTCCTCCCTATTAGCCACTATGACTCAAAGCAATATCCTAACTGTCACTCATCCTCCCATGGCTCCCACCCAAGATATGGTCTCTAGATAAATATGTCTATTGTATCAAATTCATGTCCCAGCTTATGTTGAGACTAAATGGATGCATATAGAAAAATATAAGGCTTCCCTACCCCTTGAAATCTCAAAGCAGTGGATCATGTGATAGCAATATGTTCCCATG